>JAGFBR010000811.1:0-304888 GCA_019925795.1 Dendrobium chrysotoxum
TTTATTTAGCTAGTTATACAAAAAAGCATATAAATTCTAGTCAAACATGTGCTATTTATCAAGCTGAACATGATCAAACAAAAAAAACAAAAGAACTTTTTTTACAGCATTTCAGAAATATAATTTGCATTTTTAACTAAAAAAGATGCAGGGAGCATTTGCTAGCCTTAAGCTTTTTCATTATTCGTAGCAAACTCTGTTAACGAAGTTGATCATTGAAGAGAAAATATGGCTAGATTTTCTAGTTACCTATTTTCTGTGCATTGCTATCATTTAAAAATAATAATTTATTCATTTTAGCAGCAATAATGTTTTTGGAGCGAGATTCCTTTAGCTTTAGGAAGTTACCTGTACGATGAACATGGACTTCGGGGGGATTTTCATGTAATGCCCTAGGTTTAAATCACCAAGAAGTGTAAATGCCTGGTTCAAGCTTGCAGTTCCATACATTTTGAATGTCATAATTGCTATAGGATTTCCTGGTAATATTAGACCAAAAATGTACTCTGTAATGACATTCAGACCCTGCATATAAGAAGAAAAGTAACTCTTCTACACAATAAATTCAGTAAGAAAATTTTCTTAAGAGTATGATATAGGAGTTATAACTATAACTTTTCAATTATATATTTATATATTCTTTCTTTCTCTCCTTAGTTGGTTAATTTCTTTGTTAAATAATATTATATGGAGTATTACCTGACCTGTAGTTGCCATGATCACTCCAAAAGGTAATGTGAAGAGTAGAGCTATGATGAATATGAATAAAAACCCCCACCATGGAACCTGCAGGTGCCTTCCAAACCCTTTACAAGTAAAGATGGAGAGTCCAATGACCGCAACTAAGAGAACATAGAACCACCATTGAGGCACAGGCTCATAATTTCTTTTCATCAATCTTGCATGAACATCTATCTTTTCCTTATCACATTCTTTAGTATCTTTCCACATCTTCCAAATATTCCTGATAAATTTAACACTAGATATAAAGTTATATATGCATCTTAACATATAGACTAAATGTCAACGGAAGTTAAAATAGGTTTAGTTTCCTTTAAACATACTTTCCATCATGGAGAGCAACATGCATGATTGAGGCCGTCATATATGCAAAGCTCGTGCCATAGGCCAATAAAAAGGTAATGCTTATGTTTATTTTGCTGTAACTTTCTGCTTCTTCTAGATTTAAAGTGAAAGTCTTGTAATTTATGATCCTAGTAGTGTTGTAGCGATGACCAGTGTAATCAAAGATATCGCACGATATGATAGGGAATCGTTTGACATTATAAGTATTAGTCCAATAGCTAATTGGGATTAACACATAAATCCCTATGAAAAAGCCTAACATTATGTTGAAGATTGCTGATGCAGGTGTGGCCAATGGGCTTCCCCAAAAATTGGTGACGGTGGACCAGTCAATTCCAAAGGATCCAACTCCAAGACCATTCAATCTAGATCCAATTTGTTGCTTGGTGATTGATTTCTTGAAGATTAAGCATAAGACATAAATGGTGGAAATGGCTGGGAAAATGAAGCCTGGGATGGTATAGTATGCAAAGCTTGTGATGAAGACCACTATGAAGAACTGAAATCTTGTTATGGTTCCCTTCTTTCTCTTCTCCTTCTGATGGAGAGCCCTAAAAAAGTGATGATTTGAGCAATTAGTAAGATATTTTGTATGATAATCTTAATGAAAAAAGTTTTAAATGTAGAACTCTATTTCAAAATTCTAAGAAATAATACTTGTAAGGTGAAACTTGAACCAGGTTTTCTGGCCACCACATATATGGATTATCAACCAGGATCTTTTTGTAAATGCCAAACCAACCGAAGCCAAGTAACTGCCAGTTTTAAGACCAAAGATGAATTTGTTATTTAAGAGAGAAAATAAAAATTTGTCAGAATATCCAAAGCCAAGTAACATGCCTTTGATTTCACTTGTTATATTTTATTATATTATAATTAAATAATTAAATAATACAACTAAATTATTTAAAAATACACTAAACATATTATCTAATAGCTTAGCTATATTATCTAATAGCTTAGTTATATTTTATACTTAATAGTTGTATTAAGGGAGAAGACATGAAGAAACATGTGAGATCAATGACATATGTAATAAAAATTGTTTATGCCAATAAATAATCAAATGTCTCGAGTAATGCTGAATTAATAACCAAATCAAAACCTCATTTTTTTTTCACATGATTGTAACATCAAAAAAGTATTTATGATGTAAAATTTCTTCCTCACCTGCGAGGTTTGTGCCAACAAAAAGGCAGCTATGGGATTGATATTAGTATGATAGAACACCTTGACTATAATTACTGCATGCATTGCATAGACATCTCCCGCACCGGCACTTGCGAATATGGTGATTAGACAATGTTCCTTCATTGAAAATGGCCCCGGATTCAGTGAGAATGACCAGTTTGTGAAGGGAAATTTTATTTCTTTCTTTGAAGTGTTGCTGCAAGAAATCGTCCGATTGGAAGTGCAATGATTTGTATGCAAACTGATCCTATGCTTAGTTGTTCTATTCTGTAATAAAAGAACGTATTTACAAAGGAGAGAAGCATGCATGATATCACACCAATCAGCCAAGTGCAAAACGTTAGTGCTGGGATATTCGGGTTGTCTGAAGGATCTACCGTTAGCCTTACCTCTTCAATGGGATGATCATTCTCCTCAACTGCAAATGGTTCAAATCATCAGTTAAGCTGATTTTCACATGACACTGATTTTCAACTTCTTTATGAGCTGATTTTTGAAATTTCAATCGTTACAACAAAATCTTTGCATGTTGAATATATACAAAGCATGTAAATTTATCTACTCAAATAAAACTTGGTTTTTCTTGCTATTTTTAGAGTAAAATAATGTTTTCTTGTATAGATACTTTATTTGATTGTCATATTAGAAAATAGGAAGGAAAGTGCAGTAATTCGTTTTAAAATGCCCAATTAACTTAAAAAGAAACATCCTGTCCTTATGCAGTCGTAGTAGAATTATTAATTATTTCCTCTTTTTCTTTTCTTTGGAGCTCAAAACCGACCTTGTAGACTTCTCGGTTGTACAGCCAGTTGCCAGTTGTCATAAGTAATTTTTGTATTTAATGCGAAAAAATTAATAATGAAAAGGTGAGAGAGAAAAATTATGTCGGGCTATTCAAATGAAAAATAATTAAGATGAGATATTAATTTTTTTAATATATCATACAATTTATGCAATATTAATTATCTATTTACTATATTATTTTAAAATATATTTAAAATTTATAAACTTATCTTGATTAAATTCTTAATCAAAATATCATGATATAATTTTTTTTCATTTTTAAACTGGTTAGTAGTGCGGGTCCAATAACTTAGGTGTGCAATTATAAATTATTCGGACGAGTCAATACAGAAGTCTCTTATGACCAATTCCCCTCATTTTTCATATTTTGAAATGTGGGCCATTTTTTGCAAATAGCATGCCAAGTTAACAGGAAATTATTACATGCGTAGTTCGGGCATAAGGTGCGTTTGAATTTTGCGAGGATTCACAGTAAATACTTAGCAAATATATAGTTTTGTGAGGGTAAATAATATTTGCTATATATTTACTGTGTACCCTCATAAATCCGGACGCAACTTGCATCCAGATTCCGCACGTAATAATTCCTCTAGGTTAACAAGTAAAGATGATCAAAATTGGCCTGTGAAATAAATATGCAAATTCATTCTACTTGCATTTTGGCAATTTCTTTGGCTAAATTTTGGTTAAAAAAATAATCAATAGGTATTTAGAATCTATTTGGAAGGTTTTATTTTTTTATAAAGTTGATTATAAAATTGCTTGAAAGAAAATAAATTATTTAATCTGGTTGTAAAAGTAGTTTTCAGCAAATAAAATTTTAAATATAGTGAAAAAAATACATTACGATTGTTGTCTTAAACACCCAAACATTAAAAATAAAAAATTAAATTAAAAAAAAAAAAGAAAGATAAGGTCACCACTCAAGATATTCATAAAAAAAAAAAAGAGAAAAAAAAAAACCACATCACCAAAAAAAAAAGGAAGATATTAAAATACCATGGCAAAACTGAAAAGATACTAAAAAGTTGCTTTAAAAAGTAGTAAAAAAATTTTCTTAAAGGAAGCCTTAATCAATCTATTTTTTTTTTTTCATAAGCCTTAATCAATCTAGTTGATTCATATGAACTAGGTTTAGGACTTGTCCACCCTTCAAGAATAATAAAGTAACGAAAGTCACTATAGTGCATGCCAAACTCACCACCAAATACTCTAGTTGTCCATGGCCATTCAACTGAGAATACTCGGCCTCAAGGCTAGCCAAAGCCTGCAAGTGAATTCAGCCTAAGACTGATAGAAACAGTAAAACCTCAATAAACACAAGTGAAGTTTGTAAGCAAAATAACACAAATTTGTCCTTTACTTGGAAACCGTCATGTGTATTCAATGTGATAAAAAATTTAGCTACTGGCTAAGTTCATTTTGTAGAAAATATTTGCTAAACCCTGCACTGTAATTTTGCTTTTATTGCTTAAATGTTGCATTGCCTATAATGTTGTTCTTTGACACAAGCTATAGGGTTAGAGGGTCAGCTTGACACATCGAATCTTTTGTGGAAGTCTTGTACTTCCCATAAATATAGTGAGATCATAGAGCTCATCGTTGTATATTATCTTTCTTCTCTTGTATCTTTTTTTTTTTTTTTAATTTTATCATTTGTATCAGAATGATAGTGAAATAGATGAGGATATTATTAGCAAAATTCAAGTTGGAAGGTTGAAGTGGAGGAATGCATCGGGCTTGTTGTGTGATAGAAATGTCCCCCTCAAACTTAAGAGAAAATTCTATAAGATGGTGGTGAGACCTGCAATGCTTTATGGTGCCGAACGTTGGCCATTAAAACAGAAGCATAATACTAAGTTAAGTGTTGCAGTGATGAGGATGCTCAGGTGGATGAGTGGCTTTACCCTTAGAGATAGGATACGAAATGAGCATATACGTGAAAAGGTTGGAGTAGCTCCAGTGGAAGATAAGATTAGAGAGAGTCGCCTTAGATGGTTTGGTCACATAAAACGACAGCCTTCCGATGACCCGGTTAAGAAAGTAGAGGTATTAGATTTGACCTATGTTAAGAAAGGTAGAGGTAGACCTAAAAATACTTGGTTAGAAAATATTAGAAATGATCTTTCTTTATTAGATTTAAACGAGAATTTGACTTTTAACAGGACACAATGGAGAAAAAGGATTCAGGTAGCCGACCCCACTTAGTGGGACAAAAGCTTGATGATGATGATGTTGTTGTTGTTATTGTATTAGAATGATTCTCATGTAGCATATAAATAAGTTTGGATCATGTATCCTTTTAGCTATAGTAAACATGAATAGATGCCAAGGACTAGAAGCTAACATTGGAATGATAATATGATGGAGAGATTGATTGTAATGTAAAACCAATATTTTATCACTAATATCCAACTTAATCAAATGTAGAAACAATTGACCAAAATGATTAGTTGAGTTTGGAGTATGTTCTATGAACCACTCAACTTGTAGAAATTCTTGAGGAGGATCTTGAAATTCCATAATTCATCGACAACCACTAAATTTGAGAGCATTGACATTGACTCTGCTAATTAACAAGACCTACTTTCAAAAAGCCATGATAAAATACCTTTAACTTCAAGAGCCGAAAAGAATCAACCATAATTGTTGAATGTATTTTGTAACAAAATTGTCAAGGCACATTCCTCCACAAAGTTTAATATTCAAGATGAACTTGTTTGAAGGGAATATGAATCTAATTGATCATAATGTTTATTTTGCATCGACCCCTTTGATCATAGTTTTGAACATTTTTTACTACATTCAGGGAGCCACCACTATGATGGTTCTCCCATCTTCTGCTTGGAAGTATTACTTTCTCTGCTAAGTTCAGGAGGTAGTTCTACACTAGGGATGATATAAAAGCTTATTATTCATGGACTGCTCATGTTTGGCTTATTAAGAAGTTCTTATTCTTATTCAACTCACACATAATGAAAGCAAGTCCAACTTAAACATATTATTAGCTTTTTTTTTCTTAAAAGAGCTAAACACAAACAAAATTTTGAACAATCATTATTAGCATATTATTTATTTTTAAAAATTATAAATATATATTAATATGCTTTAAACTTAGACTAAACATTTAAATAAATATATTAGTATTTATTTATCTTGATATTTTTATTAAAATTTTAAATATATATATTTTTAATAATTTAAGCCAAATTCGAATGGAACACAAGCGGAACAAGCTCGTTTAAGTTTGAACAATTAAAAAATGATTAAACATGATACTTACAAATAATTTTAAACATTAATCAAATTATTTAAGAAAAAAAAAATCAAATGAGCCAAACATGAACACATATCAACCTCTCTCGTATTTTACTCATTTACACCCTTATTCTTCACCTAGTTTGTAAGTCGGCAAAGCCACCAAGAAATAAAAAACACCATTTTGGGCCAGCGCCACTGCATTGCCAGAGAATTTTCTAGATTCTCCCAAAATCTCTCTATCTGAGGAATTAGCGCCGCGACGACGTCACCCAACACCATAGCACACACTCATTTTCTCCTCCCCATCCAAGAGGTATATATTGCGGTGCTGCCCATCAAGCGCCGCAATGCTCCCAGAACAATTTTTGATGAATTAAACTTCCATTCTCCAGTCCACTTATGACTTGCTTAAGGGTTCATTAGATACTTTAGGACTTATAATCATCAATCAAATCAAAATCGAAAGAACATTATGTCTAAATTATATTAATTACATGGATTTTGGATCTGTAGGTGTTATAGCTTAAGTCACATCAAGTTAAGTATATCCATTAATTACAATCTTGGAAAATTCTACCTAATTTTAATGATAAGAGAATATTCAACAAAAAAAAAAATGCCAGGGACAATGAATTGTAGGAATTTTTAAGGAGGATCATTTGGGATAGTATGGAAGTCACTTAGGTAAAAAAAATTTGATAAATAGAATTTTGAGATGAATATTTTTAATCAACTTTGAGAAAGGATGAAAAATAATATTTCTAATGATATATGCAATGAAAAAATGTACTCCAATTGAGCTTTAACCTTCTCATAAGCTATAATTAATTTTTAGCCCATAACCATTCACTATTTGGAAAATGAACTTATTTAACCTTGTAGCTAGTGAATATATATCTCGATGATGATTGATTATCTTACAAAACAGATTGAAGTAACAGCCGTATCAAAAAATACTACCAAAGTTGTTCATAACTTTATATGAACTAATATAATCTACCAATAGTAATAATCACTAATAATGGGATAAAATTTTTAGATAAGAAAAATCAAATACTTTTATTAAAGTTATTGAATTGACACATTCTCTACCTCACATCACCCAAAAACCAATAGGCAAGTATAAGTAGTAAGCAAACTAATATGATTGGCAATTATGCTAAGACTCTATCATTAGTGTTATGGGCTCTATGAACCATGCCATAATTTTGTGATTTTGTAAACATCAATTGCATTATCACATGGGATAGGTTTTATTTTTTGTTGACTATATTTTGTGTTGCCAAAGGCTAACAAATATATAGATAAAGAAGGATTACAAGATATATATATATGCACATCTTCTCCTTAACATAGAATTAAGGCTTGAATTTATACAAATGATGATCAACATGCACATCTTTCTCTTGTCCTTTAGAATGCAAAATGTAATTTTTATCGAACTTTCTTCCTGAGCTTGCTTTTAGCTACCTTTTTCTTGATTAATGATTCCTTAAGGCCTAGTACAAGTAAAAGAGACCAACTTCTTAGAGCATAAAGGCCATATCAAAATTAGTTGATGGAGGATCTATAGAAATAGGACTAATAGAGATTGTAGCTAGTAGAAGTACAATATAAATAGAAGTCAAAGAAGTATTAATTTCAACAACATAGTCAAAGTGCTTTTTGAAAAGTAACACTCAGCTTAGCTTTCTATAGTTTCTTTCTCTTTGGTTCCTCGGTAAAGAGAGCTTCTTGGTGACTTCAGTATCATAAGGTATTTTAAAAGAAGTTAGACCACATAAGCATTATTATTTTTAAAAAGAAATGAAAGTTTTTTAAAAGTTGAGAAAGAAAAGTGTATTCAACAATTTATAATGGTAGATACTCTTGAATATTTCTAAAGAGATGAAAACTTTATGTTCATGTGGTTGTTCTTCTCTTTCAAATACACTTAATACTTAGTAATCTTAGAAAACGTTACGTTAAGTTTATCCTTTATAAAGTGACTTCGC
This sequence comes from Dendrobium chrysotoxum, assembly GCA_019925795.1. Classification (NCBI taxonomy): domain Eukaryota; kingdom Viridiplantae; phylum Streptophyta; class Magnoliopsida; order Asparagales; family Orchidaceae; genus Dendrobium; species Dendrobium chrysotoxum. The sequence continues at coordinate 8,337 of JAGFBR010000811.1, forward strand.
TTAGTCTTAATTAGCTATCTATTAACCCATTTAAAAAAAAAGTACTTTTTCATTCAATACTTCATCTTATTTTGATGGTCAATTATTCTTATGTGCTTAAAAGAAAAAAATATATATATAGCCATCATTGAAACCCTCACAAAGAAAATATGACTAAAGATGTTTATACTCCAAATAAACATTTTATTTTTATATATTAGTCACAAAAGAGGTAATAATAGTTTGGCATTATTTGAGCAATGATGATGCCATAAAAAGTTCAAGATATTATTGACTCTTAGAAAAAGAAAAGGAATTTAGAGTTGAGTATGAATTGATCTTTGCAGAAGCGCGACTCATTGCCATCACTCAAAGCCTTAACAACAAAGTTATTGTCCTTCATGTCATTTAGAATTTCCAAAATATTTATTGAATTTGGCATAATAGAAGAACCTTTGGTGAATTTGAAATTCTTAAATGCCTTAAGGCTCTTTTATGAAGTGTGAGCCATCATGAATGAGGAACTTATTAGAGAGAAAATAGAGTAGAAACATGAAAATTTAATAGATAAATGTTTAAGAAGTGAATTAGCATATGAAGAAAATCTCTTAGCCCTTAAAGGTCTTATGCATAGGAAATTTGTGATATTTGTTAATTGAAAATAATAATATGCAAGGGATTGAAAATATTTTGATTGGAAGAAAAAATAATCGCTACTCCAATACATATAATCCAAGTTGGAGGAATCATCCGAATTTTAATGTTACTGGGAATAATCAATGGAATTTTTGTTAAAATAATCAAGGAGTAAATTGGAACAATCATTAGCAACTTGTTGTAAATTCTAGATATGCATATAATCTAGATTTAATCAAAGCAATCAGTTTGGAAGTAGAAAATCACCATTGGAAGATCTAGCGATGCAGTTAGGAACTCTATTGCAAAATCAAGCCATTTCTATTAAAAATTTGAAAATCCAATTAAGTTATCTTACAGTTTTAATCAATAGTAGACCTCTTGGATCATTGCAAAACAATACTGAAGTTAATCCAAAGAAAAAAAAAAGATGCAAGTGATAATCATTTGAGGATTGGTAGCAATGTACCCCAACCAAATTTATAAATCTATGTAAGTCTAGTTGAAGACTATAAATTTAGCACTTATGGGAGACAACCCTTCTTGTACCTTGTGTTATAGTTGGCAATATGTATCACATGTTTTGTACCTTTCTATTATTCATATAAAAATATGCATTATTTATTAATATTTATGTGTATTATTATTTGCATTTGATTAAAATTTTTTTATACTTAAATTTTTATATGGTCTTTCATTAATATCTCTACATTTTGATTATTTAATTAACCCTAATAAAAATGATAATTAATAATTTTATAAAATTATGATAATAATAAAATCTTATATCATAATTCAAATGAGCACTGCTTTATAATTCATAGATTAAAAAAATTAATAATTTACTAACTTATATTGTTTAAATTATTGACATAACTTGAATTTATAAGTTATATTTATACATTGACCTTTGCATTGAAGATGAATAATTAAGATTAAAAAATAGATATGAGTAGATTAAAATTAAAAAGCATAAGCAACATGAATTTGGATTTAGCGATCTTATTAAATCCTTCCATTAAACTCATTAAGATTGTAAGAAGAATTTAAGTAAAAGTAAGATTGTACTCCACAAAAATAAAAGTGAAAAGAGTTTCAAAAAGAAAAGAAAAGAAAAGAAAAGAAGAAAAAGAAAGCAAGTATAATAAAAAAATTAGTATCAGATAAAAGCTTAGTCTAACTACAATCTTATACTTAAATTAATAAAAGATAAAATAGGAGAACAAGTACAAATATTGGTGAACTTATGAAATTTTAATTTTAAATATAAGCACATCTAACTTTTAAGCTATATTATTCAATTTAGAATTCAAAAGTTAATGATTATATTTATAACATGTGAATTCAAATTAAGTAGTAATAAGGATGACTGGTTAGGATAATTGTTGGTATTTTCCAAACTAGAATTATAACTTTGCTCATTTTCAATATTTCTAGACCATGATATATTATCCTATTTTTTTAGTAATTTTAAATTATCAATTTTTATTTTGGTTATTTGATTAATCAGAATTGTAAATTTTTTTATTTGCTTGAGGACAAGAAAGAGTTTAAGCAGAAGAGAGTTTAATACGTGTAAATTATATATTATTTTATGTATTTTATTTTCAATGAAAATATATTATTTTAGTTTTTTTTTTGTAGAAACAATTCAAAAATGATAGAAATTTGAAGGAGCCTACAACATCGCGACGTCCGATGAAGCAACCAGTAGTTCTACCTTCAATATCGTCGAGGTGCCCCAATTTTGATATTGCGGCGTCGAGTTCTCTATTTGCAAGTGCTGCAGCAACAACATAGACAGAGCTGCAGTATTATCAACGCCGTAGCGTTAGTAAGTTATCTTGGCAGCATCAGGTTTTCTGTTTTCAAATGCCAGGGCTCCATAATTTCTCATGCCTTGGTACCATTTTTGCACTTGGGCACCGCAGCACTCCAATTTCCATAGCATCATGGCATTACAGCCGTAAGTTCTAAGGGCCACATTTTATCAGTGAAGAGATGCGAGTGTTTACCAAGTAACCAATCAATGTCAGCAAGCCCTATGGTGGTCCAAAAGCTTCGACGCGGAGGCGCTAGTTCACTTAATGGGCATTGTGGTGCCATTCTTTCAAGCACTGTAATGTAAGATACTTTTTTTTTATTTCTTATAAATAGTTGTGATGTTATATTTTTATGGGAGTTCATCACTTGCATAAAAATTAATATTTTCTAGAGTACTTCTCTAGTTCCCTCTTAGAGTAAAATCTAAAAGAGGCTAGGGAAGTACAAGATACAATCATTTTAGTATTTAGCTTGTATTTTTTGAAGTAACACTATAAGGGAGAAGGAGTGTAGAGGAGATACTTTGATCCTTTCTATTGATATCACTGTCTTGTATTTTCATTCTTCCAAAAGTTTAATGAAAATGAGTTTGCTTATTATTCATTCTATGTCTGGCTAATTCTCTTATTTTAGATTGATAAAGTAAAATGCATATTGAGTACTAATGAAGACTCTTATTCTATAACTCTTAAAAAATAATTTTAATATTATTTAGCTCTTTGTTTAATGCACATAGTGGTTATATATGTAATTAAAATCTAGTGTGATGTATAGCCTCGACGGAAGAATGTAAAAATAGCTAAGAGTATTAAGATAGGATGTTTGCATACCTAGACATAGGATATAAATTATTCTAGGTTCTTAAGAAAATATTATAACTGTAGGAGGTCAGTAGATATATTTTTCACCCTTATAAGCTCGATAGAGATCTGATGATGTATATGCTCTGAATCACATTACCATAAAGTGTCTCATTAGAAAAAAAATATGCAATTTAAATTCATCAATCCAATGCACTTTAATTAAATATTATAATAAATATTTTACCATTTAATTCAGTGATAGAATCTCCAAAAATATTAATTTTATTTTAGTAAGATAATTATTATAATTAGAGTAAACATTAGTAGTTTGTTGCAAGTAAGCATACTTCCTCGTGAGTTTGACACTGAGAGCTGAGAGTTGATATTCTACATGAGACACATTATTCAGGTTATACTATTCATCCAGGAAGCAGAAAGATGCATGTAAATTTGAAAGGTATGCTTTGGTGGCCTGGATTGAAGAAGGATGTAGTGGAGTTTATTTTGAAGTGTGAGGTCTGTTAGTTAGTAAAGGTAGAGCATTAGTGAATAGGAAATCTTTTGTAATCATTACCTATACCTGAATGAAAATTGGAGGAGTGATGATGGACTTTACTATAGGTTTTCCCATATCGAGATAGGGGCATGATGCCATCTGGACTATAGTTAATTGACAGACGAAGTCAGCACATTTCATTCTGATCCAATAGACTATCCAATTAGCTGGTTAGCATAGATATATGTCAGAGTTATTATTATATTACATGGTGTGTCGAAGGTGATTGTATCTGATCATGACGATCAATTTACCACTAAGTTATGAAGAGGTCTTTAGTAGGGACTGGGTATAAAATTATACTTCAATACGGCTTTCCAACCGCAGATAGATTGAAAGTCCGAATGGACTATTTAGGTATTGGAGGATCTTTTGAGACACTTTGTTATACACTTTGGTGGTAGTTGGGAGGATCATATTTCGCTTATAGAATTTTTATACAATAATAATTTTTAGTCCATTATAGGAATGACTCCTTATAAAGTCCTGTACAGTAGGAAGAGCAGAACCCCTTTGACTTTGATAGAAGAGGGTGACAGGCATGTGATAGGATCAGCTTTTGTGGATGACACTATACCAAAGATTCATCTGATCAGAGAAAGATTTAGAGCTGTACAGGATAAGTAGAAGAATATTATGATAAGAAACATAAGCTGATGGAATTTCAGGTTGGTAATTTTGTTTATATCAAAATCAACCCTATAAAGGGTGTCAGTATATTTGAGAAAATTAGTGAGTCCAAGATACATTGGGCCATTTGAGATGATCGAGAGGATTGGTGGTTCTTCTTATAAATTATTATTGCATGATCATATGTAAGATATGCATAGCATATTTAATGTATCTTCTCTGAGAAAGTGGATATGTAATTTTGGAAAAAGATTATCTGCTGATGATGTTGAGGTTCATCAAAACCTACACTATAGGGAATAACCAGATAGAATTCTGACATATGATATCAAGAAATTAAGGAGTAAATAGATTCTGATAGTCAATGTGTAATAGAAGCATAGGACCACTCGAGAGGCTACTTAAGAGAATGAATATGAGATGAGATAGTTGTATCTAGGTTTATTTTGACTTATTTTGGTTAAGGAATGTCGAGGATAATATTTTTAACTATGGGTGGATTATCATAACACAAAAATTTAAAAAATACATATTTTTTATCTATAATAGTAAAAAAATATTTTACGAGTTATTATAAGTCTAAATTATAAACTATCTTTATCATAGCATATATATTATCATGTTTTAGTTTCACTAATTTTTTGATAATTTTTTTGGCACTGGTATAATTTCTTAAGAAATAGACATATGTCAATATAAGTGGCGATTTTGTGAAAGTTAGGTGTCTGTTTTGCACGATTTCACCCGAGCATTATAGACATGTTTAGCTAACTTTTAAATATTTTTTCATAATTTTTGACTATTCATACTTCAAGATATAAAAAGAATTATATGAATTTTATGCTAAAATCTAAATAATTAGAATAATTATATTTATATTCTTATATTAATTTATTATAAAATATAATCCCACTTACAATAGTTAATAAATCCATTTGTTTTCTTTCTCATTTCTCTTAATAGAGAAAAGTTTGGGGAAATTAAGAGAAAGAGAGAGAGAGAGAGAGAGAGAGAGAGAGAGAGAGAGAGAGAGAGAGAGAAGGAGATAGAAAAACTAGGGTTTGATGGTCGTAGAGTCGTTTTTATCTGTCGGCTTAGTTGAAAATTTTGTTCATCGCGAGGTAAGTTACATTCTATCTATTTAAGTTTTTAATAATGTGATGTTTTTGAGATTTCCTGATCAAATTTATATTTTTGTTAGGAAAACTAAGGATAACTTTCTTTTGGTAAAACTTTCAACGCATAACTTTTTATATGTTATAGAGATTGAGATTATTAATATTTTGAGTATATTCTAAAAAAATTTTATCGGGTGATTTTAAAAAAGTAGTGATTTTTTCTATTCAAAAATTTATTTTGACATCTAAAAATATTACTTTAGTTCAATTAAAGTTTCAGAATGATGTTTAACATAATCTTTTATAATTTGGTTATATTTTAAAATTATGAATTTTTGCTAAGTAGTGTTTCTATTGTCTACCGTTATGACATTTTAGTAATTTTTAAATTTAGTCCAATTATGCTTTAGTTAATGAAATGCATAAAAAATATGAAAGAAAGTTGATATGATATGACATGATGTGATGTGATGTTATGCTAGCATTAATGGGCGATCGAGGTTGGATTCTGTTATGCCAATGTCAATAGATGACCGAGGTGGGATTCTGTTATGCCGGCGTTAGTAAGCAATCGAGGTGAGATTATGTTATACCAATGTTAGTGAGCGATCGAGGTGGGATTCTGTTATGCAGGTGTCAGTGGGCAACCGACATGGGATTCTTATATGAGATGTGTTAGGATGCTGGAGCCTAAGGGCTATTATTAAAATTGTTATAAGGCTTTTGCTTATATTTTAATTTCAATATAGTTTAAATGCATTCGATTTCAGTATATGTTTTAGTTTTATCTTTTTGTATAGTACTTCAAGTTATTATTATAGCACAGTATTTTAAGTTTTTTCAGTTTCAGTTATTAATTTCAAATTTAAGTTGTAATAGCCTACTGAGCTGTGTTAACTCATTCTTATTTTTGCTTTTATTTTCAAGCTAGAGGAAGGATAAGGAGCGAGCTGCGTAGTTTGGATAGCAAGCTCTGATATGTGCTTGGAGGTATGCCTTTTGGTTTGATTAGTTTTATTTTGCAGGCTTGACATTTATTTGATTATGTTATATGTTGTTAAGTGTTGTTGAAGATACCTCGAGTTATATGTATTTTGGATAATATATAGAAAAATCATTTTGAGATTTAGTCTTCTGCTATATATTTGTATTCAACAGTGGCTCTGTGGTGTGTTGAAAGTTTTGTTTTAATACTCCTCCAATTGGATCTTAGGATTTGAGTATTGCCATAATCAAACACAATATGACTTGTGTAGTTTCAGGTTATATCGAGTAGGGTTGTGACAGCCATAGCACTGCATATTAAATCAAGAATTACTATAGAATAGAGACTCAAACACCACAACGATGATTTCTTGCTCCGCAGCACTACAGAACACATAGCACAAGTATTCTAGTTCAATTTTAAATTCAAATTTTTCATATTTTTCCATTTTAAAATATGTCTCATATCTTCAGGTTGTTGCACTATAAAACTTCACAACAAAATTCATTAGCAACAACATCTTATACTATAGAAGGGAAATTATTGAATGCTTTAAATTTATTATCTAAAAGAGATAAGAAGGGCTAAATTCCCTTCTTCCATAGTGATTGGAATCTTTTTGGAAAAACCACTCATATAAGATATCTCAATAGCTAAAGGGCTCTTGGACTTTAATTGATCAACAAAATACTCTAGGAGGTGCATTTTCTCATGAACTTCACTTTGTATGGTCTCATATACAAGATGTTGCAAGTTCTTCATCAAAGTGGAACTTGATAAAGATGAGTCATTTATAGCTCTTGGAGATAACTTTGCCTCATAGTTGACCATGTATTAGGATTTACCTAAAAGCTGGCTCTTAGCATATCTTATCATAACATTTTCGAATTTGGATAAAGAAGCAATATCATTCTTACCTTTGTTCATAACAAATGGTTGATTTTACTCAGCATATACTATTTCAATCTTAGGAGGATGGTTCATCAAAGTTGCATGATCCACTGGAACATTCAAAAGAGTAGTATGGTCAATAGGAACTAAAGAATTATTAGCCTCCATACTTGCTTCACCCAGTTTTAATTATTGTCAGGAGAGGAGAGCTTTGGGTTGAATATTTTTCTATCTCCTCCATATCTTATTGAACTTTAACTTTTTTTTCATTTCTTTAGTATGAAAGAAAGATGATCTCATTCCAGAGGGTTTTAGAATTTGAAGTTAGTATAGTGCTTCATCTTAGTAATTGAAGGGACTTATAGATAAAAGCTAAGGAAGATGAATAGGCACAAAAACCTTCATAAGACCTTCTTTAGGCTTATATTAATAGATTTTTCAAGATGCTAATGTGTTTGATAGGCACAAACCTATATAATATATTATGATTTATATATTAGCTAAATTAAATAGATTTAAATGTTTCATTCTTTTGTTTTTTTATGAATACTTTTAAAGAAATAAAAGAATCATAGAACTAAATATAAATTCAAATAACTTAGGTCATGATGTGGGCTCCAAAAATTCATGCCCCGACCTCCCCACGCTTGTCGTTACTTTCTTTGCTTTTTGCTTTCAGGGGGAGTTTTAATGGATTAAGTTCCTGGAGAAATTTTGGGAAGATAGATTAGGTTTGTAGATAAGGCACACCTAAAGATTTCTCCCTCATTTTGTGAGGACTTTATGATCTGAGTTCTAGTTTCCTATAGGCGCAAGCCCCTATCGTTAATTACCCCTCCCGATCATGAGAGAGAGCTTTTGATTAAGGCTAGTCGTCGAAGGCATACATTATACTCGTAGATACGTGATATCCAGCATACAGTAGCAGCATGATTTGGTATTTGAAGATTTGATATTTAAAATTTAGAAATTTCACCATCTTACACTTAAAGAAGATGGTGGGGGAGTAATGATGAGCCCGATCAAGATCTCATGGTTCCATCATCCCAGGCCATCGTGGTCCCTAGTCTACTTAGTCTGAGGAGGTAGTCAACCAAACTTGACAGAAGAATCATTATTAGCAGCCATGGGTTGCATCGTCCAAGGGTACCTTGTAGACCTAGGGTGGATATTTGTCTAAGGGGACAAATTTGAATCCACCTTAGCTAACAGAGAGATTTGTGTCATATCAATTATATCCTATTGATTCATTTCTCAATGATTTGATGCTATTAGGGAGCATACATGTGCTAACCATGATCGTAATATAATGATGCCATTTTGCAGCAAACCACCCGGTTCAGAGGATCATGGTCATAACCATTTACCTGCGGTGCCATTTAGTGAAAAAATCATAGGTGTGGTGCCATTTGGCAGTGAAACTACCAGTTAGAGGGCATGTGCCGCATCCTCATTGATAAGATGCAGATTGAGAATGGATCTTAATGATATTTACGACTAGGCATTAGCTCTTTGTGAGCTAGAGTAATTTCCAAATTTGTCCACCTCAACAAACCGTTGCAGAGAATGGAGGGGTGTTTTCTTTAAGTGTTTAATTATTTAATTTTAATTTTAAATATCTTGAATTTCAGGTATTTTTAGAATTTCAAATTTTATGGGCGTTTAGGGGCATTTTGAATGTTTATGATCCCCTCCAATTGAGATTTTCTGTCAATATGGCCATCATCGGGGTGTATTGAGTCATTAAAAAGTGTTTGTATTTGCTGACAATTTGAGGGCATTTGAAAAAATATATGATCCCCTCCGGTTGAGATTTACATTCAACAAGACCATCATCGGGGAATATGGGTTGTCATATTTATGTTGATTGAACCTTATCAACTCCATCTACTTGCCGACAGAGGATCAGATTCAAATTTAAATTTATTTCTTAACCTGTGTAGGATTCTAAGGCATCACGAGTGCACCTACAACATGCTCATTGGGGCCTATGTAGGTATATGTCATTTGACGCATTTCACATGATGCATTCGCATGTATGCATGATATAATTTTTGAAATACAATTGTAATGTCAAATGACATACTGAAGTGAAACACTCTGCTTATACAAGAGATGTTTTTAAAGTGAAATTTTGGTGTCAAATGACATACTAGAATGATACCTTCTTCTTATGTAGGATGTTCTTTTAACATGCAATAGTCATATGACATACCCGTATAATGCATTCTGTAAATTATGACACATGCATATGCAACATATTATCATGCAAGTACAATGCGTGTATGTCGGGCCATTTTAAAATATTTGCATGTGGTGCATAAGAGATGCTTTCTCGCCCTTCTTTTTTTTTTAAGTGCTCAGTCTTTGAATCTATAAAATTATTTATAAAATTATTTGACTTTGTGTCACAGTGTCATAATTGGGGCCTTCCGCCGGCATCAGGTCAACAGGTTTCTTACAGCTCCTTGCAAATAGTCATAAAAAATGAAAGATCTTTTCAACTGATTATTCTTGACTCTACAGAATCACTCAATTCTACATGCTTCCCGCTATAGTCATCTTTTTTTTTATGGCGTATCGATTAGTTCCCTCCGTACATCAACTAATCTTTGTACCCAACATACTCACAGCATCTCGATCATTACTGCTTCTAAGTGTTGTACGTATTTGTGTCCACAGGGGATTACGTTCTTACAACTTCTCAATCGTCGCTGTTGTAGGTATTGTATGTGTTTGTCATTAGTTATCAAATGTTGATTGTATGTGAATTGGTATACTCATATGCATGCTGACACCGACTGTTGCATGTTGTTGACTGTAGGCACATATCTCCAACAGCTATTTATAGGTGTCATATGTACTTGTGTTCACATGGGATTTATTGTACTTGCGATATACCCACTGTTGTTATCCACAAGTATCATATCAACTATCACTGCTTGCAGGGAATGTTCATGTTCACTACAATCTCCTGAACGTACTTGTAGGAGAGCCATTGTACTTGCATCATATCCACCTTCATCATTCATAGGTTCCTTGCAAGTTGTATTCAGTGCATTCTAGAATAAGCTGTTGATGTCATCTACAAGGCATTGTTGTATTCAGTGCCTATTATCTTGATGTTATTTGTTGTATGCATGCTAGATTTTCCTTGTTAATTTCAAGTGTCTCCATTTTAACTTACAGGAGGATTGTTGCTTACATAAGTACATGTAGGAAGAAGTACTTATACATTTCGTAGTTAGTTGATATTGCTTGTAAGTCAATCACATATGAAGGTTCTCCACCATTGTTGACCTCATTTTTGTATGAGCTCAGTAGGACCAATCCAGACCTTAGGATCTTTTCAATCCTTAGGATCAATCTTAACCCTAGGATCAATCTGATCTTAGATCAATCCAGACTTTAAGATCAATCCAAATTCAAATCAACCCTGATCTCAAATCAATCAAATTTCCAGACTATTCTAGATCCTAAGATCTTTCCTAGATTTTAGATCTCAGGATCAATCTAGATCCTAGGATTCCTAGATCTTAGGATTCCTAGATCTTAGGATTCTTCTAGATCATAGGATTCTTCCAGACCCCAGATCCTAGGATGTCTCTAGGACTTTTAGATTCCAGGATCTTCCCAGACTCCAGTCCCTAGGATCTACACTAGACCTTAGGATTCCCTTAAGCTGATTTGGACCCTAGGACCTATTCTAAACCCTAGAATTCTTCTAGATCAATCCAAGCTTCAATTCAATCTAGAATTAATTCAAACCATATCATTCAAATTCAAAATCCTGTTTAAAACCAGATTTCCAGATTCAAATCCAAGGCTAAAGGTCTAAGTCCTGAAAGCCTTTTCCAGTTAATCTTTGAACATTTCAAAACCCTATCAAATGACCTCTGATTCAAGAGCTGTCAGTTCCACACTGATGTGACATGTCTCTAGAGGTAACCCTCCAAATTTGAGCTCATTCTGAGATCTCTAACCCCAGAAACTGAATTGAAATCCAAAGGCTGTAAAACCTTCAAATATTTACAGTCTATGCCACTGGACCTACCACCCAGTGGGTTTTGACCCTGGAGCTTTCTCCAAAGCCTCCAATTACCTCCAGACCCTTGATTATGATCCATTGAGCATTAAACTGCATTTTGTTGGACTCAATTTGACCCCCAGTTGACCAGGGGTCAAAATGACCAAAATACCCCTATGGGGTGTGAATAGTCACTTTGGTCAAATGAGCTCCAAATCAAATGCAACTACCTCCAGCAAGTTTCAAATATCAAACCAAACCTGTTGAACCCAGAACCAGCCCCTGGGTCAACCTGGTTGACCAAGTCAACCTAGTTGACCTAGAAGGCCCCTTTAGGGTCAAAACAGGTCATTTTGACCAAATGACCTCCTCTGACCTTGGGACCACCTCTATTGGTCTCCAAATATCATTTCAAATCTGTTGAGCTCATTTCCAGACCCTGGACCCAACTGGTTGACCAAGTCAACCAGGGTTGACCTAAAAGGCCCATTAAGGGCCCAAATGGGTCATTTTGACCAAATGACCTCTCCAGACCTTGAGACCACCACCAGTAGATTCAGAATGTCATTCTGAACTGATTGGACCCATTCCCTGACCCTGGGTCAACCTAGTTGACCAAGTCAACCTAGTTGACCCATTAGGCCCATTAAGGGCCTAAACATGTCATTTGATCTAAATGACCTTTCCAGACTTTGAAACCACTTCTACCAGACCCCATTCATCACTTCAAACCTGTTGAGCTTAACCCCTAAACCTAGGTCAACCTAGTTTGACCAGTTCAACCCTTAAGCTCATATACATTGAATCAAACCCTTAATCAACTTCAAATTTATTCAAATTAATCTAGTCACCTTCCTCAGGTATTTAAGTTTTATTGGACCTTTGACCCAGTCAATAGTTGACTTGGTCAACTAAGCCTAAGTATGGTCAAACTTGATTTGTTTGGGGTCAAAATCATTTCAATTATCTAAACTTAAGTTCTCTAAATCTCTAAACCTTTAAACTCACTCTCTTTGATGTCCTAAACATTCCTAAGTTCTCCAGGAGTTAAGTTTTGGTCAAAGTTGACCAAGTCAACTAAAACCCCAGCTTGGTCAAACTTAACTCAATTGAATCAAATCAAAGTCTATGATTCAATCAAACCCTCTAAAATGTCAAAATCATTTTATTACATACTTTGAGTCGTCTTAAACTCATTGCAAGTCAAATCATGCATTATTGGGCTTGGTCAAACTCTTATACTTGGTCAAAATACTCCCCATATATTTAAACCTCAAGCTCATAACTCTTAAACTCCCTTCAACACACCCAACCAGCTCAAACCCACTTTCCCCATGCCACCTCAGCTGCCATGTGGCATGGAGACCAGTCAATCATTCAAAATAAGGGTTTAGAGTGGTCAAAGATGGTCAAAACCCATCTTAAACCTAACCCACTCCTCCCTAATCCACTCCAGCAGTTTTAAACCATTCTAGAACCTTCCCAGGACTCATTATAGCCTTTAGATCAAAATCAAACGGCCCTTGATCAAATCCATGTGGGCTAGAGGACAAAACAAACTTTCCACATGGGATTGTCCTCCTGTCCTTTGATTCCCCTGACCCCAACTGCCTCCTGGACAGGTGGCTACATCCTAGACACCCTCTCAGTCGATCCTAGCCATCCAATAAGCTCAAGGACGTTTGAATAGGGCAAAAACCCTATTTGGAGTATTCATTCTAACCTAGCCACTCTCTCACTTCTGATTCACTATTCAAGCTCAAACTCATTTCGTTTAAGCATTCCAGAGCTCTCTCCACCTTTCTCCAATACTAATCCACCATTCAAACTCCACCGACGGCAAGCTTTCCGGCCAACCGAGAGCAAACTCCGTCCAAGGCGTCTTCAGCTCGATCCCGACGTTATCAAGCCAAGGTGTCTTCAACAATATTGAGCGTGGACAAACAACAAATTCAGAGAGTCCAAAAACGGTTCAATCCGTCCAATATCAAGGTAAAAATCAAAACCCTAGCTTAGGACACTTGGAGTAATTTAGCTTTTCAAAACGCTCATTTTAATCCAATTTTTTGATCCCACATTAATGCTCTTCAATATTCCTGTCTCTGTTTAAAATTTTAAGTCAAAACATTCATTCGTTTGCGAGAACAAGCCAAAAATAAGTTATGAGGTTTATTTCGTAGCTTTGTTCAGCTGTACGAAATTTCAGCCGTTGATCTCCAGATCAACGGCTGAAATATCGTCATTCCGTCGTTTGATCCAGCGACGTGTATTCGCTGTTCGCATAGATCGCCGCCCAGCTCGATCAGGGCCATCCATTCAGAACAGCGGGGGATCGGACGGTGGCTACGCGATGCTGACTCATTCAAGTGGAAAGCGCGTGCGGCCCCGCCGCTATTCCAATCATTGGGTAATGATTGCGCGGCGGCAATCATTGCCAATGATTGGCCCGCCGCCGCGCTGTCTGGATCCGCCTACCAGATGACGCCGCGTGTCCCTCCCGCCGCCAGTTTAAGTTTTATTAATTAAAATTTAATTTTAAATGATTTTAAAACCAGAAAACTTCAAAAAAATGTTAAAAATCCATTTTAAATCCAAAATTTGCATATAATATATCGATTTGCTTGGATTTCCAAGGGCTTTAATTTAAAATTAAAATAATTTCAAAATAGTCTCTATACTTTAATTAATTTTAAATATAGATTATTTGATTATTTTAACTATTATTTAATTAAAATAAATCAAAATATTTTTGAAATTTTAAGAAAATTATTTTAAAATATTTTAAACATTCAGAGGACCTTTTGAAACTATTTTGAATAATATTTTGATTTTATGTTATTTTATTAAAATAACCTATATTTTATTCATATGATTTTAGAAAATTTATTTTAAAATTATGTAAGTATGTGAATTATCTTGAGCATTTTAAGGTTGACTTGAAATTGTTAAGCAGAGATTGAAGTTTGATTGAATTGATTCAATAGGGATTTTATAATGAGGATTTAGCTTACTAATTATTCATTAGTTAAGCTTTATCTTCAAATTTCTAAATTATATCTTTGTTAAGTATAGGTGCACACACCACCTAGATTTAGGGCTCTCCTAGACTTAGGAATTGATTGTGTTTATGCATGTTTATATTCATATGTTAATCAAGGGTTAGTATAAACTTTGATTCAAACCCACTCAAAACTAGTGACATTAAGGACAACAATTAAGGACTCATTTAGAAAATTTAGAAAAATTCTAATAATTAAGATTCAATCCCAATTGATTTGAAACTCAAACCATTTGAACATAGTGACATCCTCAGCCCTAGGAAAATTTCCCACTGACTTTTGAGATCATTAAGCCCCTTAATTAACCTAATCAAGTTTAAACCTTAATTAAGCCATTAAATCTTCCAGAAATTATAATAAATCAAGTTTAAATCTGAAAATTACACATAATACCTCAAACTGACCAGAATTGAACCCTTAATCAATGAAAAATAAAAGCCCCTTGACTGGACTTCAAAATTGAGTTTAATTTAAGTTTAATTGAAATCTGAAATTTAATTAATTTAATTAATTAAAAATAATTAAAAATTCCAGAAAATTTCCAAACACTTGGAAATCACTCCTTAGGTCATTCTTGACCTTTGGAGTTGATTTCAAGGAGTTTGGAGATCATTTGGATTCAAATCATAAAAATGACTCTAATTAAACAATTTAAATAATTCATCAAATACTCAAAAATTCAAAAATTCATAACTAATTCAAATGAACTCCAAATTGAGCAAACTCAAAGGCATACAACTCATCTTAAGCTCTAATATTTATTAAAATTGTTAAGTTTTCAGAAATCAAACAAATTTGAAAAAGTCAACTTTTGGTCAAACCTAGTTCAAAATCAAGTCAAAACTTCAAACCTTCATAATAAAATGTAGAAAAATCCAATTTCAGCATACTTACTGTCTAACTGATCGTATTAAAGTCTAGTATTTTAATAAAATATTAACTTTCTAGAAAACCCTTTAAATCAAAAAGTCAATTTTTTAACCCCTTAATTAAATCATTAAAATAATCAAAAATTTCCAAAATTCAATAAATTGTCAAAAATTCCAGAAAACATCAATTTTAACTTAAAACCAGCAACCAACCAATCTTAATTAAAATTAACCAACCTTTAAACCTTAATCAAACTCAAATCATTTAATTATATCGGGTACCACTAGGTAACCCAAGCCTACGAGGCTATTAAATTAGCCCCAAGGAAGGTGAAATAAACTTCACGGCCTCGGTGTGCAACAAAGGTGATATCCAACAAACAATTAAAATTAAGTTTAAAATCAATCTCAAGTCATTAATATTTAAATTCAAATTAAATATTCCTTTAAGCCTTCAACCAACTTGAACCTCAAACAACTTCAATCAAATCATCCTATTTAGGACATATCAAAGCCACACAGCCTACCTCACACACTTTAGATGGTTTGCTAGGACAACCAACTCTAGTCTTAGGCTAGGCCGGTGTTTACTTTTCTGCTGTGTGCCGAATTTTCGAGCTTTCACTGCATGCTGTTTGCTAGACATAGGATTGATGTTGATGTGATTGTTTATTTATTTAATGCATTCTGTGTTAATTTGATTGTACGTTAGATCTACCCCTAGGCTAGGAACGTTTTGTACTGATTCAATCTTATGCAGGTGGCCATGCTCATACAGGGCATAAATTAAAGGGGGCAAAAATCATGATTATTAAATTGCACAGGTGCTAAGCATGCTTAAGTCCCCCTTTAAATCAAAAAGAGCATGGCCAAGCGTGGCTGGTTTGAGCATTTAAATTTCAAATATATTAACTGCTTGGGATGTAAATATAACTGTTGATTATTAGGATAACCCTACAGGTTGTTGAGTCTAGAATTTTAATTTCAATTGATGTAATTTGATTCAAATTGAGTTGTAAACTATTTAAAGTGCTTTGAGATTGAGATGTTTAAACATCCAATTTGGAATCCAAAGAGGAAGGAACATCCCTTAGGGGAGAGTTCCTATCCATTTGGAGATCCAAATTAGGATGAAGTTTAAATATCCAAAGAGAAAAGATAACACCCCTATTCGGGGGGAGTTTCTTTTCATTTGGATATCCAGACCCGACGATCCAAGGAGTTCTAAGGAGACGAAGAAGTGAAGAACGAGAAGAATCTCAAATCTCAAAGTCACTTGAGTCTTAGGAGTAGAATCCGGGTTGTAGTCAGTGGTACCCGGCCACTTTACTTTACTGCAGACCCTGGGTTGTATTATTAAGGACACTTGCCTATGGACTTTCAGTTTGAGCATTTATTTAATTAATTTAATTAAATGTTGATTTGATTAATTGATGTTGATTGCGATTAAGGACCCACATACTTTTAGTAGTTTTTTTCTTTGGCGCTTATTGCATGTCGTATTTGATTTAGCCTGGAACCCGATCGGAGGCTCGTGAGGGTACGGTCATAAACTTCTTCTACTTAAACAAAACTTAAAATTTTTAAGCTCAGATAGAAACTCTAACGCTCTTAAGAAGTAAGCCCGGACTCGCCGGGAGTTTTTCATGCATTCATATTAACTTTTCTCTACCTTGTTAGGCACCTCCCCGCCTGCGGGTTTTGGCAGACCACCTGACCTATTAGGGTGCAGTTCTGTCCAAGGGGATGTTGTGCAATCTCTAGGATAAAACCTATTTTTAAGCCTATTTTAAAACTGCTTCATATTGATTTAAGCATTTCATCGAGTCAACTAGCACGCATTGCATTAGATACAAATTAAAAATCGAGTCTAAATCTTAATTGCATTTTATTTAGACATTTAACCCAACATATGTTAAGGGGTCAATTAGGATCTGCTCTAGATGTCGACCCCAATTCTTTAAACCAATCTTAATCAACGTCCTTAACCACTCTACATTTAAAGACTCTGACTCATGGTTTTAAAAGCGTTTAGGTGGTTTAGCTGGCTCCCCAATCCAGGCCGGGGTAAGTCCAGATTGCATTGCATTAGCTAGGATTCGGGTCACTGATTTTCAGTACCCAATTTTAGACTTAGGTTCTGAGGCATGTCTTCAAACTTAAGACCTCAATCTTCTGGGAATCTGACTCCCACTTTCTAATAAAATTGATCATTCAAATTAAAATATCTTTCAATCAAATTCAAGCCCAACACTTAGGACAGGTTGAGGTGTTTCTGAAGTAATTCAGAATCTCAAGACACCTCCTACCCTTCTTCCTTTGACTCTAGAAATAAGTGTTCAACATTGATCCAATCCCTATTGAATTTCCAATCCTTAACCTCCTTTGATATCAATCTTCGAATTCTTAAATAAAATTCGTATCGCTATTTTAATCGAGAGTATTCATAGGAAATTTCTGATTTCCTATGATGTAATTAACTACGAGGGCTTGCGCTCGTAGGAGATTTAGAAACCCAGACCAAATTTCAAAATCAAATTTTCAAAACCTTCAATTAATTACCTTTGGGAAATCAAAACAAAAAAATGGCGATCGTTATTTTTATATTCAAACTATTGATAACGATTGATATCTTCTTTCTTCGGATAGATATGTCAATTACAATCATAGTTATGATTATGAAATTAATGATCCTATTCAGATTAACATAATCAAATAATTGATTAAACATCATTTTGATCTTTCGAGATCTTGTGTTGTTTCTCCTTGAGTTTGATTGTGATAATCAGGATAAATCAAGATTTGTAATCTGAAGCTATTAGGGAATGATATGTTCATCTTTCGAGGTGATATATCATTCATAATCAGTGTTCGATTATAAAATTAAGATTCCAGAAATTTAACTTTCCCAAAGAGAATTAAACTTTTTCAAATAATATTTTTTCAATCAAACAAAAAAATGGCGACTCCACTGGGGAAATTCTCTCTCTCCATCTTTAATAGCGGTACGAATTTTATTGCATCGGTAGTTTTGACTACCTTTCTTCCGTTGGTCCTTCTACCCATTTCTCCCTTGGGTGAGTGCGGCCAACTCAATTAAGACGTGTGAAAAGAGAGGTGAGTGTAGGAAATCTCTCTCAAAGTCTGGCTTTGACATTTTGCCTCCGAGTTCATTGGTAGAGCGAAAGAGTCAAGCTGAGCTTGTCAAAATCTTTTTGCATATTTTGCAAACTCGCATGCGAATAAATCATAGCGTGCTAAGTTTCACAATTTACAGGAGATTTCTTTAACTTCAAAGTTATAATTTCAAATGTCTAGCAAAATTCCATTGTCTTCAAATCTCAATCGATTCCTATATCTTACCATTACATATAGGATTGTAATTCCTATAATTCAATATGTGTGATAGGATATAGATTCCTCTTCCAAATTTTAATCCAAAGTTTGAAATTTTCTGGTTAATCTAACCTTTGACATTTCAATCCCGAATCACTAGTCGGAATGAAAGAGTCAGGTTAGCTTATAACATCCCCCCTGTTTTTGTAAACCGTTATGTTGAACATATGTTCAACACTTCGAGTTTCAAAATAAGGGGAGATGCTGCCGAAATTTAAAACTTTTCAAACATCTCTTTTCAAGTTATAATAATCATTGCAACTATATATTCTACAACAATGATTGTAGTTGTATATAGTTAATGCACTTTCAACTTCTCCGGTCATTTCAATCCTTGACATTCCATTCTGAGTCACTCATCAGAATGAAAGAGTCAGGTTGATTTCTTAGAATCTCCCTCTTATAGGTTTGTAAACCGTTTTGTTGAACATATGTTCAACACTTCGAGTTTCAAAAGTAAGGGGAGATGCCGCCGGATTTTCAAAAATTTTTCTCTTTTCAAAGTCAATCGAGTTCAAAATGCATTGCCATATATTTCTCTATAACTATTGTTGTAGCTTAATATATGCAATATTTATTCAAATTTATCCGGATAAATCAATCTTTGACATTTCATTTTAAATCATTCTTTTGAAATGTAAAGAGTCAAGTGATTTTCCCTAGCTTTCCCTAACATTTGTAAACCGTCGAGTTGAATGCAAATTCAACACCTCGAGTTTCAAAATAAGGGGAGGTGCTGCCGGAAATTCAAATTTTTAGAAATATCCGTTCAATTCTCTTCAAGTTTTAATCGTCACGTGTCGAATGTTCTTCTACAATACTTCTTGTAGATGAACACTGATAATTCAAATTCAACATTTAGTTTCAATGTCTTTCAAATTTTTGAACTCTGACATTTTATCCTTGATAAGATATAAAGAGTCGAGTTCCTTCCTGTAAAATCTTCCCTAACGTTTGTAAACTGTCTTGTTGAATGCAAATTCAACACCTCGAGTTTCAAAATAAGGGGAGGTGCTGCCAGATTTTTGAGTCGTTCAAATTCCCTTTCAATTCAAAATCAATTTTCACTGTCACATGTACTACTACAACATTCTCTTGTAGTATAACATGTACTATTTCCAGATTCAAATTTAATCATCTAGTCTTTTCATCAAGTCAAACCTCTGACATCTTATCCCTAGCCTGATCAGTGGGATATGAGAGTCGAGTCAAAACTCCTTGACTTTCTTTGATATTTTGTTAACTATTAAGTTGAAATCAAATCCGACTTAATGGTTTCAAATAGTCAAAGAAAATCTTTCAATTTTCAAAATTTCAAACCCCTGTCAAACTCTTTCAAATCAAATCCAGACCATCGTTGTTATACGTTCTCTACAACATTCTCTTGTAGTTGAACATATACAACAAAAATTCAAATTTTCTTCAAGTCAAAATTGATATCTATACTTTATCATTATATATCGGATTATAGTTCCCATAATTCGATTTATGTGATAAAATATAGAAAATTTCTTGTCAAAATTCAAATTCAAAGGTTTGATTCAAATCTTCTCTTTCAAATTTCAGACAATCAAATCTCTTGCAATGGCTGGGAAACTTCTGTTCTCTGTTGACCGAGACCTCCAAGTCGAAGAGTTAATTCATAACAATGCGATTCAGTTTGGGATGGGTTTCAAAACTCTTAAACTGTCTGTTAATGGTGGAACAATCATCAATCTCGCTGCTGAGGGCGAGAATGGTCCAGTAGTGGAACTAGCTGTGGGAGCTACGAGTGACCTTCCCCCAGTGTTGGAACTGGCAGCAGGTGCTACCCTTACACCTTCTGCACCCTCAGTCCAGAGTGAGGACAAGAAAATTGAAATAAAATCTACTGTTGAAAAAGGGTCTTCTAGTTCTGCAGCACTGTTTGGCACTAAGAGTGCTAGGAAGAACTACCTGAGAAGGATAAGGAAGAAAATTACCAAGTCAAGGAAGATAGCTGAACAGAAAGCCTTGAGTTTAGTTGAGCCTGAGGCTGCTGAGGAGCTGCCTATCCCTGCCTCTTCTCCACTCCTGAAAGGGAGTCGTTTTCACCCCCTCGCAGCTGCTGCAGGGGAGGAGAGAGTCACGCGGATTGCTAGCTCTCCACCTAGCCCGGTCGACTACACTGTTAAGAGAACCACCAAGGAGAAGAACACTTTGAGAACTATGATGTTAAGGAACATCATTCATACCTGTGCTGCTGAGACAGGTCAGACCAAAGAACAATATGTAAGACACCTGAAGGGGGTGATCTCACATAAACTTGAGAAAGAAGTTCTGAAAGAAGAAAAATCTGAAGCAAGAAACCTGACTCCTCAGCCAGTGAGGAGAAACAAAAAGTTTGTTAAACAACCAGTTGCCTCAGTATTAGTGGATGGATATCATTGGGTGCCTCGTCTCCCAACTGCCAAAACTGAGGAGATAGTTTTAACTGGGTCTGGTAGGAGTCACCCTCTCAGTGGTAGACCTCCAGTTCCCCCTTCAAGACTCTCAAAGTTGGCCCCTATGATAGCCAAATCAAAAGAGATCGTCAAAGATTTACAACTAGTTGATGTTAAGGGCAAGAGGCCCATACTTTTGGATGAACCTTATGTGCCAATAAAGATAAGCAGAACTGTTGGGATTCAGATAAGAGAGACACCAGTTCAGTCATCAACTCAGTTACCAGTCCAGTCACCTGTTAAGGTCCCCCGACTCTTTATTCAGGGATGTGAGGATTCTCCTCGGATTGATGTTGGAGTTCCTACAAGTCAAACTCCTTCGTCACCTGTTAAGTTAGATATCCCTCACCCTATTGAGGATGTCACCCTCACGACTACCGATCCCGGGACAGTCGGAGGGGAGGGGACAGAACTTGAGGATGATCAAGAAATGTTGGATCAGTTAGTGGCAGAACCTACTGCTGATGACTTGAAAATTCAAGAGGTCCTCACCCAGTTCGGAGATGAGGAATTTGAAGAGATGATTAACTATAAGGGGTACCTACCAATCGACCTTGAATCAATTGAGGGTAGGCCGGTCGATGAGGTGGTACAAGAGATAAGGGATATACTCAAAAATAAGGCAATTGAAGCCTTTGATCCAGAAGCAGATGATCTGATGGAAGAAGATTCAGCTGGAAACATTTGTATGGTTGAGACCAGAGCATCAAATAAGGATGCTGAGCCTTCAAGACACAGATCTGGTAAAGAAGAAGCCTCTGCAGCAGTAGATTCAGACTCCGATGGATCAATTAAATTGAATGAGAAAGATGAATACATCAAGAGTCTGGAGAGCAAAATTGAACAGATGATGCTTAGAATGGAACAGATGCAAAATCAGATGATCAAGGTACAGCAATCTCAATCCGAGAAGTTGCAACCTACAACACACACAGTGGGTGAGCACACCAGGAAAACAGAATCAAGTCCTAGAACTCCAGAGGTTGCTTCCCCAACCTCTCCAGCCGACAAAGATATCCGCCAGATGATTGAAACCCAGGTAAGGGAGGCCTTAGCCCATTCTCAAGGGACTGTATCCATTCCAAAGGGTAGACCCTACCCTGAAGAATATGATTCAGTTTCTTATCCTAAAGGCTTTGTGCCACCTTCATTTAAAGTTTTTAGTGGGTTAGAAAACCCAAGACAGCACCTGGCCCACTTCCGAGCGAGTTGTTGCAACGCAGGAGGGTCAGATGCTCTACTCTTTCGCCAGTTTGTGAGTAGTCTATCCGGTATTGCTTTTGAGTGGTACGCAGATTTACCTAATGGTTCAGTGAAAATATTCACAGAGCTCGAGAGTTTATTCTTAAAGAGATTCTCAGGAGCTCAGCAGCGTGTAACCGTTGGTGATCTCGTCATCGAAAAACAAAAACCGGGAGAGTCTTTGGTTGAGTACATCTTGAGATGGCGAAATCTCTCGATGAAGTGTGAACCCCAGTTGCAAGAGCAACATGCAGTGGAGATTCTTTTAAAGAACATCCACGGGCCTATTGCTTTTCTCCTGAAGGGTTTCACTATCAAAACCTTCGAAAAACTTTTGAATAAGGCTAGTAATCTACAGGAAGAGGCTTCCAAAATGCCATTCCTGAAGGATTCTACCGAGGAAAAGAAAGCTAGCAAACCATTGAAATCTTTTGAAAAGAGAACAGCAATGGTTTCAGCTGTTGATAAGGGGAAGAAACCAATGAATGTTCAGTCCAGTAATTCTCCAACACAACAAACTCAAAAATCTCCACCTTTTCAGGTAACTTCTCAACCTACAAGAGATTCTCACCCGATTTCTTTTAAAGAGAGATTGGCTCGTACATATCCATTTAAAAGGGAGTCAGTGAGAAAGATCTTTAAAAGTCTTCAGAAGAAGCCAGATTTTCGATTGCCGGAGGCCAAGAAGCCGGAAGAGGCAAATAAGAAGGATGATCCAACTTTTTGCCCCTACCATCGCATGTTAGGCCACACAATCGAAGACTGCATCGTCTTCAAAGATTGGCTAGAAAAGAACTTCCGTCAAGGTAATATTATAATTCCAAAGGAGTACCTGGTCGATCCGGATCAGGGGTCTGTCAAATCTATCTCAGGTATGAATTCTAACTCTTCTCTGTCCATTGAAGATGGTTGGGATATAGCACTATCCCGGGCATTTAAAAAGTCGATTAATAAATCTTTTCGTCTTTCTCAACAGTTACCGACGAGAGCCCGGGACCCGATCTGGGAGGTTGACCTCGAGGCTTCGCAGGAGGACGTTGGGACAGTTTCCTCTCCAGAGTCTTAGGAACTACTGTACTGAATAAAAATGAAAAGAGTGAACTTTCTGTAGAGAGGAAATTTGTTGATGAGAGATCTGTACAAGTGGTTGATGGTGGCTCAAAACCTCTATCACCACTGAAATTATCTGACTTTTACTTTGCCCCATCAAAGGCAAAGGGTCAAAAATTAAATAAAAAGTCTGATCCTTCTGCCCATATTTTGATGATTAATGTTGAGAATCAAGATGTTAATGACTCTTCTGTTGAAAATAATCAAGAACAAGTTGAGATCAATCAAGAAATTCAAACACTCAACTCTCCAGATTTGACTCTTCAAGAGAGAAACGAATCTGATGTCTTATCAGATAGTGAAACCCCTGAAATTAACTTTCAAGGGAGTCCTGTCGTGATAGACTTTTCAGATTCAGACTCTCGCTCAGATAACGACAATCAATCACCTAAGGAGAGCGTAGACTCCCCTGTAGTTTGTCCTTCCGATGAAGTCGTGCAAGTACAACTACGTGGTGGGAAGGTCTTACCCCCTAGGCTACCTCCTCAGGATAAAGGAAAACAAGTTGTTTCTGATGATCAAATTCAAATTCCCGCTCAACAATCAACTCCAATTCCTTCAAATTCATCGGGTCCCAATGTTAATGTTCCAAGAGTTGATTACAATGTCTTAGCTCACCTTAGGAAGTTGCCCGCCAAATTGAGCATTTATGATGCCCTTGTCCTTTCGAAAGAGATGAGGGAGACTCTAATTAAAGCGCTTCTCGACCCGGAGATTTGCTTAGCTCAATTAGCCTCAACTTCCGAGGAAGAAGCTTTGTACTTTAAGGAAATCCCTGGGGTTACCTTCTCGGACGAAGATTTACTCCTTGGAACTGCCGACCACAATCGTCCACTTTACATCACAGTGAATGTGGGCAAGTTTAAGTTATCAAGAGTTCTAGTTGACCCGGGTGCATCGGTCAACGTGATGAACATAAAGACTCTCGCATACCTTAGAATTGATACTAGCAAGCTCTCAACTGACAAGTTAGTGCTTCGTGGGTTCAATGAAAAGGGCGAGAAGGCTTTAGGTTCAGTTACCCTTCTTCTGGAGATAGGAGAATTGAAAACTGAAGCGAAATTTCATATAATTGATTCGGCAACGTCCTTTAACGCGCTCCTAGGAAGGCCCTGGATCCATGAATATAGGATGGTTCCTTCTACCCTACATCAATGCATCAAGTACCAACGAGATGGCATTGAGTTTGAAATTAAGGGTGATCTGCAACCATTCTCTATTCACGAGATCGGGATCTACGAGGATGCAGCGTACTACGTACCTAAAGGGTCCACTACTTGTTCTAAAGTAGAGATCAATGTCAAGGAGGAAAAGGTAGAAAGTCAAAGTTCAAAAGCAATTCAAAGATTGAGAAAAGAAAAAGTCAAAAATCAAAAGAGACAAAACTCGAGCAGTGAAGACGACGTCGAGCGTGTGATCTTTAGGCCTCCAAATATTATACCTCAAAGAGGTGGGAGGATGGCCCAAAGAGCACGCGGTCGAGGTCGCCCTTCAATTGAAAAAAGAAATTCCCCGATCTATGTCGAACTTGAAACAAGTTCTGATGAGGATTCAAGAAAAAGGGGTGCCAGATTTGCTTTTGACTATACAAAAATCAATCCTCCTCCGAAGTTTGATCTCACTTTAGAATCGGATAGCGACCAGGAGGATACAAAATTAAATATTCAAAGTGACGAGCCTGAATTGAGTTTGTATGAAAAGCTTAATAGAACGGTTGAATCCTTAACCTTAACCCCACTGTCTGCTGACAGGGTCTCAGGGTTAGTAATTAAGGATGCTCCGAACTTAGATGGAGAAGTAAGGAAAGCCAAGAAGTTCTTCCCTGGCTCTTCCTCTTCAAGGAATGAAGATGATGTAATCCTTGAAGAGGCAAATTTTAATGAATTAATGGAATTACCTTTTGGCTACTTTCCTGCTGGTGTTAAGTCTCTTATTTCTAAAGGTTTTGCTCCGAGTCGATGGACTAAGGGTCAGGCCAGATACCACGAAAGTCTTTGGAATTCAAAATTTAATAAACATTGGACCAGTGGTATCGGTTTTAGTACCGTTAGGTCGTTTGACGATGACGAGTTTTGTCTAATGATAACTAGTCGTCCTGAATTTAAAAATATCCCTACTGAAGTCATTGATTCGTTCGATGGACTTTGTTTGGAGACTTTTGATGATTCTGATGAACTTCAGGTTCGGGATGCACCCCCCGAATTCGAAGAAGAAATTAAATCAACAGTCGATGAACTTAAAGAAATCAATCTTGGAACAGAGGATGACCCTCGCCCCACTTTCATAAGTTCTTTGTTGAGTGAGGATGAGTCTAAAGATCTAATTCAACTTCTATCCGAGTTTAAAGATTGCTTCGCCTGGACATACGACGAAATGCCGGGGTTGTCCGCTGACGTAGCAGTCCATAAACTTGGAATCCGGCATGATGCCATTCCTGTCAAGCAAGCTCCACGACGTATGCGTCTGGAGATCGAACAACAAGTCGTTTCTGAAGTCAAGAAGTTGGCAGAGGCTGGATTTATTCGAGAAGAACAATATCCTTCTTGGGTAGCCAGCGTCGTGCCAGTTCGAAAGAAAAATGGTCAAATCCGGGTCTGTGTTGACTATAGAGACTTGAACAAGGCATGTCCTAAGGATGAATTTCCTTTGCCAATCCCAGAACTCATGGTGGATATTGCCTCCTCGCACGTTGTTTTCTCCTTTATGGATGGCTCGTCTGGTTATAATCAAATCAAGATGGCCCCAGAAGATGAGAGAAACACCGCATTCAGAAGTCCTATAGGGATCTTTTGTTATAAAGTGATGCCCTTTGGCCTCAAAAATGCTGGTGCAACATACCAGCGGGCCATGACTCATATCTTTGATGACTTAATACATAATCAAGTCGAATGTTATATCGACGATTTAGTCGTCAAGAGTAGAGTGAAAGAGGCTCATCTTTATGATTTAAGAACCGTTTTCGAGCGGTTGCGCCGCTACGACCTTAAAATGAATCCCTTGAAGTGCGCTTTCGGCGTCACGTCAGGGAAATTCTTAGGTTTCGTAGTCAGGCACCGTGGAATCGAAATTGATCCTGCCAAAATTGAAGCTATCTTAAATATGCCGCCTCCTAAGAGTCTCACTCAACTGAGATCCCTCCAGGGCAGGCTGGCGTATATAAGAAGATTCATTTCTAATCTTTCTGGAAGATGTCAACCATTCTCTGTCCTAGCTAAAAAGGACGCCAAGTTCATTTGGGACGAGAAATGTCAAAATGCTTTCGAAAATATCAAACAATACCTGACAAATCCGCCAGTTTTGGCAGCCCCCATTCCGGGAAGACCCTTAATCCTTTACACTGCAGCCCTTGACGAATCTCTTGGGGCTCTTCTAGCTCAAATCAATGACGATGGGAAAGAGAATGCCCTCTACTACCTGAGTCGGAGATTACTTCCAACAGAAATTCGATACCCTGCAATTGAGAAACATTGCCTTGCCTTAGTCTTTGCAGCACAAAAACTAAGACATTACATGCTTTCTCATCAGGTCAGTCTGATTTCCAGTGTCAATCCCCTGCAATATCTTATGACCCGGCCCACGTTGTCAGGACGTCTGGCTTGGTCTATGATATTGTTACAATTTGAAATCACTTTTGTTCCCCTGCGTGCTGTGAAAGGGCAGGCCGTCGCCGACTTCCTTGCGGCACACCCGCTACCGGCGGAATCTCCTCTAAATGATGATTTACCTGACGAGCAAATCATGAGTTTCGAGGAATCCAATGTTCAAACTTGGGAAATGTATTTTGATGGTGCAGCGTCCTCTCAAAGGGGCAAAACACCTCAATCTACTATTCCTGGGAAAGCCGGAGTCGGTCTGGTTTTCATAACACCGGATAAGGGAATGATGCACTTTTCCTACCATTTATCAGAACCTTGCACGAACAACGAAGCTGAGTACGAAGCTTTGATAACTGGTCTGGAACTTGCAATCCTAATGGAGATTAAAGAGATTAAGATCTATGGTGACTCTCAGCTGGTGATCAACCAAGTTGCAGGGACCTATAAGGTTTTGAATCCTAAACTCCTGAAATATCACCAATATACAATGCACCTACTCGAGAAAATTCCCATTGTAACTATGTATAGGGTTCCTCGTGGAAGCAATTCCTCGGCGGATGCCCTAGCAAAGCTTGCAAAGGAATTTGCTTGCCCAGAAGAAGACTTCATCCCTATAGAAGTTCAAGGTCGTCAAGTCCTGTCCCCTGTAGACATGGAATACCTCAACAATCAATCTTCCCAGGTCCTCTCTACATCTTCAGCAGTCGATGAAGAACAAGATTGGAGACAACCAATAATCAAATATTTGCAAGAAGGCAAGCTTCCCCACGACAGGTCTCTTGCCAATCAAATTAAGAAACGTGCCCTATCATATGCACTAGTCAACGATACGTTGTACCGACGATCGTTCGATCAGATGTGGCTCCGTTGTTTAGACAAACAAGAGGCCCTGAAGATCGTCAACGAAGTCCATGCTGGACTGTGCGGTGCTCATCAATCGGGTCCTAAGATGAAAATGAAAATCAAAAGACTTGGTTATTATTGGCCTACGATGATTGACGATTGCATGAAAATTGCAAAATGTTGTCATCAATGCCAAGTTCATGGTGTGGTTTTACATCAGCCGCCTAATGTGTTGCATCCTACGATAGCCTCGTGGCCCTTCGAAAGTTGGGGCACGGATATCGTTGGGCCAATTGACCCTCCTTCTTCAAGGGGTCATCGCTTCATTTTAGCAGCGACTGATTACTTTTCAAAGTGGGCAGAAGCAGTACCACTAAGAAATGTAACATCACATCATGTAATGAAATTCTTTCGTGACCATATCGTATATCGATTCGGCGTGCCTCGCAGAATCATATCCGATAATGGGTCCGCTTTCAAGTCTACAAAAATCAATAACTTTGCAAGTCGCCACGGTATTGATTGGAGATACTCAACAATCTATTACCCACGGGCTAATGGACTGGCTGAGGCCTTCAACAAAACCCTGGTACAAATCATCAAAAAGACCCTGGATGACAATAAACGTCAGTGGGATGAGAGGTTGGTGGAAGCTTTGTGGGCCTACAGGACCACATATCGAACCCCGACCCAATCCACACCGTTTGCACTAGTGTATGGGTCCGAGGCCGTACTCCCTCTGGAAATTCAAATCCCTTCACTCAGAACTGCAATCCAGAATCAAATCACAACAGAATAGAATGCACAACTTTGACTTGAAGAACTCGAGGGTCTTGAAGAACGTCGTCTCCAAGCCCAGCAGAATCTAGAACTCTATAAAGCCAGAATGGTTCAAGCTCACGATAAGTTAGTGCGACCTAGAACCTTCCGAGTAGGCGACTTGGTCTTGGTTCTTCGGAGGCCTATCTTAGCCCACCGAAAGCTCGGTGGAAAGTTTGAACCAACCTGGGAAGGACCCTTCGTAGTGGAAACAGTTTACGAAGGAGGCTCATATCAGCTAGTGGATTGTAAAGGAAATCACCCAATGCTTCCTGTAAACGGGCGATTCCTGAAAAAATACTATGCTTGATGTAGCTCGAATTTCGAATCAATAAAATTTTCAAATTTTAAATCTATTCAGCTCAATTTTGTCCAAATTTTTCAAAATCCAAAATCAAAATTCAAAATTCGAAATCAAACTCAACATCAATTAAAATCAAATCTCAAATTCAAAATCTTTAAACTCAAAAATAATTCAAATCAAATTCAAAACACATCACAAATTCAAAACCTTTCAAACTCAAATTCATCAAATCAAGTTTTAAATTCAAACATCTTCAGATTCAAAAATCTTCAATCAAATTCAAGTTCAAAAAATCATTCAAATTTCAAATTCCGGAATTCAAATCTGATCCCCTATATAGAGCAAGTTTCCTCTATATACGATCAATCCTGACCCGATCCTCTATATAGAGCAAGTTTCCTCTATATATGATCATTCCAGATCTGATCCTCTGTATAGAGCAAGTTTCCTCTATACACATGATCATCCAGATTCGATCCTCTATGTGAAGCAAGTTTCCTTCACATACGATCATCCCAGATTCGATCCTCTGTATAGAGCAAGTTTCCTCTATACATGGTTACTCCAGACCTGATCATCTATACAGAGCAAGTTTCCTCTGTATATGATCATTCCTGACTTGATCCTCTGTATAGAGTAAGTTCCCTCTATACATGATCAATCCAGACCCGATCTTCTATACAGAGCAAGTGTCCTCTGTATATGATCAATCCAGACCCGATCCTCTATACAGAGCAAGTTTCCTCCGTATATGATCATTCTAGACTCGATCCTCTATGTGAAGCAAGTTTTCTTCACATATGATCATTCCAGACCTGATCCTCTATATAGAGCAAGTTTCCTCTATATACGATCATCCTGACTCGATCCTCTATGTAAAGCAAGTTTCCTTTACATACGATCATTCCAGATCCGATTCTGTGCGAAGTAATGCTTCCTTCTCACGGGATTATCCAGTTTTCTTTTCCTTAAGGATAGATGTGAGTCATTGTGCTTTCTATCCTTAGGATTAGATCCACTAGTGGGGGAGCACGCCCTCTGTGGCACCACCCTAGTCTCTTTCCAGTTGAGATCCTCTATATAAGAGCAAGTTTCCTCTATATATGATCGTCCAGATCGGATCCTCTGTGTAAAGCAAGTTTCCTTTACATACGATCACTCTAGATCCGATTCTGTGTGAAGCAATGCTTCCTTCTCACAGAATCTTCCAGTTGTCTTCTCCTTAAGGATTAGATGTGAGTCATCGTGCTTTCTTTCCTTAGGATTAGATCTACTAGTGGTGGAGCACGCCCTTTGTGGCACCATCCTAGATTTAAAATCCAGATCCGACCTTCCGTGGGAAGCAAGGCATTCCTTCCCTCAGGGTCCTCCAGTTTTCTTTTCCCTAAGGACAGATGTGAGTCATCGTGCTTTCTTTCCTTAGGATTAGATCTACTAGTGATGGATGACGCCCTCTGTGGCACCACTCTAGTTTCTAAACTCAAATCTTTGAGTCTGATCTCCTATAGGAAGTAATACTATCTTCCTATGAGATCATACAGTTCTCTTTTCTTCAGAGTAAGTATTCTCCTTCCTTTTAGGATTAGACTCCCCAGTGATGGAATAAGTCCTCTATGGCACCGTCCTGGGTTTAATTTCAAAATCTAGTTTTCTCTTCCTTAGGGTAGGTTCTTCTTCTTTCCCTTGGGATTAGACTTCCTAGTGATGGAGTAAGTCCTCTATAGCACCGTTCTGGAATCAATCTCAATCAAGCTTTCTTCTCTTTAGGGCTAGGTATTTCTCCCTTCCCTTAGGATTAGATCTACTAGTGGTAGAGTACGCCCTTTGTGGCACTGCCCTAGTATCAAAATTCAAACTTGATCCTCTGTAGTTAGGAATTCTTCCCTTCTATATGATCATCCAGATTTTTCTTTTCCTGTAAGGATAGGATTCTTTCCCTTCCTTAGGATTAGATCCACTAGTGGTAGAGTATGCTGTTTCCAGCACTACCCTAGTATCCTTTCAAATCTAGTTTTCTAAGGTTAGGATTTTCCTTTCTCTTAGAATCAAATTCATACTTGATCCTCTATAGTTAGGAGTTCTTCCTTTCTATATGATCATCCAGACCTTCTTTTCCTTTAGGGTAGGACTTCCCTTCCTTTAGGATTAGATCTACTAGTGGTAGAGTACGCTACCTCAGCACTACCCTAGTATCATTTCAAACTCAATCTTCTAGGGCTAGGATTTCCTTCCCTTAGATTCATTTCAAATTTAATCTTCTAAGGTTAGACTTTCCTTTTCCTTAAAATCAAATCCGAACTCAATCCTTTATAGTTAGGAGTTCTTCCTTCCTATAGGATCACCCAGGTTCCTCTACCCTTAAGGTTAGGATTCTCCTATCCTCAAGACAAGACCCACTAGTGGTAGAATATGTTTTTTTTAGCACTACCCTAGTATCTATTCAAACTCTGATTCCCCAGGGATAAATTTATTTTTTCCCTTAGGATCAAAACTCCAGACTTGACCATTCTATTCGGTCAACACCAATATGTGCAATAGAACTACATTCTATTACACATATTGGGGGTCCATTTGTTGACCTCATTTTTGTATGAGCTCAGTAGGACCAATCCAGACCTTAGGATCTTTTCAATCCTTAGGATCAATCTTAACCCTAGGATCAATCTGATCTTAGATCAATCCAGACTTTAAGATCAATCCAAATTCAAATCAACCCTGATCTCAAATCAATCAAATTTCCAGACTATTCTAGATCCTAAGATCTTTCCTAGATTTTAGATCTCAGGATCAATCTAGATCCTAGGATTCCTAGATCTTAGGATTCCTAGATCTTAGGATTCTTCTAGATCATAGGATTCTTCCAGACCCCAGATCCTAGGATGTCTCTAGGACTTTTAGATTCCAGGATCTTCCCAGACTCCAGTCCCTAGGATCTACACTAGACCTTAGGATTCCCTTAAGCTGATTTGGACCCTAGGACCTATTCTAAACCCTAGAATTCTTCTAGATCAATCCAAGCTTCAATTCAATCTAGAATTAATTCAAACCATATCATTCAAATTCAAAATCCTGTTTAAAACCAGATTTCCAGATTCAAATCCAAGGCTAAAGGTCTAAGTCCTGAAAGCCTTTTCCAGTTAATCTTTGAACATTTCAAAACCCTATCAAATGACCTCTGATTCAAGAGCTGTCAGTTCCACACTGATGTGACATGTCTCTAGAGGTAACCCTCCAAATTTGAGCTCATTCTGAGATCTCTAACCCCAGAAACTGAATTGAAATCCAAAGGCTGTAAAACCTTCAAATATTTACAGTCTATGCCACTGGACCTACCACCCAGTGGGTTTTGACCCTGGAGCTTTCTCCAAAGCCTCCAATTACCTCCAGACCCTTGATTATGATCCATTGAGCATTAAACTGCATTTTGTTGGACTCAATTTGACCCCCAGTTGACCAGGGGTCAAAATGACCAAAATACCCCTATGGGGTGTGAATAGTCACTTTGGTCAAATGAGCTCCAAATCAAATGCAACTACCTCCAGCAAGTTTCAAATATCAAACCAAACCTGTTGAACCCAGAACCAGCCCCTGGGTCAACCTGGTTGACCAAGTCAACCTAGTTGACCTAGAAGGCCCCTTTAGGGTCAAAACAGGTCATTTTGACCAAATGACCTCCTCTGACCTTGGGACCACCTCTATTGGTCTCCAAATATCATTTCAAATCTGTTGAGCTCATTTCCAGACCCTGGACCCAACTGGTTGACCAAGTCAACCAGGGTTGACCTAAAAGGCCCATTAAGGGCCCAAATGGGTCATTTTGACCAAATGACCTCTCCAGACCTTGAGACCACCACCAGTAGATTCAGAATGTCATTCTGAACTGATTGGACCCATTCCCTGACCCTGGGTCAACCTAGTTGACCAAGTCAACCTAGTTGACCCATTAGGCCCATTAAGGGCCTAAACATGTCATTTGATCTAAATGACCTTTCCAGACTTTGAAACCACTTCTACCAGACCTCATTCATCACTTCAAACCTGTTGAGCTTAACCCCTAAACCTAGGTCAACCTGGTTGACCAAGTCAACCTAGTTTGACCAGTTCAACCCTTAAGCTCATATACATTGAATCAAACCCTTAATCAACTTCAAATTTATTCAAATTAATCTAGTCACCTTCCTCAGGTATTTAAGTTTTATTGGACCTTTGACCCAGTCAATAGTTGACTTGGTCAACTAAGCCTAAGTATGGTCAAACTTGATTTGTTTGGGGTCAAAATCATTTCAATTATCTAAACTTAAGTTCTCTAAATCTCTAAACCTTTAAACTCACTCTCTTTGATGTCCTAAACATTCCTAAGTTCTCCAGGAGTTAAGTTTTGGTCAAAGTTGACCAAGTCAACTAAAACCCCAGCTTGGTCAAACTTAACTCAATTGAATCAAATCAAAGTCTATGATTCAATCAAACCCTCTAAAATGTCAAAATCATTTTATTACATACTTTGAGTCGTCTTAAACTCATTGCAAGTCAAATCATGCATTATTGGGCTTGGTCAAACTCTTATACTTGGTCAAAATACTCCCCATATATTTAAACCTCAAGCTCATAACTCTTAAACTCCCTTCAACACACCCAACCAGCTCAAACCCACTTTCCCCATGCCACCTCAGCTGCCATGTGGCATGGAGACCAGTCAATCATTCAAAATAAGGGTTTAGAGTGGTCAAAGATGGTCAAAACCCATCTTAAACCTAACCCACTCCTCCCTAATCCACTCCAGCAGTTTTAAACCATTCTAGAACCTTCCCAGGACTCATTATAGCCTTTAGATCAAAATCAAACGGCCCTTGATCAAATCCATGTGGGCTAGAGGACAAAACAAACTTTCCACATGGGATTGTCCTCCTGTCCTTTGATTCCCCTGACCCCAACTGCCTCCTGGACAGGTGGCTACATCCTAGACACCCTCTCAGTCGATCCTAGCCATCCAATAAGCTCAAGGACGTTTGAATAGGGCAAAAACCCTATTTGGAGTATTCATTCTAACCTAGCCACTCTCTCACTTCTGATTCACTATTCAAGCTCAAACTCATTTCGTTTAAGCATTCCAGAGCTCTCTCCACCTTTCTCCAATACTAATCCACCATTCAAACTCCACCGACGGCAAGCTTTCCGGCCAACCGAGAGCAAACTCCGTCCAAGGCGTCTTCAGCTCGATCCCGACGTTATCAAGCCAAGGTGTCTTCAACAATATTGAGCGTGGACAAACAACAAATTCAGAGAGTCCAAAAACGGTTCAATCCGTCCAATATCAAGGTAAAAAATCAAAACCCTAGCTTAGGACACTTGGAGTAATTTAGCTTTTCAAAACGCTCATTTTAATCCAATTTTTTGATCCCACATTAATGCTCTTCAATATTCCTATCTCTGTTTAAAATTTTAAGTCAAAACATTCATTCGTTTGCGAGAACAAGCCAAAAATAAGTTATGAGGTTTATTTCGTAGCTTTGTTCAGCTGTATGAAATTTCAGCCGTTGATCTCCAGATCAACGGCTGAAATATCGTCATTCCGTCGTTTGATCCAGCGACGTGTATTCGCTGTTCGCATAGATCGCCGCCCAGCTCGATCAGGGCCATCCATTCAGAACAGCGGGGGATCGGACGGTGGCTACGCGATGCTGACTCATTCAAGTGGAAAGCGCGTGCGGCCCCGCCGCTATTCCAATCATTGGGTAATGATTGCGCGGCGGCAATCATTGCTAATGATTGGCTCGCCGCCGCGCTGTCTGGATCCGCCTACCAGACAACGCCGCGTGTCCCTCCCGCCGCCAGTTTAAGTTTTATTAATTAAAATTTAATTTTAAATGATTTTAAAACCAGAAAACTTCAAAAAAATGTTAAAAATCCATTTTAAATCCAAAATTTGCATATAATATATCGATTTGCTTGGATTTCCAAGGGCTTTAATTTAAAATTAAAATAATTTCAAAATAGTCTCTATACTTTAATTAATTTTAAATATAGATTATTTGATTATTTTAACTATTATTTAATTAAAATAAATCAAAATATTTTTGAAATTTTAAGAAAATTATTTTAAAATATTTTAAACATTCAGAGGACCTTTTGAAACTATTTTGAATAATATTTTGATTTTATGTTATTTTATTAAAATAACCTATATTTTATTCATATGATTTTAGAAAATTTATTTTAAAATTATGTAAGTATGTGAATTATCTTGAGCATTTTAAGGTTGACTTGAAATTGTTAAGCAGAGATTGAAGTTTGATTGAATTGATTCAATAGGGATTTTATAATGAGGATTTAGCTTACTAATTATTCATTAGTTAAGCTTTATCTTCAAATTTCTAAATTGTATCTTTGTTAAGTATAGGTGCACACACCACCTAGATTTAGGGCTCTCCTAGACTTAGGAATTGATTGTGTTTATGCATGTTTATATTCATATGTTAATCAAGGGTTAGTATAAACTTTGATTCAAACCCACTCAAAACTAGTGACATTAAGGACAACAATTAAGGACTCATTTAGAAAATTTAGAAAAATTCTAATAATTAAGATTCAATCCCAATTGATTTGAAACTCAAACCATTTGAACATAGTGACATCCTCAGCCCTAGGAAAATTTCCCACTGACTTTTGAGATCATTAAGCCCCTTAATTAACCTAATCAAGTTTAAACCTTAATTAAGCCATTAAATCTTCCAGAAATTATAATAAATCAAGTTTAAATCTGAAAATTACACATAATACCTCAAACTGACCAGAATTGAACCCTTAATCAATGAAAAATAAAAGCCCCTTGACTGGACTTCAAAATTGAGTTTAATTTAAGTTTAATTGAAATCTGAAATTTAATTAATTTAATTAATTAAAAATAATTAAAAATTCCAGAAAATTTCTAAACACTTGGAAATCACTCCTTAGGTCATTCTTGACCTTTGGAGTTGATTTCAAGGAGTTTGGAGATCATTTGGATTCAAATCATAAAAATGACTCTAATTAAACAATTTAAATAATTCATCAAATACTCAAAAATTCAAAAATTCATAACTAATTCAAATGAGCTCCAAATTGAGCAAACTCAAAGGCATACAACTCATCTTAAGCTCTAATATTTATTAAAATTGTTAAGTTTTCAGAAATCAAACAAATTTGAAAAAGTCAACTTTTGGTCAAACCTAGTTCAAAATCAAGTCAAAACTTCAAACCTTCATAATAAAATGTAGAAAAATCCAATTTCAGCATACTTATTGTCTAACTGATCGTATTAAAGTCTAGTATTTTAATAAAATATTAACTTTCCAGAAAACCCTTTAAATCAAAAAGTCAATTTTTTAACCCCTTAATTAAATCATTAAAATAATCAAAAATTTCCAAAATTCAATAAATTGTCAAAAATTCCAGAAAACATCAATTTTAACTTAAAACCAGCAACCAACCAATCTTAATTAAAATTAACCAACCTTTAAACCTTAATCAAACTCAAATCATTTAATTATATCGGGTACCACTGGGTAACCCAGGCCTACGAGGCTATTAAATTAGCCCCAAGGAAGGTGAAATAAACTTCACGGCCTCGGTGTGCAACAAAGGTGATATCCAACAAACAATTAAAATTAAGTTTAAAATCAATCTCAAGTCATTAATATTTAAATTCAAATTAAATATTCCTTTAAGCCTTCAACCAACTTGAACCTCAAACAACTTCAATCAAATCATCCTATTTAGGACATATCAAAGCCACACAGCCTACCTCACACACTTTAGATGGTTTGCTAGGACAACCAACTCTAGTCTTAGGCTAGGCCGGTGTTTACTTTTCTGCTGTGTGCCGGATTTTCGAGCTTTCACTGCATGCTGTTTGCTAGACATAGGATTGATGTTGATGTGATTGTTTATTTATTTAATGCATTCTGTGTTAATTTGATTGTACGTTAGATCTACCCCTAGGCTAGGAACGTTTTGTACTGATTCAATCTTATGCAGGTGGCCATGCTCATACAGGGCATAAATTAAAGGGGGCAAAAATCATGATTATTAAATTGCACAGGTGCTAAGCATGCTTAAGTCCCCCTTTAAATCAAAAAGAGCATGGCCAAGCGTGGCTGGTTTGAGCATTTAAATTTCAAATATATTAACTGCTTGGGATGTAAATATAACTGTTGATTATTAGGATAACCCTGCAGGTTGTTGAGTCTAGAATTTTAATTTCAATTGATGTAATTTGATTCAAATTGAGTTGTAAACTATTTAAAGTGCTTTGAGATTGAGATGTTTAAACATCCAATTTGGAATCCAAAGAGGAAGGAACATCCCTTAGGGGAGAGTTCCTATCCATTTGGAGATCCAAATTAGGATGAAGTTTAAATATCCAAAGAGAAAAGATAACACCCCTATTCGGGGGGAGTTTCTTTTCATTTGGATATCCAGACCCGACGATCCAAGGAGTTCTAAGGAGACGAAGAAGTGAAGAACGAGAAGAATCTCAAATCTCAAAGTCACTTGAGTCTTAGGAGTAGAATCCGGGTTGTAGTCAGTGGTACCCGGCCACTTTACTTTACTGCAGACCCTGGGTTGTATTATTAAGGGCACTTGCCTATGGACTTTCAGTTTGAGCATTTATTTAATTAATTTAATTAAATGTTGATTTGATTAATTGATGTTGATTGCGATTAAGGACCCACATACTTTTAGTAGTTTTTTTTCTTTGGCGCTTATTGCATGTCGTATTTGATTTAGCCTGGAACCCGATCGGAGGCTCGTGAGGGTACGGTCATAAACTTCTTCTACTTAAACAAAACTTAAAATTTTTAAGCTCAGATAGAAACTCTAACGCTCTTAAGAAGTAAGCCCGGACTCGCCGGGAGTTTTTCATGCATTCATATTAACTTTTCTCTACCTTGTTAGGCACCTCCCCGCCTGCGGGTTTTGGCAGACCACCTGACCTATTAGGGTGTAGTTCTGTCCAAGGGGATGTTGTGCAATCTCTAGGATAAAACCTATTTTTAAGCCTATTTTAAAACTGCTTCATATTGATTTAAGCATTTCATCGAGTCAACTAGCACGCATTGCATTAGATACAAATTAAAAATCGAGTCTAAATCTTAATTGCATTTTATTTAGACATTTAACCCAACATATGTTAAGGGGTCAATTAGGATCTGCTCTTGATGTCGACCCCAATTCTTTAAACCAATCTTAATCAACGTCCTTAACCACTCTACATTTAAAGACTCTGACTCATGGTTTTAAAAGCGTTTAGGTGGTTTAGCTGGCTCCCCAATCCAGGCCGGGGTAAGTCCAGATTGCATTGCATTAGCTAGGATTCGGGTCACTGATTTTCAGTACCCAATTTTAGACTTAGGTTCTGAGGCATGTCTTCAAACTTAAGACCTCAATCTTCTGGGAATCTGACTCCCACTTTCTAATAAAATTGATCATTCAAATTAAAATATCTTTCAATCAAATTCAAGCCCAACACTTAGGACAGGTTGAGGTGTTTCTGAAGTAATTCAGAATCTCAAGACACCTCCTACCCTTCTTCCTTTGACTCTAGAAATAAGTGTTCAACATTGATCCAATCCCTATTGAATTTCCAATCCTTAACCTCCTTTGATATCAATCTTCGAATTCTTAAATAAAATTCGTATCGCTATTTTAATCGAGAGTATTCATAGGAAATTTCTGATTTCCTATGATGTAATTAACTACGAAGGCTTGCGCTCGTAGGAGATTTAGAAACCCAGACCAAATTTCAAAATCAAATTTTCAAAACCTTCAATTAATTACCTTTGGGAAATCAAAACAAAAAAATGGCGATCGTTATTTTTATATTCAAACTATTGATAACGATTGATATCTTCTTTCTTCGGATAGATATGTCAATTACAATCATAGTTATGATTATGAAATTAATGATCCTATTCAGATTAACATAATCAAATAATTGATTAAACATCATTTTGATCTTTCGAGATCTTGTGTTGTTTCTCCTTGAGTTTGATTGTGATAATCAGGATAAATCAAGATTTGTAATCTGAACCTATTAGGGAATGATATGTTCATCTTTTGAGGTGATATATCATTCATAATCAGTGTTCGATTATAAAATTAAGATTCCAGAAATTTAACTTTCCCAAAGAGAATTAAACTTTTTCAAATAATATTTTTTCAATCAAACAACCATGAGTCCCCTATTTGTTTGATGTTTGTTTGAATAATCAAATTCATCCTTTGTCATTTGTATTTTGATTATTATTGTGTATTCTAATATTTAGAGTTCTATTCCCTATTGTTCATTCGAGTTCTATGCATTTTTGTTCAAGTACAGGTCCTCTGTGTTGCTACTCAAATGAAGTCTTTTTGTTATTCAAATTCTGTTTGTTTTAATCTAAATTTCGATAGCATCCTAGTATATCCCCCATTTGGGAGAAATGTGGGGAACTGGGCCTTCCCATCACACTAAGAAAAATATGTATAGTAGGTGTCCGTTACACTGTGGCTGTACTCTTCAATCCCACCATGCTAAAAAAAAGCGTGTATGAGTAGGTACCTATTTTCTGCTGTACAGATCAAATTCCTTGTTGTTCAATCTCTATGTATTTCACTCTGAATTTTGGCAGAACCCCGGCATATGCCCCATTTGGGAAAAATGTGGGGAATTGGACCTTCCCACCACGCTAAAAAAAATGTGTATGGTAGGTGTCCGTATACATCTCGGCCGTGAAATTCAATCCCACCACGCTAAGAAAGCGTGTATGGATCTTCAGAGGTGCCTGTTTTGAAATACACAATTTTTTTTCCTACAGGCACTGAGGTGCATATGGGTACTTAATTTTATCCCCGCAATCTTAAGAAAAGCGTGTGTAGGACTTACCTGCCTTGTCGCATGTGTTGCACTAAATTTCCTCCTACCACACTAAGAAAAGAGTGTATAGGTGGTTGACCAGCGCATCACGCACACTGAGGATAGGATTTTGGGTTCGAGAGATGCCTACCTACCTCGTTGCAAGTGTCGCACCTGGTTTCCTCCTACCACTCTAAAAATAACGTGTATAGGTGGTGGCTCGGTGCGTCACCCATGCTGAGGACAGAATTTCAAGTTTAAGAGATTATACCATGGCGACCTGCGAGGTGGCGGTGTCGGCAACGTCGAGTATGCGAGGGTCAAGACATATTGACATTTAATTTATAATTAATTATAAATTAACTATAATTAATTAAAAATTAACAAATTTAATTTATAATTAATTATAAACAAATTATAATTAATTATATTAATTTATATTTAATAATATTTAATTTAAATTTAATTATAAATTAATTGGATTTAATTTATAATTAATTATAAACTAATTATAATTAATTATATTAATTTTTAATTAATTATAGTTGATTTAAAATTAATTATAAATTAATTAGATTTAATTTACAATTAATTATAAACTTATTATAATTAATTAAATTAATATATAATTAATTAAATTTAATTTAATATTAATTATAAATTGATAGGATTTAATTTTAAATTAATTATAAATAATTATAAAAATATAAAATTAATTATATTTATTTAAATTAATTAAAAATTAGTTGGATTTAATTTATAATTAATTAAAATTTAATCAGAATTAATTATATTTAATTTAAAATTAATTATAAATTGATTAGATTTAATTTACAATTAATTATAATAAAATATAATTAATTAGATTTAATTTAAAATTAATTAAATTTAATTTGCAATTAATTATAAATAATTTTAATTAATTATAATAATCTATAATTAATAATTTAATTTAAAATTAATTATAAATTAGTTTAATATACTTTTTAATTAACTTTAAACTAATAATAATTAATCATATTTAATTTTTAATTAATCATATTTAATTTTAAAATTAATTATTGATATATCATCAAAAAATTATCTTGATCGGGCACAAATCTCGAAGCAAAATCAAGTTGGAAACTTCAAAAATTAAATCAGAGACCATCTCAACTCCGATTTCAGCAAACTTATAGTTGAACTTAACGTCTCGAAAATACAAACCCAACGACACCAAATTCGACTAAATCTGAGCCCAAATGAGTCCAAATCAAAGACCCGAAGCACATTTGGAAGGTTCAAACCATAGTTTGGATTACCAAATGGTTTCCAAACGTGACATGCTTATAGTCGAATCGAGCGGCTCAACGAAATGAATCCAACAAGCCCAAGGTCATCAAATTCTGATATCATTACGACATTCAATATCCAGTAAATGATCCACGATTAAGGGATTCAACATCGGCTGTCCATTAAAATCACTCCCAATTTACTATTGATCTTCCTCCTATTTACTGGCCATGCCACTCTCAGAAAACTATAAATAGACCTTTCATTTCTCATGGAAAAGGGGAGGAAGAAAGAGGAAGCAAGGAGGACCAAAGAAAGAAGAGAAGGAAGAGATGCAAGAGTTCTCTTGCCACCAAACTCCTCCTTGACCACGGTCGGACTTCCGCTCGGCCACCAACTGACACCGGACTACTGTCTAGCCACCAACCGACTCCAGACCTCCACCCGTCATCAAATTTCTACCCGAAGCCGGACTTCCGCCCATCACCAAATTTCTACCATATGTCGGACTTTCGCTTGTCGCCAGATTTCTACCCATAGCTGGACTTCTACCCGACGCCAGACTTCCATCCATCATTGGACTTCTGTCGGTCGTCGAACTTTCATCGGACTTCTACCTAACGCTAGACTTTCGCCCATCGCTAGACTTTCGTCGGACGTCTACCTGACGTCGAACTTCCGCCTGTCGCTGGACTTCTGCCCATCGCCGAACTTTCATCAAACTTCCACCCAACATCAAACTTTCGCCCGTCGTCAGACTTTTGTCGGGCTTCTACCCGATGCTGAAGTTCCACCTGTCACCTAACTTCTACCTGTCGTCGGACTTTCGTCAGACTTCTACCCGATGTCGGACTTTCGCTCGTCGCCGGATTTCTACCCGACGTCAGACTTCCGCCTGTCAACGGTCCTTCTGACCTTTGTCACCATGAAACGGTCTTTCTGACCTCCGTCGCCCATCGGCTACGGTCCTTCTGACCTCTATCGCTAGACAATGGTCAATCTAATCTCCTTCGCCAGTCGACTACGGTCCTTCCGACCTCCGTCGTCAGATAATATTCTTCCTGACCTCCGTCGCCTACCGATTATGGTCCATCCGACCAAACGAACACATCAATAGTGATTCTTCTTATTTCCACCATGTAACACACTCTATATGATGTATATTTGTTACATCAAGCCAAAGCTTTCCCTCCAATGAAGGGCCGCATTTGTAATCAACTACAAATACTAGTGAATTCATTCAAACTAGGCCAGGTCTCATGATTTTTCCCTTATTCAGGGTTTTCCATGTAAAAATCTTGGTCTCTCTTTAAATACTGCGGCTTCTCATCTTACCTAATTGTGTGCTTCGTACAAAGCTAAGACGTTAAACTATATATTTCTACCACCGTGAATATTCCAGGACACAACAATTATAAATCAATTTGATTTGATCTATAACTAATTATAAATTAATTATATTTAATCTATAATTAGTTATATTTATTTTAAAACTAATTATAAATCAATTAAATTAAGCAGAGTTTGAGCAGAGTTTAAATAGGACTTCAATATGATTAATGCAAAAAGGCTCGAGTCAGGCGGAATTATGCAAGATTTAAGCAGGATTTATACTAAATTCTGTTAAAACAAGATTTAAGGAACGGTTAAATCTCACAACCGAGTTAAATCGTCTATTTCCCTCTTTTTAGTTTTTATAGTAAATCCCGGATCTACTAGGTCCTATAGTTCGGTGGATTTAGGGATTTGGCCGAAGAAGCGCACGAGAGGGAGAAATTACTTTCACGGCAAGCGATTTCCCATCGTTGCCTCTGATCAAAATGTTGTGACCTCCGCTCTGACAGGAATATGTGCCGAGTGATTATTGAGATTGTTCTTTGTCCTATTGCTAGCATATGCGCCAAGTAGGGACTCTGCTGCAGGCACATACACCGAGCATGTGTGGATTCTTCCCTCTTCGTATCACTGCGGGCATGTGTGTTGGGTGAGCGTCGAGTTTACCTTCCTCCTCTTCCCATCACTACGAACGTGTGCGTCGGGTGATGTTTGACTTACCTTCCTCTTCGTATCACTGCGGGCATGTGTGCCGGGTGATCGTTGAGTTTACCTCCTTCCTCTTCATATCACTGCGGACATGTGTGCCGGGTGATCGTCGAGTTTACCTGTCTCTACGATTTGGTTGAAGAGATATTGGGATCCTTTCTCCCCTTTTGTTCCACCGTCTTTGCATGGTTGTATGATTATTGGATAATTTTTTTTTGCATTGCTGAGTCATCATTGCAGTGATTGACTGATTGTTGTATGGATCGAATATGTGCTTCTCGGAATCTTTTGACTTGTTGTTGGGTTGTGTCTTCCTAGAGATAGGGAGGTCAACGCCAACACGTGCTGTTCACTTGTTGTTCGCCGCACTTGTCGGGGGTCTATTTGTTGACCTCATTTTCGCTCGCATTCTGCTCGAGCGTGTTTAGTTAGTTTAATTGAGCATCGTCGAGCTCGATTTG
The DNA here is from genome assembly GCA_019925795.1 of Dendrobium chrysotoxum. Taxonomy (NCBI): domain Eukaryota; kingdom Viridiplantae; phylum Streptophyta; class Magnoliopsida; order Asparagales; family Orchidaceae; genus Dendrobium; species Dendrobium chrysotoxum. Next base: position 52,135 of record JAGFBR010000811.1, read on the forward strand.
CATTCGGGGCGACTCGAGTCAAGTCAATTTGGACTCGACAAAGTTTGGTTAAGTTCGATTGATGCCCGTGAACCTTTTTTAGTGCAATTTGAGTCAAATCGGCGTCGATTTGGGTTCGATTCCACCAAATTAATTTAATCAAATCGAATCAAATCTGAATCGACTCGATTTGAGTCAAATTGAATTCGATTTGGACCCAACTTTGATCCAAATCATCTTAATTATTTTAAAGATGGATTTAATTTTATTTTCTATGTAGTTTCCCGCTTTTAGTCGTTGGCATGCGTGTGAGCTCCTCGATTTTGAGCGAGATACGAACGGCTAATAGCAGCGAGCGCACAAGGCGAAATGAAGGATAACATCGGGCAGAGGATTCGTCACCTTGGCCTCTTCGAGTCTCGCGTGAGAAAAAGAAATTAGGCTTTTGGCATCCGCCTCTTCCTATTGGCATACCATACTAGTGATCGGAGGCTTCCCCATTCACACTCCAGCTCTCTATCGGGCGACCTCTCTTCTCGCGTAACTCTCTCCCTCTCTCTCTGCTTCTTCGGTTCGGACGCCAGGAGCTGGAGCTCCCCTCCCCTGTTCCGCCTCCCTCTCGTTCGGACAAGAACCGAAGCCTCCCCTTCCGACGCCGACCTGCCCTAGTCGCCGCCCCTTTTCCTTTGGCAAGGTGAGCTTCTCCCTTTTCTTCTTCTCCTTCTTCTTCTTCTTTCAGATTCTTCTCCTCCTAAGCTTCTTATTATTCCCCTTATTTTCCTTCTTCTTCTTTCCTTTATCTCATTCTTTCATTCTCCCCATATGATTGATATTTTTCTTATAAAATGTCTTGATGAGGTTCAATTAAATGTATATCTAAAGATTTCACAAGAATGTGTGATTGTAAGATGTGGACTTTCATGTTGATTTGTTTTAAATGATTTTTTTGTTAATATTGCACACAAGCTATTTGATGAAATGTTGTTGAAAGAAAGTCATGATCGTTTTGTTCGTATTGAAATTTTATATAACCTTGTTCATATGGAGATTTCCCTAAATGCATTACTTTGATGATTATCATAATATATATATGAGTGTTTAATCGTTCTCTAGCGGATCCCTCATGATCATAATCAATTAGCACTTGATCTCTTGTGTTTATTAGATGTGCACTTTCTTGAAGAATGATATTTTTAAACATTCATTTACAAGATACACAATAATGGTAAAAGCAATGTTGATGTCTACTCGGATGTGATTAACATCTCACAACGTTCACATAATTGTATATATTTTGATAAAGAAAATATATCATTATGGTTTGATGAAGTCTTGAAGAAAATATTCTTAGTTTTAAATGGGTTATGGGAATGATGATATATTTATATAAATCTCTTGGATCTTAATATACATATATGTTTAACCTAATGTAATATAAAGTTTGATAGCCACGCTAATCATATTTACTTATTTTATTTATATTCCGATCGCGAGCATACATAGAATCTATTCGAGGAAATATCTTGTTTATGTTGAAGAGGAATGTGAGTTATTAAAGAAAAGTAAATGAGCATTTGTTTATATTTATTATTTTGTCTCGAACACTTGAATAAAATTCAAGTATGTAAAAGAAACGTCGTGAGATAATTTCTCTTTTATTGATGAAAATTTAATAATGCTCCATTTTTTTTAGTTACAAGATTGACTCAATATTGGATTTAGACAATGACATGTATAATTCCAAAATGTGCCTTTAGTGGCTATCATATGTTATATGCGTTTTCATACCCAGGTTGAAATGACTGATTCATATTTTAGAGAGATGCATATATGTGATTTTTTTTTATATTTATGAGTTTATTGGAAGAGATCTTATGCCCATTAACTAAAACTTTGCTAAAGAATTTTTCTAATGAAGAGGAGATTGCAAGATGTGTTTATTTTATTATTATAATTTGCTTATCACCCCACTATTTGTAAAGATATTTTTATTTTGAGCATGTGTAAGTATCATGCATTCGTTTGACATCGATTAAGACTTGTGAATTTTGTTGGAAGATTTATCTTGCAAATATAAATAAAATGCATACAGTTTATGTGCCATTGTTGAGAATCAAGTTTAATGCGAAGTATGAGAAGAGTGAATTAAGTTCGATATTGTATTTCATTTCCTAAGAAGAAATTGCGGTTATAATCTGATGGAGGAAAGGTTTTTTTGTTTATTTGCAGACATAATTGGCATAAAAATTCATTTACTAAATATGGTATTATGACTCTGTAAAATATATATATATATATATATATTCATATATATTTATAAGTATGTTTGGTGATAAGGGATTATGAATAATGATTGAGTTAGGCAAGCCATGGACATAGTCATGTTTCAATATTATATGTATATTTGACATTAGATGTCACAAAGTTCTTTGGCTGGGCCATATTTATATTTGAGTCTCAAACCAGGCACTTCGTATAGAGATTAATGATTTATTGAATATGTGTACACTTGTGTTTCATGTTTTGAAGTCATGTTTATACATTTAATAAAAGCTTGTGATTATGTTAGGATTCATAGATAAGTGAGAAGTTTGTTATGAATAATCACACTTCAATAGCATGTATATGTATGCAAGAAAACTTTAATTAGATTAGAGAATTTCATATACACTTTTATGTTTGGACTTTAGGTGTGAATGTAATCAAACCACCCATTCAATCAAATGACTTGGTAGTTTTATTAAATCTATGTTCTATTCTTTCACATCATGTCCATTTTTTCAACAGAAGATTTATATGCTAGTTATTCTAAAAAACTCCTTATATGAACGTCGTACAAGATAACAGCTATTTTTATATTTAATCAAATCATGCAATTCTAATTATTCATTGTGTTAATTTTGAATCTCAGTACACATGCAATGTCAATTTTCATTTACAAAATTGAACTTTGAGGTTATGTGATTATCTAATCTAATATCAAATAGAATGTGCAAATTGATTGGTTAATCTACCAAATAGACTTAAGATTGCATTGTATGGTGTATTTGTTAGTAAGCTCTCATGGGTTTTGAATGAATGTTGCTAAACTGCACATGTTCTATGTATGATTTTCTTTTATGCAGTGTGATAACACACCATTATATTATGTCACTAGATTATTCACATTCTTCATGTATCGTCTTTCATGTGCTCTACGCTATAATACCCTTATATTACTTTATGTTCTAATGATGATATTCACATGTTTGATAAATATAAATATTGAATTGCATGTTAGTCAGATTTCTATTTACTTGCATTTTTTTTAATAGTCTCTGCGCTCACTCCATATTTGCTCTCTTTCCATTTGTTTGCGAGGTACCTATGGTCTTGTATATGCTTTGGTCGTTGAGTCATTTGCATGGGAGCTTTTAAGTGGGCACGTCAGGGTCAGGTATACCTTGATAGTCCTGTAGAGACTTCTAATTGTATGCCGAATGAAAAACATAATAGTACACACTTTGTAGACTGTCCTTTTACTTTCTCGCCCAAATATACTTGTTAGGATATTTAGTTAGCTAGTCATAGGTTAGTTCATTGACAAAGCTTTGGTCTTGTGGGCTAAAGCTTGCTCCCCTTGTTATGAAACTTAGAGACCCTTAGGGTCATTTTATGGCTGTAGTATAGACTATATATTTGTGCCATATACATTGCTTTTCCCACACGAAGTGGGCACCGTTAGGATTTTTTTAATTTTAAAATATGTAAATAACTCTAAAATTTTCTTCTTAATGATTTTTAGCCTCCAAATATATATTTCATAAGTATTTTAAGGAAAATATATTAAAAATGAAATAAAATACGAGCTCTGGCATGTTTAGGTAGATCTTAGTTAGTATTGTGTATGAAATTTCCTTACGAATGATATTGTCGCTTTGCTTATTTTGAATCATAGTGTAGCATCTTTTTTTTTTAGGTTCATTTGCTCCAAAAGATATAAAAAACCTTTAAAGGCTATAAAACCAACTAATAAAATACCATGATGAATCCATAATTTTTCAAAATTCATAATGAATCGATTCTAATGATAATCCTCCACTAAAAATCACTAAGCAACAAATATAAAATTTAACAACAAGGTGGTTTCCTGGTAACCCAGGCCTATGATGCTATTAAGTTAGCCACAATGAGGGTGAAATAAACCTCATAGCCTTAGTTTAACAAGGGTAGTCACTACATAATCTAAATAATTAGTAATAAATCACCAACAAATTAAATTTTGTAACTTATATCTCTTAATCAATTCGAAAATATAATAAATTTATATTAAACTTAAATTCTAAGAATTAAAAATGACCAATAAAATGTAACAGATTTACAAATCTCTAATGGAATTCATATAAACCTATGAAACCATTAAATCTCTTTTAATCAATTTAAAACTCCTAAAAATTCTCTAATCAACCTACAATGCCTAAAACTCCCTTAACCAACCTACAATTCTAAAACCAGTAACTAATCAAGTGGAATCTTAAAACATATAAAATACACCTCTTTTAACCCTTAATTTGATCATATGATAATCTACATTAATTTAAGGTGAAACTAAATAAAAATTATTAAAAAAAATTTCACCAACTCTTCAATGTTTAATAAAACACTAAGGTACTAAAACTTAAATTTGAACTAAAATATATTAACTTTAAGTAAATAAATGAACTTATTAAAGGAGCAAATGAACTTCAAGTCATACTTTAGTGTCTTAACCCTTGTCAGGTTTATGTTTATCTTTGTATGTTTTTCCTTAGTATACATAAGGTATATAGGCTGGACTACCTCGAGCTGCGGGACTAAATATCCTCATGAGGCCTCGTCCTCGTGCCCATTGTGACAACGCCACGTACCTTATGCTTTAAGGGATAAATGTTTAAAGATACACATAAATTATCTCTTCTAAAATTTAAAGCCACCCCTAGGAACCTAAGCCAATTTTCTTAAGCATCCAGCTATTAAACCTTAAATCAGATAGAACCTATACATATCTATAGGTAAGGAGTCTTTCTATTCTCATGTCAGCCTTTAAAAATAAATTTATCTTAGATATAGAAAGCTTAGGATTTTCTTTTTATACTGAGTAATAGGCTCATCTTAATGGTGTCACCTATTAGCCTTACTTCGAGTCTTAGATTATCAAGGAAGGATTAACCGACCCTTGTCATCCTATAACTCTTTCGTCCTTGATTTAAGTGTAGGATTGAGGATGGGCCACTTGCCCCTCAATTTTTTATAACCTTAGCATATGTTAGGGCCCATATTTTTGGGCTCTTCATAATTTAATAGTTGAAATTATAATCTTAAAACTAAGTATTGATTAATCCACCATAAATCATTAATTATTTAAAGAGAAATTTAGGTTTAATAAATTAAACAACAAAAAATTGATCTTAAAATTTGAACTCTCACCTAATTTGGGGTAGTTAGATACGCTAATTTTTTCACACACTTAGATGTTGGATAGGATACTTTTTTATAGGCATCTAGGGTAGGGTGTAGCTAGGATAACATTTTATAATTCTTTTTTTATTTTGCATGTATGATGATGTGGTGGTTGTTTTTGGCTTGGATTGTTTTATTATTATTTTTTTTTTATTGATGAGTGGGCATTTACCCTTAAGTAGTTAGAAATTTTTTTAGAGATATCTTCTGCAGGTGGCCATGTTCCTAAAGGGCAATAAAAAATGTTGTTATGATTATTATAAATGCGCTATTTAACAAGTATCGCAATGAGTGCTAAAAAGCCTTTGGGAATATGGCCCTAAAGACTAGGCTGTGGATTATTGATTTATTGTTATGATTATAAATTGTGTTAATATGTATTTTTTGTAGGGGCTTAATGTGATTTTCTTCTTTTAAAAGTGTAATTTGATTCAAGAGTTATGAAAATTCAAAGTAAGGCATTTTTAAAAAAAATACTAGGGATCCAAAGAGAAAAGAAAGTCTCTTAGAGGAAATTTCTTTTCATCTGGATATCCTATTGGAGAGTATATCACGAGAAGATTGAAGGAAGGAGTCTTTATGTTAGGCTCTTTAGGATGTTAAATTTTCTATAAAGCTAAAATTTATTTAAATAAGATAAAAATAAACATAGGATTAAAATCAATCAATTTTCCAAAATTAATTTATGACACCTTTAAAGGGTCACCTTTTAAAGTGACTACTAGACAGTCCTGATTGGCCCTACCTATATCATGCATAGCCTTGAGTCTAAGCATATAGATCTACTTTTATAACATAGAGAGATAGTTAATTTTACATAAAGCATAGTACCATTCATGGTCGGGCTTAGTGCCCATTTCCTTTATGTGCCTCCCACAACACTTGCATTTGCATAAGACTGGATATCATGGATTTGATACACTAGGTGGAGTTCAGCTAGTACCCCTTTCCGAGCAGGGTGGTAAATCCAGGTCGGGGTTGCTTAGATCCCTAATGGGGTTTAAGTTATAAGTCCCCTCGCGGTGTCTTGCATTAGTTAGGTCGTGGGTCTTAGTACCTAGTGTACGATACATCCCTTGTAGATCTAGGATCAAAGGCTGGTCGTATTAGTATATCGTTGCATGCCTTATCGATGGGTAAGCTCTTCATTCTTCGGAGACTATAAATCTTACCTATCTGCGTCACTTTGATGGCGCTGCTTCCATCCTTCTCAGTCAAATGATTAAGAAAAAGTGCCACGTGAGCTCACCCTAAGAGTTAAAGCAACTTGCCATAACTCAACATACAAAAGTGAAGTTGATAAGTAGTTTCACATGTGTCCATCATTTACTCGAAAGCTAACATGTGTTCTCAATGTAATCAAATAATAAGCTAAGTTTTTTTTATAGTAAGCACTTGTTAAGCACTTCTATATAATCTTACTTGTAGGTTTGTGCCTTGAGCCCAACCTATGAATAGGAGGATGAGCTTAACCTATCAAATTATTTGTGTAAGTTTGGTAATTTAAGGTAATATAGCAAAACGCAAGAGCTTCTTACTCTATATCTTCTTTTTCTCGTATTTTCTCTTATTTCTTAGCCATCTTTGTAAGTAAAATTTTAGTTTTATACAGGGACAATTTTGATTCCAACATATAATGGTTAAAGAGTTCTCGAGTCATGAAAACTTTGAATATCACGTCAGCTATCCACATTATAAAAATTAAGTTAACTATTTCATTATCATTCATTCACTAAAACCGGACTTGTAAACCACACATTTAATGTACACAATAATTGAAAGACTTTGGAGAAAGCAACTATGAAGATTTTAACAAACTCAGCTACTTAATAGGCGGACAACCTTCAATTACCACTCCAGGAGCTGTTGGACAACTAGCAAGTGGGCAATAATCATCTGCAACACCTCCCCACCAATCTATCCCACTGATATTATTAAATTGCAAAGCAAAGAAGATGAATATTCCCATGAAAGCTACCCCGGCATCTAAAGCTGCTGACATTACATAGGTGTGCCTTGCCCACCACTCTTTATACCTTTTATAAATAAAATGATTGAAGAAAATGCCCACTGATCCCCACATGATATAGTTCACAGAGTGTGGAGGAAGAAGCCCACCTATTCCCGCTATGATCAAGGGGATATGGATATATCTAAGCAATTTGTTCCTTGGGAAGACTTTTGATAGATACCAGAAGGGAATGGGTAACAATAAACCTATTAGGAAGAAGAAGTTTAGAGCTGAATAGTGCCCAAGTTTGCCAAACATTCTCACTGGACCAACGAGCCCCCAAATTATGGATGCATTATAGAAGACATCATCATTGGGGCAAGTCCATGGGCTCCCATCAGGAAGGTTTTTTGGATCGCATATATACTTTACTGTGTCAAGAAGAAACCAAGCTGTTGCGAAGTAAACACAAGATGCTATCATAGTACCTGTCAACTATCATTATAACCACAAAAAAAAAACAAATAAAAATATGTTAATGAACTATGAATAAAGAAAAGATAAGTTTGGATGTACACCATTTAACTAAATTATGTTTCTCAGATTTTATGTTTGTGTTTGGCTTGCTCACTTATCTAGCTAAATATAAGCTCTTCACTTACATAAAGTCTACTTGAAAATCATTTATAAATCATGGAATATACATATTGCCACATATATAAATATGTTCATATAAATAAAAATCCATAAGTATGATTATGCGCAATCTGTTCATATATATGTACTCATATGCACATAAACAAATATGCACACAAAAGCAAGCTAGCTTTTAGCTGAACACAATCAAGTAAGGCCATATTTGTATTTAGCTTTTTAAATAAATAAGCTTATAAAACTGGTTAAATATAAGCTAATTATCAAGATGAATATGATCAAACACAAAAAAAATGAGCTTTTTTTGACAACCCTACCTACATGTAATATGCATTTTCAACTAAAAAAGCCACAGGGAACATTTACCAGCCTTATTGTTTTTTGTTATTCATAGAAAATTGTGTTACTGAAGTTGATCATTGAAGAGGGAACATGGTACATGATTTCTTAGTTACTTTTTTTCTGCACATTTCTATCTTTTAAATATAATAATTTATTCATTTTGGGAGCATTAAAATTTTTAGTGTGGGATTCCTATAGCTTTAGGAAGTTACCTGTACAATGAACATGGACTTTGGGGGGATTTTCATGTAATGTCCTAGGTTTAGGTCACTAAGAAGTGTAAGTGCCTGACCCATGCTTATAGTTCCATATGTTTTGAATGTCACATTTGCCATAGGATTTCCTGGTAATATTAGACCAAAGATGTACTCTGTAAGGACATTTAGACCAGGTGCCTGCATATAAGAAGAAAAGTAAGTCTTATACACAATAGATTGAATGGGAAAAGCTTCTTATATATATATATATATCCTCGGTTGATTAGATTTTTTTTTTGGTAAAATAATATTATATTACCATATTTGTAGTTGCCAAGATAACTCCAATTGGCAACGTGAAGAGTAGAGCTAAGATGCAAGCGAATAATACCCCCCACCATGGAAGCTGCAGTTGCCTATCGAACCCTTCACAAGTGAATATGGAGAGTGCAATGACAAAAACTAAGAGAACATAGAACCAATATTGAGGCACGGGCGCATAATTTCTCTTCATTAATCTTGTATGAACATCTTCTATCTTTGTCTTAGTATATTCTTTAGTTTCTTTCCACATCTTCCAAATAGTCCTGATTTTTATCAATAGAAATAAATTTATATATGCATCTTAGCATGTCGACTGATGTCAAAAAGTAATTAAATAACATAGTTTTGATTAAACATACTTTCCATGATGGAGAGCAACATGCATGATTGAGGCTGTCAGAGTTGCAAAGCTTGTGCCATATAGCAAAGCAAACGTAATACTTAGGTTTATTTTGCTGTAACTTTCCTCTTCTTTTGGATTTAAAGTGAAAGTCTTATCATTTATGATCCTTGTAGTGTTGTAGCTATGACCAGTGTAATCAAAGACATGGGAGGATATCATAGGGAATCGTTTGGCGTTGTAAGTGTTAGTCCAATAGGCAATTGGGATTAGCACATAAACCCCTATGACAAAGCCAAACATTATGTTGAAGATTGCTGATGCAGGTGTGGCCAATGGGCTTCCAAGAAAACCAGCGACTGTGGACCAGTCAATTCCAAACGATCCAAGACCAAGACCTTTCAGTCCAGATCCAATTTGTTGCTTGGTGATTGATTTCTTGAAGATTAAGCATAAGATAGAAACTGTGGAGATTGCTGGGAAGATAAAGCCTGGGATGGAATAATATGCAAAGCTTGTGATAAAGACCACTATGAAGAACTGAAATCTTGTCATGGCTCCCTTCTTTCTTTTCTCCTCTAGATGCAGTGCTCTGTAAAAGTGATGATTTGAGCATTTAGAGAGAGATTCTGTATAATATCCTTAATGAAGAAATTTCTGAAATAGAACTGTAGTTTAAAATTCCAAGAAATAATACTTGAAAAGAGAGACTTGAACAAGATTTGCTGGCCACCACATATATGGAGATTCAACCAAGTACTTTCTGTAAATGCCAGCCCAACCGAAGCCAAGTAACTGCCAGTTTTAAGATCAAAATTGCTTCAGTTATTTATAAGGATATCCAGTTATTTTCGTATTGAAATGAAGTTGTTTTAATTAAACGTATCATTGATTTCGTATGTCACATGATACAAAAAAAAATGTCACATGATACCTCTTATTCTATTTAAATTATTAGACAATACAACTAAATTATTTGATAAATGCACTAAATTATTACATTCACAAATATAATCATGATAGAAAAAATATTATGAATGTCTAATAATTTAGTAGTATTATGTAATAGATTTAGTAGTATCAATTTATCCTCATAGAATTTCCTTCCTTAAACAAATGTCTTAACCAAAGCTGGAAAAATAACCAGTTCAAAACCTCTCTTTTTTTCTCACATGATTATTGTTGCGTCCTAGAAAATTTGCGGTGGTCGAAAAGACCGTAGTAGGGAAATGGTGGTCGAAGTTATCATGGTCAGGCGATGGTGGTAGGAGAGACTGTAGTCGGTAAGGGACTGAGGTCGGAAAAACCTTAGTCTAGCGATGCTAGTTGGAAGGATTGTAGTAGGCAAACAACGGAGGTCGGAAAGACTGTAGTCGGGTGACAGTGGTCAGCAGGACCTTAGTCAGGTGACGGTGGTCGAAGAGACCGTAGTCAGACGATGGTGTTTGGAGAGACCGTAATTGGGTGACGGTGGTCGAAGATACCATAGCCGGGCGATGGTGGTCGATTGAAGGGCAACAAAGGTTAGAAAGACTGTAATCGGGTGATAGTGGTCGAAGGGCCATAATAGGCAGGCGACAGAGGTCGAAAAAACCATAGTCGGGTGATAGTGGTCCGAAGGATCGTAGTTGGCGGGCGATGGAGGTTGGAAAGATTGTAGTTAGGTGACGGTGGCCGGAAGGACCGTAGTAAGGCGATGAAAGTCAAGGAGACTATAGTCTAGAGATGTTGGTCGGAGAGACTGTAATCAGCGGGTGACGGAGGTCGGAAAGACCGTAGTCTGGAGGCGACGGTATTTGGGAGGAGATTCGGTGTCGATAGCATCCAAGAAGAGTTCCGATTATAGTCGGAGAATGGACGGAAGTCTGATGACTATTGGTGGTCGGCAAGAAATCCAACAGCAGCCGACGAACGAGGGAGGTCAGTGGCCGGGAAGAAATCCTGCGGTGATCTACGGCAAGGGAGCTCTCCAAATTTTTTCCTTTTCTTCCTTCCCTCTCATATGAAGAATGGGGGGTGATTTATAATTTTTTTGGGAGTGGCATGGTTAGTAAATATTGAGAAGATTAAGGGTATATTAAGAGTGTTCTATCGGATGGTTTATCTTGATTCCCTTGATTATGGAGAGTTTATCGAGCATTTAAGTGCATTAATGATGTTAGAATGGAGTAATTTTGGGCTTGTTGGACTCGTCTTGTCGAGCCGCTCAATTCGACTATAAACATATCATTTTCGGATGTCATTTGCTCATCCAATTAATGCTTTGAAGCATCCAAGCATGCTTTGGACCCTCGATTTGGGTTCATTTAGGCTCGGATTGGATCAAATTTGATATCGTTGGGTTTGTCTCCTTGAGATGTTCAATTTGACTATAAGCTTGTTGAAATTGGAGATCAAATGGTCCCGATTTTAATTTTTGAAGTCATAATCTTATATATTGCATTGAGATTTGTGCCCCGATCAAGACGAATTTTTTGTGACATATCAATTATGATGGCAAAATTTTTCCAAAAAAAAAATTTATGATGGCAAAAAAGTATTTATGATACAAAATTTTTCCTCACCTGTGTGGTTTGTGCCAATAGAAAGGCAGCCATGGGATGGATCTTTCTATGATAGAATGCCTTGACTATAGTTACTATGTGAATCGCATAGAGGCCTCCTGCACCAGCACTTGCAAAGATGGTGATTAAACAATGCTCCTTCATCGAAAAAGGCCCCGGATTTAGCGAGAATGACCAGTTTGTAAAGGGAAATTTTATTTCTTTCTTTGGGAGTGCTGTTGCGAGAAATCTTCCTATTGGAAGTGCAATGATTTGTATGCAGACTGATCCTATGCTTAGTTGGTTTGTTCTGTAACCAAAGAACATATTTGCAAAGGAGAGAAGCACACATGATATCACACCAATCAGCCAAGTGCGAATCGTTAGTGCTGGGATATTCGGGTTGTCTGAAGGATCCACCGTTAGCCTCACCTCTTCAATGGGATGATCATTCTCCTCAACTGCAAATGGTTCAATTCATCAGTTAAGCTGATTTTCAATGGACACTGATTATCAACTTCTTCGTGAGCTGATTTTTTGAAATTTCAATCCTTACAACAAAATCTTTGCATGTTGAATACATACAAAGTATGTTAATTTATCTACTCAAAACAAAACTTGATTTTTCTTGCTATTGTTAGAGTAAAATAACGTTCTCTTGTACAGATAACAGAAAACAGGAAGGAAAGTATAGTAATTCAATTAAAATGGCTGATAACTCAGAAAAAAATAGGATCATCTTATATACTATATGCTTACTCAAATTTTCTGGAAAAGCTTAGAAAGTTTTCTGAAATATGTGCATCCGTTAAGTTCTAATAGAATTAAAAGAAAGAAAAATAGATTTTTACCTTGCCATCCTTGGTTGGAATCGAAAAAGCTGGATTCCTGGTGGTGGCCTGAAGGAGGAGAAAGAACTAAAACTTCTCCCATGGTGCTCAATGCCTCTCTTTCCTCTCCTTCAGCTGGTGAAGGCACTGCTCCTCCTACCTGTCACCGCAATTATTGAAAAGCTGAAATAACAGCTCGTAAACTTTTTGTGCAGATCCAGCTGAAATCGCAGATATGTAATATATAATATATGTGGATTATTAGTATTGGACCTCTAACATTTATTATATTGCATATCTTAATACAACCCACCCAAAATACTTTATTAATTGTTAAATGAAATTTTTGATGAGGAATTTTGGGGCCCATTTGCCATTTGGTTGTTTGCACTTTCAAAATGGTGAATTTAAAATATTTAATCATTTGTTTGGATGAGTTTAAATAGTAATATTGATTATGAACTCTATAATTAATTTAAAAATTTCTCACTGGAATGGTGATGAGATAAAATGGATGAAAATAAATTTATTATTTCTTTAAATAAATATTATATTTATATTTATGATCGATCAGATAGGCCGAATTATCTTTACGCAAATGTAGACATAATCAATGTGAATTATGTGAATATATACGATCTTTTCTATTAGAACGGTTAATAAAGTTACTTAAAAATATAAGAATAATTTTATAATTTATTTGCTTTGATTTCCTTAAGAAAAATAATGAAAAAATTACTTTAAAAAAATATTCGAATGCTTCCAAAAAAGATCAAATCCAAAGAAGTAAATCTCAGCTTAAAATTAGCGATTTAATGTAAAATTATTACTATGCAATGCTGTTATGATGAATAAGAGGAAATAAAATTAAAGCCTGCATATATTAGGGTATTCGCTATAATAATTTAGTAATTTTTATATTCCATTCCTTATAATAAAGATCCTTTAAATGAGCTATAGCCAACTTAGTAGAAAAATAAGTTTAAATAATCCATTTGTAGCATATTATTATAAAGAAACATTAATATGAGGATTTGAATTGAAAATTATAAAATTCTTTTGGTTCATTAAGATAAATATTAAATTAAATTGGTCATTTGCAATAGCCATTTATGATCCAATTTTAATTGAATTTTTGGGTTAATAAATTATCTCGAGATTCATGATGATCAAGCAAATTTTTTAGAGACAGATTAAATCATTTCTCTAATTTGATCATTCCTGGAATATGTTTTGATTGATCCATTTATGACGTGGCACAGCGGCAGCTGTGACTCGACTAGACTAACAGATGCGGTCACTGGGTCTTGTGACACGCAAGCGCGGACGGGGGATCTCGACGAGATGACAGACGAGGTCACGCGACACACACGAGACGCGACAGCCATTTTCTTGGGCTAACCCGGGTTGAGTTCGGATTTCCGAGTCAATCTAAACCTAACCTGATTTTACAAATGGGTTGAAAACTTGAACCCGAACCAGACCCGTATGGCAAACGAGTTGATCCGAATCTGAAATTTTTAGGATCGGGTCATGTTCGGGTCAGATATTGACACCCTACTTTTATAAGCTCCATGCACCAAAGACAATCTAATTTTGGTGTAATACTTCACCCAAATAACATATCATACAAAAAAAATCTCTAATAATCTATATTAATATTATTTTCATCACAAAATTTTGATTTTTAAGGATATCATATCGTAATTTCATAAAAATTTTAACTCATTTATCAAAAAATATAAATAAATATCTGTTTTATTCTTCTACTCAAAAGGTCCTAAAATAACTATTATAAAAAATATTCAAAGAATTATGAAATATTTCTCAAATAATAGATTATATGAAGTAACATTAAAAAGCCAATATGAATAAGGACTTCAAATCTAACACTATACACCTATAGTGTGAAAACGCTCTACACAATGATTAGAAGTACTGTTTACTTCAAGTCTTCAACCAATAATAATAAAAAAAAAATCTTCTCGATACATAACAAAAACAATCATTGCGAGTTGGATAAGTGACAGAACTTTCGTGGAAGGTACACTGTCTGCTGCAAATCAACTGTTCGAAAATGGGCCATCCACCAATATTTTTAAATGGATGGTTACAGTTTTTATCGTGCGCATTTATTGTGGGGATTTTTTTTTTTGGAATGGAGTATTTTTCTGCGGTCACTCTCTAAAAAGGAAAATTATTAGGTCCGGTCATTTGACTTAGAGATAGGTCCGAATTATTGACACGTGGCACTTAAAGTTAAAGCGCAGGTAAAGCGCAAGTAAAGTGCAGGTGAAGTGTAGGTCAAAAGCGCAGTCAAAAGAGCAGGTAAAGTGCAGGTAAAGCGCAGGTAAAGTGCAGGTAAAGTGCAGGTAAAGTGTAGGTAAAGCGCAGGTCAAAAAGCAGTCAAAAGCACAGTCTACGTGGCAAATTTTTAGTGGACATCCGAACTTATTTTTAGGTCAAGTGACCGGACCTAATAATTTTCCCTCTAAAAAAGGTATTTGATAGAGTAATTAATTCTTCGATGAATTAAGTGATAATCAACTCCACAGATGTCGAATCATACACTTATTTTTTTCTAACTTAAAGAGTCGTGCCGCTTGAGAGAGGAATCGAATGTGGGTTGGGGGGTTCTAACCACGTTTTTCTACCAACCCAGATAAGTCCAATAGGGTTTATTATGGGGATTATTAACGCCCTGATAATATTAATTAGTGTGGTTATTTTTGTGGCATGTAGATAAATATAAGACCTTAATACCAAGAATCTTTTAGAGTATTTTTTTTCTTATTTTATTTTTAAGATTATAATTATAATTTTATTTGACTATTTTTTTTTTTTACTTATTAGACTGCAAATAAAATTCTATTTAACTATTATTTTTTATTATTTTTGTGAAAAATTTTGTGACGGCTAGCTACTTTTGACAACAAGAGTTATTATTGTGTGATAATTGTAAAAAATATCTATTTGATTTTTAAATATATATATATTTATAATAATTATCAGAGCATAAAAAAAAATACTTTTCTCATAATAGTTTTGAAACCACCATTGTGAAATGCTACATACTTCTCAAAGAGATCCTAAAAAATGTTAAAAATATGCAAAGCCAAATATAATTTTCTAAATTACAAATTAAAGTGAAACAGATGATAAAGACTTAAGTTTTATTTGGGACGATTTTCTTATTGTTTTGTAAAGCTACTTTTTAGTACAAAAATCTCTTAAAAGCAAGAAAAATAATGGTTTAAAGCTGTCCTAAATGAAGTCTTAAGTTTTATTTGGAATAGCTTTCTTACGGCTTTATTTCTTAAATCGTAATCACAATTTTTATTTCACCATTAATTTTTCATTACTTTTAATAAATTTTTATGATAAGAAGCTGTTTTCTATAGCAACTTTCAAAAAATTATTTCTCCACAATAGTTTTATACCCACCTATATAAAAACCTGCAGCTGTGTCAAATAAACTCTTAGGTTTCGTTTGAGATAACTTTCTTGTTGCTTCTTAAAGCAGTTTTCTAGTATAAAATTTTAAATTTTTTTACTAAAAAGATGTTTTAAGAAGCAACAAAAAAACCGTCACAAACGAAGCCTTAATTAAGTTGTTATAGAGGTTTTTTAATTTAGTTGAATAAATTCTTTCTTGACAAGTTTGTTCAATATTGCTTGCTAAACGTTGGAAGCGTTCGGTGAGACTTCTTTTGAAAAAAAAAAATTATGTTATTATCATTTATTGTCATTTCTTTTGTTGTATTAAAACTTTCTTATTATTGGGTCCGACTGTCCGAGCAAAGAGATATTGTTGAACTACTGCAATGTTTCTCGGCATTATAATTTGTTATTACGACAAGAATTAGATCATTGGAAAGATTGTTTCGCTTAGTGTTTTTTGGAAAAAAATTGAAGTGGCGATGGATGCATATGGCCCCTCCAATTGATGAGCTCTCTCTCAATTAGGGGTGTAAGTGAGCCGAGCCGGCTCTATAACGAGCTCACGAGTCGAATTTATCGAGCCACAAGTTCGAGCTCGAGCCTAATATAATTCTCAAAGAGATCCTAAAAATTGTTAAAAATACACAAAAGCCAAATATAATTTTCTAAATTACAAATTAAAGTGAAACATATGATAAATACTTAAGCTTTATTTGAGATGACTTTCTTACTGCTTTGTAAAATTACTTTTTAGTACAAAAATCTCTTAAAAGCAAGAAAAAAGTGGTTTAAAGCTGTCCCAAATGAAGCTTTGGAACAACTTTCTCACTGCTTTATTTTTCATATCGTAATCACAGTTTTTATTTGATCATTGGCTGTTCATTGCTTTCAATAAATTTTTGTGATAGGAAGTTATTTTTTATAGAATTTTTCAAAAAAAAATTTCTCTGAAAAATTGTAGCCGTCTCAAATGGACTCTTAATTAAGTAGTTTTAAAGGTTTCTTTAAATATGGTTGAATTAATTCTTTCTTGACAAGTTTGTTCAATATTGCTTACTAAACGTTGGAAGCGTGAGTCGTGAGACTTCTTTTGAAAAAAAAAAAAAATTATGTTATTATCACTTCTTTGTTGTATTAGAACTTTCTTTTTATTGGGTCTGATCACAGAGATATTGTTGAACTACTGCAATGTTTCTCGGCATTATCGCCTTCTAAAGAAAATGTTATTACGACACAGAAGTAGATCATCGGAAAGATTGTTTCGTATAGTGTTTTTTTGGAAAAAAATTGAAGTGGCGATGGATGCATATGGTCCTCCAATTGATGAGCTCTCTCTCAATTAGGGGTGTAAGTGAACCGAGCCAGCTCACGAGCTCGGCTATATAACGAGCTCATGAGTCAAATTTATCGAGCCACAAGTTCGAGCTCGAGCCTATGCTAGATCTCGTATATGAGACGAGCTCGAGCCTGACTTGACGTGAAAGCTCGTTAAGCTGCTCGATTAAATTAAAATGTATTTAATAATTAATTTAAATTAGTATTATATAATATATATTTAATAATTTTAAATTAATTCTACATTTAAAAAATATAAGTTTTAAAAAAGCTAATTTTTTTTTTAAACTAAAAAATCGAGCTCAGCCTTATAAACGAGCTCGAGTCTATGAATTTTTTAACGAGTCGAGCTCGAGCTCAATAACAACTAAATAAGCTTAACTAGATTAGGTAGATATTTGAATCGACTTGACACGTTTACACCCTACTCTCAATTTCCTTTATATCCATCTCATCTTTTTAGGGCAAAAGCAGTACAATTTTTTTATATATTTATTAGAAATGTTGCGGGCTAGAATATACGCGACGATAGAGTTAGAATTTTACGTCGTAGCGTTACACGAATATCCAGCTCACACACAGAGAACATAATATTTTTACGTGGAAAATCCTGAAAAGGAGAAAAATCATGGGGCATGTCCCAGTTGAAATGATTCCACTAAAACTTGAATATGTTACAGTGGGCTAACTCGCCTCTAAGGGCGATCAGATTACAAGTATCAATCGTAGGGTTGAAGTTGGGGGTATGTGAAAGTCTGATGTCACACTGGCAAAAGTTTGGGGTCACCCGGTGATCTCGCAGAACTTCAGGCCCTTGGTGGTGGTTCGGTAGAACTCTGGGCCTTAGACGGTGGTCTGGCGGAGTTGAGGACGTCAGGTGGTGGTCCGGTAGAGCTCAGGGCGTCAGGCGATGGTCCAGCAGAGTTGAGGATGTCAGATGGTGGTTTGGCAGAGCGCAGGGCCTCGGGTGGTGGTCTGACAGAGTGCAGGGCCTCAAGTGGTGGTCCAGCGAAGTGCAGGGACTCAGGTGATGGTCCAGCAGAGTGCAGGGCCTCAGGCGGTGGTCCTGCGAAGTGCAGGGCCTCAGGTGGTGGTCCGGCAGAGTGCAGGGCCTCAAGTGGTGGTCCGGCAGAGTGTAGGGCCTCAGGTGGTGGTCCTGCGAAGTGCAGGGCCTCAAGTGGTGGTCCGACAGAGTGCAGGGCCTCAGGTGGTGGTCCAGCGAAGTGCAGGGCCTTAGGTGGTGGTCCGGTGAAGTGCAGAGCCTTAGGTGGTGGTCCGACGAAACTCCGGCGATGGTCGAGGAGGAGCAAGGAGGCAAGAGCTCTTTCTTTTCTCCTTAGGATTAGGTTCCTTTTTCAAGAGGAGAGGGGGCTCTATTTATAGAATTTTGGGAGTGGCATAGCCTGTAAATAGGTGGAAGATCAAGGGTAATAAGGGAGTGGTTTGAATGGACGGCCGATGTTGAATCCCTTGATCGTGGACCATTTGTTGGACATTTGAAGTTCTTAGAGATATTGGATTTTAGTAATCTTGGGCTCGTTGGATTCGTCTCGTCGAGACGCTCGATTCGATTATAAGAATGTCATATTTCCGAGACCGTTTGGTAATCCAAATTATGGTTTGAACCTTCCAACAGCGCTTCAGACCCTTGATTTGGACCCATTTGGGCTCGGATTGGGTTTGAATTTGGTGTCGTTGGGTTCATATTTCCGAGACGTTCAGTTCGACTATAAGTTTGCTGAAATCGGAGTTCGGATGGTCCCAATTCTAATTTTTGAATTTTCCAACTAGATTTTGCCTTGAGATTTGTGCCCGATCAAGATAATTTTTGGAGGATGTATCAAGAAACATGACAAATTTTTTTTTGTTATAATTTGTGTACCAATAATTTTGTCTTTTACAAAAATGTTATGCAAGCATTTGTTGTGATATTAAGAAATTCCTTTTTTTTTTGTGATATCAAATATTAATTTAATGCAGATAAAATTTAAATCTAAGTTTAAAAAATTTATAAGATATTTATTAACTAAACTATTTGACATTTAATTTCAGCTATGTCGAATCGGACCTTTGATTCGACCTATTTCACTGATCAAATTAAGTTGGCTTAGAAGGATTAATGCATGGAATTCACCGCAAGCACAATGAACATGCTTCTGAATTGAGGTTTTTTGGTTAAACCGAGTCCGCCCTAGGGCCAACTAAGGTGAAGTTGCCAGGGAATCAAAGTTACTCGCTCAATTTGCCTATTGCATGCTAAAACATTCACGACGGTAGAATTAAAGAGTTTATTGTTTTAGCATTGTTTGAACATATAGATAAGAGAGGAGTTGCAAGTGACATCGGAGTTTTTATGAGGAAAGCTTGAAAAGGGAAAATACCGTGGGGCCTAGCACGACTGAAATTATTCCACTAATCATTTTTCATCGGTTATAAATGATACCCTATCTTGTGATTGGGAAAGGTTAATACAATATTATACGCATAAAATGTACATAATGAATTCCATGGTGAAAGTTGGAAAAGCCATATGACGTAGGAGCTATCTTCTATAGATCATTTGTTGTGTATTTGGTCATACTCCATTGAGGAGGGGAGCATGAAGACCAAAAAATTTAGTATAAATCATTGTACTGACATAGAGAGTCAATGTTAATGTCGATGACTTGTATCGATCTTATAATTGATGATATGTGTTGAGATTGTTAGTGATAGTAAGTGATGAAGTCAGTGGGCATTTATATAACTAAGTGATTATGATCGGAGGATCATAACCGTATGATAGTGGTAAGAGAACCATAGTTAGGTGATTGTGATCAAAAGAGCATAATCAAGCGAAGGATGTAATGGGATGTAGTTAAGCGATGGAATTTGTAGGACTGTAGTTAGGCGATGGTATTTAGAGGATTATAGTCAGGCAATGGAAGGCAGAGGGCCTTATTTAAGTAATGGAGCTTGGAAGATCATGGTTGGGCGCAGGGGCGGAGCCAGAAATTTTTATTAGTGGGGACACAAATTAATGATTTTCAAATTACTCTCAATTATTTTTTGATGATTTTTTTGGTATTTTTATTTAATAGTTCACAGTAAAGTACTATTTAGATCTTTCAAAAATATTAATATTTATTTGTAATAATTTATTAAATTATATAGTTTCTTAGTTGTATTAGACACAAATTTATGATTACTTTATTTTATCTTAAATATTTAAGTATTAATTTTATTAAAAAAAATAATTTATAACTTGTGTGCGTGTGTGTATATATATAGTAATGCAAATATGTGAGGAAGAGAAAATTCAGATTTTATTATAATTTAACTAAAATTGTTGAAGTAGGCACTTGAATTGCTCCATGGCTCATATGGTTATAACATGTTGCAAAATCTGTGAGACGTAGGTTTGAATCCACCCTTTGCTTGTTGTGGGCTTCATTTACTATTAGATATTTTTGTTATTGTGGGCTTTGCTGTTAGATAGTAAGGGCCAGTGGGGGCCCATGCCCCTAGGGTCCCACTCTGGCTTTGCCCCTGGTTGGGCGACAAGGGTCGGAGCACCTTAGTCAGGCGATAATGGTCGAAAAGACTATTTTAAAGAAGTAGGTTGGATAACTATAATCGGGTAACAGTAGTCGAGTGAATATAGTTGCATAATATTGATCAAAGGATCATAGTCAAGCAACGTTAGTCACTATATCAGCATACCAAGTTGAGCGATTAGAGGATTGTAGTTCAGTGATAGTGGTTAGAGGATCATAGTCGAGTGATAAAGATTGGAGGACCATAGTTGAGCGATGGAAGTTGGAGGAGCATAGTTGGGTGACGATGGTCAAAGGACTATAATTGGGTAGCTAGGGTCGGACGATTATAGTCGATGAAGGAGTTTTGTGGATCATAGTAATGTGATGTTGGTTGGAAGGATCAAAATTTGGTGATAATGATCAGAGAATTATTGTCCGATGATGGTGGTCAAAAGGTTGTAGTTGGATGATAGTCGTCAGAGAACTATATTTAGGCGATGGTGGTTAGATGACTGTATTCGATTGATGGTAGTCATACGATCATAGGTATGCGCCTGAGGTCAAAGGGCAATAATTGAGTAATGATGGTCAGAAAATCATAGTTAGATGACAATAGTCGAACAATCATAATCAAGGGATGGCTGTCAGATGATCATAGTCGGGCAAATGGTGGTCAAATAATCTGTTTGAGTGATGGTGGTGCTGCAATGGTATTGGTTGGTGGTTCCATAACAGTCAGTGTTTCGATGATAGTGGTCTGACAATATTCCAATGATAACGGTCGGGCGATGGTTTGATAGTGATGGTTAGATGGTGATGTGTTCATCATGGATGATAGATGGTCTAACAATAATGATAGGGCAGTGGTCTGATAGTGACATTTGGATGGTATTTTTATGGTAATGATTATGAGGTGGTCTGATGAAGGCAATTGGATGGTGGTCTATTAGTGGTGATTGGGATGTGTTCTGATGGTTGCGGTCAAGCAGTGGTCCTACATCATTGGTTAGGCCATGGTTTGCCATCGTTGGTCAGGTGTTAGTCTAATAGTGATGGTCGAACGGTGGCCTAGTGGTGCTGCTCAAATGGGTCTCCAAAATTCTTAGAGCCTTTTAGTATGCTAATTTTGTCATCAATTTTTACTTCTTCATAAATTCTAAGCATATATGAAAATTAGCTTTATTTATGTATCCTCGTAAATGGGTAAAGATCCATCATAAACCCTTTTGCTCGCTCAATTATAAACCTTTTTTTCTGAGAAAATTGAGTATTACCAGACCTTCATAAGGGTTTATGGATCTCTGCATCCTCCTTCATAAGCCTCCATAAAGGTTGTTAAATGTCTACAAATTCAAATATGGAATGTTTATTTGTAGAAATTAACTCTATTATGATGATCAGGGATGGGCATAAAAGAGATAAGTTGTTGATTTCATATCTATTACAGAACATTAACGTACAAGAAGTCTTATTTAAAATCTAGGACTTATAAGTATAAACATATATATGTTAACGCCTAAAAAATGAGTCAATAAAAACCCTAGAGAAAGATTTCTTTCAACCCTAGCAACCTAAACCCCTCCACATAGAAAAATAACTTCAGCCATCCTTAACAGAAGAAAAACTTGTAGAAAATTAAAAGCTTGCTGCAGTATCATTGTGATACATCTTTAATCTTTGATTATTCATGCTCAAAATCTTCATGCAATCTTATATACAAGTGTTGGATCATTCCTAACTTATATTTTCGTTTTTTAAGTATTTGATATATCATCGAAAAATTATGTTGATTGGGCACGAATCTGAAGGGAAAATTAAGTTGAAAACTTCAAAAATTAAATCGGAGACCATATGAACTCCGATTTCAGCAAACTTATAGTTGAACTGAAAGTCTTAGAAATACGAACCCAACGACACCAAATGCGACTCAATCCGAGCCTAAATGGGTCCAAATCGAAGACTCGAAGCATATTTGGAAGGGTCAAACCATAATTTGGATTACCAAACGGTTTCCAAAATAATCGAGCGGCTCGACGAGATGAATCTAACGAGCCCAAGATAGTCGAATTCTGATATCACTAAGGAACTCAAATACTTAATAAATGATCTATAATCAATGGAAATCAATATCGGTCGTCCATTCAAACCACTCCCAACCTGCCCTTGATCTCCCTCATATTTACTGGTCATGTCACTCTCAGAAAACTATAAATAGACCCCTCATTCCTCATGGGAAGGGGGCTCAAGAAAGAAAAGAAGAAAGAGAAGGAAGAGTTCTCTTACCACCAGACTCCTCCTCAACCACCTCCTGGCCACCGACCTATGTCAGACTTCCGCCCGTCGCCGGATTTCTACCTGACGTCGAACTTCTACCCTCAGCCAGATTTCGTCGGATTTCTACCCGACGCCAGACTTCTACCCGAAGCCGGACTTTTGCCCATCGTCGGACTTTCGTCGGACTTCTATCCGATACCGGACTTCTGTCTATCGCCAAACTTCTACCCAACGTCGGACTTGCACCTGTCCTCGGACTTCTGCCAGTTGCCAGACTTTTTTCTGACTTCTACTCGACGCCAGACTGCCTCCTGTCGTTGAATTTCTACTCGACGCCGGACTTCCAATAGTCGTCGGACTTCTGCCCGTCGTCGGACTTTTTTTAGTCTTCTATCTGACACCAGACTTCTGTCCATTGTTGAACTTCTACCTGACGCCAGACTTCTGAACTCCGTCGCCAGCAGACTATGGTCCATCCGACCTCCACCGCTGACTACAGTCTTTTTGACCTCCGTTGCCATACAACGATCTTTTTGACCTCCATCGCCCACCAACTACGGTCCTTCCGACCTCCATGGCCAGCCGATTACGGTCCTTCTGACTTTCGTCGCAGACTATAGTATTTCCGACCTCCGTCGCCATACAACGGTCTTTCCGACTTCCATCACTCGCTGACTACGGTCCTTTCGACCACTGTCACCTGACTATGGTCTTTCCGACCTCCATTATCCATCGACTATAGTCCTTCCAACCAAATGAACATGTCAATAATGATTCTTCCTATTCACCATGTAACGCACTCCATATGATGTATATTTGTTACGTCAAGCAAAGGCCTTCCCCCAAGGAAGGGCCTCATTTGTAATCAACTGTAAATACTAATGGATTCATTCAAACTGGGCTAGGCCCCGTAGTTTTTCCCCTATTCAGGGTTTTCCAAGTAAAAATTTTGGCATCTCTTTAAATATTGCACCATCTCTCTTATCTGATTATGTGTTGGATCTTCGTACAAAGCTAAGATTTTAAACTATATATTTCTCTATTGCCGTGAATATTCCAGGTCGCAACAATATTAATCTTATATTAGCTTTTTGGCAAAGTTTTTTATGTAGGAAAACTTATTGGTGGAGCCCTTGCCACCAAATTAAATAAGTTGAAATATATGATTTCTTCATGGAAAGAGAGATATGAAAGGTTATTTGCCTACGTGGGGCAAAGTAGTGTCAGTTGTGCTCTACTTTAAAGGAATCCAAAGTGACTATTTACACCTATGTGTGGATGTAGTTTTGCAAGCAAAATCATGTAAAACTCTTTATATATTGCTTTGTTTTATTATGGACACTTATGGTGTATTGGTCTACAAAGTCAGTACTTGCTTATCTAAGAGGATACTTTAAAAAGTTTTAAAAATTAAGAAGGAACCCAAATCACCCCCCATTATAAGTAGGGGTGTCAATTTGGGTCAATGGGTCGAGTTCGGGTCGAACCTGACTTGAATGGGTCGACAGTAACCCAACCCGATTTGCAAACAGGTCAGGATTATCAACTCGAACCCGACTCGTGCGGGTTACCAGGTTGACCTGACCCGACCCGATCGGCGAGGGATGGACGGTGGTAGGCCGGCAGCTCGCAGGCGTCTTCAGCTCTGCAGCTCGCGAGCATCAGTGGAATCTTGTAGGCATCCAGCGGCAGTCCAGGATGATGGCAGTGGTAGCTCGCGGGAGGCTTTGGCTCTGCAGTCGCTTGTGAAGGCGTAGGCCGGCAGAGCAAGCGGCAGTTAGGGCGAGCAGCGACCGATAGGCCGACAGCGGTGACATGATGCGACTGAGATGCTACATGATTCATTGACGTGAGACGCGACTGTGAGTCTGTGAAGCAACCGATTGACGCAACATCCGGGTCAATTCGGGTCAACCCGAACCCGACCCGTTTTTCAAACAGGTCAAAAATTCGAACTCGAACTCTACCCGTTTCACAAACGGTTTGACCCAAACCCAAATTTTTTTGGGTTGGGTCTGGGTCAGGGTTATGTCAATTTTTGACACTCCTAGTTATAAGCATCACTATATAGGGTTGGAGGTGCAATCTTTATCATGTTCACCACTATCGAGTAGCTCCACAATCATTTTCAAAACAGAAATATTTAGTTACATAAATTGCAAATTATTAAGGAATCATCTACTTTTTTCTTACCATTTAGCCTTCCTAAAAAAATTGCTAAAAAATTTCTAACTCAAATATTACCGTGGAAGAATGTGAAGGAGAATATGATGTATCGTTATCAGTAGTTCCTTAAAGCATGTATATTAATAGTTCATGCTGGATTCTGGATATTGGTGTCACCTTTCACATTTGTCCTATCAGGGAGTGGTTTTGTACCTACAGGGAACTTGATATTGGTCTTGTGACCTTAGGAAATGATCAAGCCTATCGTGAAGGACTAATGTTTTTGAAGGGAGTTCATCACCACAACCTTTACTATCTTCAGGGAAGAATTGTGATTGGAACAACTGCTATTGCTGGTGATTTTTTTATGCCACTATATTGTGGCATATATAGCTAGCTCATATTGGAGAGGCTTCTCTTATAACTTTAGAGAAAAAAGGACTAATTAAAGGAGCAAGCACTTGGAAGCTTGATTTCTATGAACATTGTATGTTTGGAAAGAAGGCATGTGTATCCTTTGGTATTGCCATCCATAGTACAAAGGGATCTTGGAGTATGTTCACATAGATGTTTGAGGCCCAATGAAGACAGCATTATTCAATGGGTGAAGATATTTTATCTCTTTTATTGATGATTACTCAATATATATTTGGATGTATACCATGAGGCACAAAAGTGAGGTACTTGAGATCTTCAAAACTTGGAAGAAGTGGATTGAGACTCAGACTGGCAAAAGGATATAGTGTATCAGATCAAACAATGGGGGTGAGTACACTTCAAATGTATTCTGGCAGGAATGACAGATCTAGGATTGAGCACTACTTCAATAAGCAGCAGAGTGGGGTGACAGAAAGGATGAATCGGACTTTGGTGGAGAAAGTTTGGTGTATTTTATTCAATGTTGGGTTAGATAAAATCTATTAGGTTGAAGCAATAGACTATGTCTGTCACTTGGTGAACTGTCTGCCTTTTGTAGCTATTGGGAAGAAGAGTCCAAAGGAGATATGATCAAATCATCCTACTAGAGATTATCAGCATTTAAGAGTATTTAGGTGTTCATCTTATCATCATGTTCAAAATGATAAACTAGAACTAAGGATAAATAAGACAATCTTTATTGGCTCGAGGTGTGGAGTTAAGGGCTTCAAACTCTATGATGCAGTAGAAAAGAAGATTATCATCAACAAGGATGTTACCTTTGATGAGGCAAGTATGTTGAAACCTTGGGACTCTAAGCAAGTGGAGAGTTTCATTGGTACCATGAATGCACTGTGAGAAGTTGGAGTTTGATGCAACTCAATTTATTCCACAGAAGTCAATCATTTTTATCTATGTACCTCATTCAATAACAGATCAAGATGTAGAATATGATGTTGAGGAGGAGATTCTTACTCAGGAATCTATTCAGAAGTTGCTAAAAAAGCTTGGGATTGATGACTCAAGTAAGGCAGTGAGTCTACCCATTGAATCTCAATTTCAGTTGAGTTTAGAGCTGTGTTTTTAAGGAAGATCAAGAGAGGAAAGATATGTGATCAGTTTCTAATACTAATGTAGTTAGTAGTCTTATGTACATCATGGTTTGTATTCAAACAAACATATCACAAGCAACTAGTGTTGTGAGCAAGTTCATGCATGATCTAGGAAGGAGTCATTGGTAAGCTGTGAAGAGTATCCTAAGATATCTAAAGGGTACAGTTGATGTAGGCTTGGTCTTCGAGAGGTAGTCATTTATTTGTTGATTTATGCATAGGCTACCTTAATTCAAACTATGTCAGTGACATTAATAGGTGTAGGTCTACGACTGGGTATGTATTCACATTGGCAGGAGGTTTAGTCAGTTAGAGATCAGGACTTCAATCTATTGTTGCTTTGTCTACTACTGAGGCTGAGTATACGGAATTCACAGAGGCGATGAAGGAGGCAATATGGATGTAGGGCTTATTGGGTGATTTTGGAGTAGACCAGAAGACTCCGACAGTATTCTATGATAGTCAGAGTGCTATATGTTTAGCCACAAATCCAGTCTTTCATGGTCGTACAAAGCACATTGATGTGAGGCACCACTTTGTTTGAGACTTGATTGCTGAAGGCAATATCTAGTTGAAGAACATAGATACTAAGGAGAATCCAGCAAACATGCTCACAAAGTTACTACAAGTTCAGAAGTTCACCTATTCTAGGAGTTTGGTGAACATTAGAACTCATGACTGATGTCCACATTTTAACGAACAACGCTCGGCTTGATCCCTTGGGAGAGGGTACATGGGCAACCATTTAGGTGCAATCATTCTGATATTGGAGCTGGATTAATCATCTTTCACCTTCTACAGTGAAAGATGAGATGGAGATTGTTGATTTGGTATTAATTTCAAATCAAATTGATTTTTTAGTTTGGAAAGCTGTGATATTCAAGTAATGTATTAAATTTAGTATTTATTATTTTCTTATATTGCTGATTTGATTAGGATTTGATTAGAAGTTAGATTAGGAAGTTGTTTCCTAATTTACTTTGTCTCAAATCTATAAATATAGCCCTATGGGCTACTGTTGAGTAAAAGAGAGAGCTTGAGAGTTTGTAAAATTAGTGAAATCATCCTCTTCCCGTGGATGTATGCATCTTTGCTGAATCACGTAAATCGATGCGTTTGCGATAGTTTGTGTTTTATCTTGAGTTTATTTCTGATGTTTTCACCAAGGTTCTAAAAATCGGATTGGACAACGAATCGAAAGAATGAGAAGTTTATGATTCGACCGGTCGAACCGAATGATGTAATAAATAATAATATTATTATAAAAAATTAATAAAATTAACAAAATAATGAAATATAATAACCATATAATTTAATATAAATTATTGCTAATTTATATTACATATTTAGATATAATTTATAAAAAATAAATTATATATAAAACTCACAATATAAAATTATAAATATAAATCATTCATATGTATAATTAAATATATATAAATTAATTATTTATAATATTTAATTAAATATATAAATATTTAAATAGATATTATAATTTATATCAGATATATAAAAAATAAATAGATAAAAATTAATATAATAGTTTATATCTGGATTTATTTTATATATAATAATGGAATCCAGACAAACTTTATAATATATATAAAATATATATGATATCAGATAGTTTACAAACTAAAAAAATAAATGGAATTGACATCAGATAATTTTTGCTAGAGAGCTTGACGAGCAAAAATAAATCAAGATAAACTTTATAATATATAATCAAAAATATAAAAAATTAAATAGATAAAAAATAAATATTATCAACTAAAAAAATAAATATTATTCACATTATAAAAATTTAAAAAATCATTGAAAAAATGTGTTGTATAGTCATTACATGAAACTAAAGATAGCTTTTTGCTTTGTAAAATTTAGTCCTGCATCACTTGTGAAGTTTTGCTTTGTATAATTTATATAATTTTTTTGCTTTTACTCGGAGCCATATGAGAATGCATGTGTATAAAACAAATTTAAGAGTTTAATATAAATATTTATATTAATTGATTAAGTTTAATATTAAATAATTTGTTTAATTATATTTAAATTAAAAAAAACTTGAACCGGCTAGTTTTAGAAAATCGGGATCGGTTCACCGGTTGAACCGGCGGTCCTTACTGAAACCGGCCAGTTTGAAGCAAAGCCGATTTTCAAGTTGAATCGAATCAGCCTTCAGACCGGTACACGATCGGCCGATCCGATCCAGTTTTTAAAGCCCCGATTTGCACAACATAAATATCTTACTATTTTTATCATATATTTTATAATAAATAGTGTTATTATTTTAAAGTTTATCTACAAATACAAATTACCTAATTTATGTTATAAAATAAATAGAACAATCACATATTAATTTTTATGTTTACTCTAATCAAATCTGATCTATTTCTTTTTTTTTTTTTTTCTTCCATCCTTTGACCTCCGGCCGTCAGAACACTCAATACCGCCCTTGTAGACTTCTAGTTGCCAATTGTCAAAGTAATAAACATAGCGAGCCTTCTGAGGTTTTTATTTATTTATTTATTTATATATATAATAATAACTATCTATCAAGTTAACTAAGCTTAAAATATATTTAAAAATGAGATCTCCTAAAACTAAAAATATGATTAAAAATGAGATCTCGGTGTCCCGACTCTTTACGAAAGAGCAAAATTGTCATTAACTATTTAAAAATGTTATTTTAGTCTCTTAATATAATTTATATTCATTTTGATCCTTCGTAAAAAGTCAATTTACTATTTTAACCTTTTTATCATTTATGTAGTTTGTGATTATTTAATCCTTCATAAAAAAATTTAAGGGATCAATTGGATTATTTTCTCATCTAAAACTAAAAAAATTATTTTAAAATATTCTCTCTTTTTTTTCAAGTGGAGGTGGGGGCCCAAATTGTAAGTCAACTGTGGCATTATTCCTTTATAATCCAATGAGAATGCAGAAGCTTTTTGCCAATTTAGTCCTCACATTTCCATATTTTGGCATTTGGGATAGTTTTGCAAAAACCATGGGGAAACTTGTTTTCGCTGCGCATTAGGTGAGCCCCAGGAATTTTTGCAAGAAAACCCCTATGAATTGAATGACAATGTTTTGATGAAGGGCGAAGAGATCCCCTCTCTGTTTTTTTTTAATCTTAATGAAATATTTATCATTCGAACCTGTTTAGGGATTTGTTGGTATAATATAATTGTTGCATTTTTATTTGATAAATACTAAAATTATTACTAGTCTCTTAAAAAACAAATTATTTTGCAAAAAGCTCATTAATCCTGCAAATTTATTGTTGTGAATGGCTTAGTGAATGATTTGTCATTCAAATCTTTTTAGGGATTTGATAAAATTTAATTTTTGTTTATTTTTTATTTGGTATATGATTAATTTATTATTATTCTCAAAGAAATGGCAAATTATTTTGCAAATATGTTATTTATAATTTATAGAGTAAATAGGGATTAAAATATATGGGTGGGTAAGTTTGAACACTTTCCTCCATTAAAAGTTAATATTAAAATTAAATAAAATTCCAATAAATAACACGTAGAAAGTTTAAAAAAAAATTAAAGATTAAAGTTGTTGCGGACTCAAATATACGCGGCGATAGAATTTAAATTTCCGTCTCAGCGTTGTACGTTTATCCAGCACACAAACAGAAGAACAAAAGAACACCAGGATTTTTACGTGGAAAGCCCTGAAAAAGGGAAAAACCACGGGGCCACGCCCAGTTGAAAGAGTTCTACTAGTGTTGTTTGAAATACACGAGGCTGATTCGCCCTTTAAATTCAGGACGATCAGATTACAATGAGTATCAGTTACAAGGCCAAGCAGAGTTCCGACGTCACTCTGGTGTCCGGCAGAATTCCGGCGTCGCTTGGAACGAAGTCTGGCGTCACTCGGGCGTTGGGTAGAATTCTGGCGTCGGGCAGAATTCCGAGGTTACTCCCGTGTCGGGCAGAGCTCCGGCGTCCCTCGGGCGTCCGGTGGTGCTTCGGTGGTGTTCCGGTGGAGTTCCGGCGGTGGTCGAGGAGGAGTTATTCCCTCCTAGGCTTCTCTTCTCTTTCTTCTCTTCTTCTCTTCTTGGCTTTCTCTTCTTCTCTTCTTGTCTTGGGTCCCCTCTTAAGAGAAATGAGGGGCTATTTATAGTTTTTCTGGAGTGGCATAGCTCGTAAATATGTGAGGGATCAAGGGCGAATAGGGAGTGATCCGGATAAACGGCCGATATTGAATACCTTGATCGTGAACCGTTTATCAAGCATTTGAAGATCTTAATGATATCAGAATTCTACGATCTTGGGATCGTTGGATTCGTCTCGTCGAGACGCTCGATTCGGCTATAAGCTCGTCAAAATCGGAGGCTGTTTGGTAACTCAAATTGCTGTTTGATGCTTCCAACAGCGCTTCGGGTACTTGATTTGGACTGGTTTGGGCTCGGATTGAGTCGAATTTGATGTTGTTGGATTCGTATTTCCGAGACGCTCAGTTCGACTATAAGCTTGCTGAAATCGGAGTTTAAATGGTCTCCGAATTAATTTTTGAAGTTTCCAACTTGAGTTTTTCCTTGAGATTCGTGCCCGATCAAGATAATTTTTCGATGACGTATCAAAAGTATTTTTTATTTTTGCGTATCTCCAATCTGGGTGAAATTATTAGGTGCGGAGTCCGGACAGCGTCCAAAGGCAAATAAAAATGCGCCACGTCACCCAGAAAGTGTATCGAGCTCTGTATCGAGCTCGGTACCGACCTGTACCGAGCAAAATACCGCTCGGTACCAAGGGGAACCAGACGGTTCTCCCGTCTGGTGTCCGCACAAAATAATCGCTCGTTGGAGGTATAAATCAACACTTAAAGTTTTTAATTTTAATATATTTTAAGTGTATTATATATTAAAATGCATTAAACGAGCTTACTCATGAGTTAACAAGTCGAGTCGGGCAGCTGAAATTTGAATCATTTACTCATTGAGCTTAGCTAATGATCTATTTACCAAGTCATGTCGGAGTCAGATCACAAGCAAGTTTGACTCAGTTACACCCCTATTCCACTCTCCTCAATTCACTACACACTACGCATTTCTAGCCAACAAAAACATCACATATGATAACAAATAAAGAACCTAACTTTTTCACATTCAAAAGTCTACAAGCAAAGCATGAGCTGAACTAGCATGCTTTAGGGTGGACAAAATATGATTATGAAATATATAATCTTATGTATGAAATAAAAAAAGAAAATTTTTCTTAGAATTTGGACAACTGTATCTATTGAGAGTTAGCAAAACAGTTAAAATGTTTATTTTTCTAAGAAACAAAATTCAGGATGTGGACAATTGTGAATTTTAAGTTTTTCCTGATTCCACCCATGGAGTCAAGCTATGATCACCGCTCCCTTAATAATTCTCATGTTCTCTCTCCCCGTCGATCCCCGTCGATCCAACGTGTACGTTTTGTTGCTATTAATTATTTCTTTAAAGTTCACATACTCTGAACCACACAATTTATCACTATCATTAAATAAAAAAGGACTTGTTGCTCCATTTATTGCTCAACCAACATAACACTAGCATTAACTTATTCACAAGAAAAAGTCTTCAAACCAAGCTTGGATCACCCCTCCATTGATGATTCTCATGTTGTCTCTATCAGTTGATCTAAGCCAGTGTGCACTTTGTCCTTATTATTGTCGTTATATGATTCTATAATAATTATTTGAGGTGTATGTCAAGCATATAATTTTTTATTAAAATATCACAATATTTAAATTGACAACACATTAACTTAATAGAAATATGATTGAAGAGCTACATGTAAATAAAATAATTTAAAATACTATCAAATGTAATTTTAGGTTTTGTTTGAGATAGCTAATTTCTCACTGTTTTGTTTTTCTGGCGGCAATCATAATTTTTATTTGATTATTATTTCACTATTTTTCAATAATTTTTTACACTAGGAAATAGCTTTTCAAAAAGCCGCTTTCTCTATAATATAAAAAATTGCAGTCGTCTCAAACGAATCCTTAGCTTATATGAAACTTAAAATTTCAATAACAAATGTCTTTTAAGACAAAAAGAATGAAGCATCTTTTAATTACACTGCAGCAAATAAACAATTGCATAGCTCAGTTGTTTATTCACGTTATCAATTTCATTGGAATGATATAAATTTCCAATAGACATTGACATGGCGATGCTCACAATAAGAAAGCTAAGCTAAAAGTTGACCTTCAAAATATAAAATATAATTTGGCATAAACAGCTCGGAGACAAAAAGTTCAAAGAGACAGATTCAAAATCAAATATCATATATAAGGGAGAAAAACAGCACCACAACAAAATGGCAAAAAAAAAAATAAAGAAATGGTGGCAAAACTGGTAAGGAATTATATGAAGTTTATTCAATATTTTACAGCCATCAGGAGATTTTGGCCAACTTTAACCTTGGTGAGCACCGAGGCTTCGTTTGAGATAATTTTTTTATTGCTTTATAAAGCAATTTTTTAGTATAAATATTTTTAATTAACAAAAATTTTATACTAAAAAATTATTTTAGAAAATAGTAAGAAAGTTGACCCAAATGAACGCTAAGTTGGTTCATCTCCTACTACTTGATCAATAAACAAGCACAAATATGAGTGCATATCATTTCACTAATTTTTGTATCTCTTTTAAGAAGTGTGGAATAGGATAATGCATTATTTTTTGTTTCATTTGAGTATATTTTCTTATTGCATTATTTTTTTTAAAATTGTAATCATAATTTCAATTTGGTCATTACTTTTTTGCTTCTTTCAAAATATATATATATTAGAAAGCTACTTTTATAACAACTTTAAGAAAAAACTTTCTCTATAGCAACTTTACAAAATAGTAAGAAAGTTGCCCCAAACAAAGCCTTAGATATTCGAAAATTTGTAAATAGTATATCATCTAAAACTTATGATTGTGAGGCTTTAAGTTCATTCTTGTAAAGTAAGGAAAAATAACAATCTTTTGAGATATAAAATCTCCTAGAAGGTGAGAAATGAACTATGATAAGAACCTAGAGGTGGCTAAGAGCTTTCCACTAATGGAAGAGGTGAACTTGAATTATTTGATGAACACTAAAGCTCAAACTCAAATGTGAAAAGAATGAGTGGCCTTTTGTCATTAAAGGTGTTGTTGAATGGAGATGTCTCTTTATTTAACCACCTTTGACATGTGGATTGCATTGATGCTCTTAGCTTACATGGCATCCCTTAGTCTTGGTTTTACATGAGAAGTTACCATGCGCTTTCAACTTCAAAAAACTAGCTAAAGGCTAATAAGTAACTTTAAATGATAATAATTATGATAAATATAAAAAATCCAACAAAAGATTTGTTTAGTATATTAATCACAAGGCTTCATAAATCACTTTTAGGATAGTTGGGTGTGTTTCATAGAAAATTTTTGATTCAACACGATCAATCTTAGTCCGGCAATGACATTTCACATTGTACTTTTGTTACCATGAACTTATCTATTGGAATGTTGAAATGATAAAAAAATATTATTATTTTTCAATAAATATGGCTATTGGATAGCAGTATTCGAGCATTTTGTTATTCTTATCGTTATTCTTGACTAGGGGTGTAAAAGAGTTGAGTCGAATATCTGCCAAATTGAGCAGAGCAAGTTTAATAGTTACAGAGCTACAACTCTAGCTTATTTATTGGGCACAAACTCTGTTGATTAAGAAAATTTAGGATCTAGCTTGTTTGAAAAGCTTGAGCTTAACTCAATTGTTGAGCTTGATTTCTTAGTGCTAAATTATTTTTTTGCTTTTTTTAAGAATTTTTATTTTTAATATATAAATAAAATAATGGGAGTATATAGAAATAATTTTAAAGGCTAAAATATATTATATAATTCTAATTTAAAATTAATTTTTAAAAATATTTTAAGTTAATCAAGAGACTCAATTAGTTAATGAGCCAAGCTACTAAAGAGAAAAATAAGCTATTTCCAGCAGAAAAATCCATCAAAAATCTAAGAATTTCGTTCGGAAATTATAATTCCGACAGAATCATTTTTCTTGGTAAAACACTTGTAGGAAAAAGGCTTCTGACATAATAAATTTCTATCAGAAATTGTTCCAACTGAGTTCCAGCATATTATCAATGGAAATTTGCTAGTTTAACTGACAAACGAAAAATTGTTGGAAATTCAAAAAAATGATGAAAAATATGGCAAAAATTATTTTTTCCCCCAAAATTTTCAAAGAATTTTTCAGTCAATTATTTTGGTCATTTTTTGCATCGAAACTTACCAACTGAAAATCTGTCTAAAATATGTTGGAAATTTGTAGGGAAAATTTTCAAAAAAAAAAATGATACTTTCGGCATGTCCTTGAATGTGAAGTTAATATGATATTATATTCAATGAAATATGTACTCTTTCCTTCAATCCTTATTACTGCTACTTGTGACATAGAATGAGCATTATAAACTCTTTGATCTACTCTCACATCAAATCTAATAAGTATTTGAAGGTTTTCCAATATACCTCTATTACTTAAAGATCTGAAGAACTGAGTGTACGGGTTCCCAGAAAGTATATGCATTAATTTCTTTACTAATTCCTCTGAAAGATTTAAATCTTCAAGAATATTCAATCGATTATTTGTTTCAGCATCAATATCATAAATATATAATTGAAAGTAGCATGAATCATTTGAACCTTTGTAATAGGAGGTAGACTACGATAAATTTGGCCTTGAGCTCTAAATGTATAAATCCCCTGTCTTGAATTTGCTAAATTTTTATCTATATGAGCTTCGAAAGATGTGAGTGCAAATATATTGTTATATGCTCTGATCTTACTGCTAATTCCTTTGAATCAGATGAACAGAAAGTGAATAATTCATAAAGTTGTTCATGAACATTTATCGAAGCAAGCACAATTTTCCCATTGTAACAACAAAAGGTTGGTGGCTCGAATTGAAATATCTTTGCATTACAATAATAACATGAACATGGTTGTTTGAGAAAATATAATTCTGACATACTTGATTCATAATCTATTATAACATCATTCATATTTGATACTTCTATATCTGTTTGTTCAAAGATAAAATATATCAAATATTTAAAACTATGAAACAGATATAAGTTAATAGTTATTGTTCGGTAACAATGCATATGCAGAATTTGACGAAGCAATTTTCTAAATTAGAAAATTATTTTCTTCTTTTTTTAGCAATATTGTTAGCTTGGATTTTTTTTTCTTCAGTAGACATTTTAGCATATAGTTGCCTGTCATTATCTTTTTTTCTTTGATCTTCTATAGAAAATATATCTATAAAAATTGTCAACAATATTAATAGATATCAATGATTGCAAAAAAATATAAAATTATAAATAAAATGAACATGAGTCATCAACGTTCATTAGAAGGAAAATGGAATACATTAAACATTAATGCATGAAATTGCAAAACTATGTAATAGTAAAGGAATAATATTTTCTAATCTAATTTCTTTGAACTATTAAAATATATCTAGATGACTGACCAACTAATTGAAATTGGGGATGATAAGTAAATCTTTCAAAAGGCTATTAATGAAATGGGCAGAGGGTTGGTTTGCACTAATCTAAAATGACAAATTAATTATGTGATTTAACAAATTAAGTAGTAACAGTTGACAATGAATACATCATAGCCTACTTTATCTACTCATAAAAAGAATAAAGTTTTTGATTGGTTGCTTAGAGGGTTTTAATAAGTCATTAAAGTTTTTAATTCAATACACATTTGTCTTCCTAAAAGGAGTTCGATAGGTGCATGAAAGTTTCAAAGTCTATGTATTTTATTAATGAATTCACAATAATTATTTAAGTTGAATAACAATTAGTTTTTTTTATTTAAATTTGATTATTGGTTGTTGATTTTTATTAGTTCAATTAATTGGTTGTTATTTAATACTCACATACCATTAATTCATTCGTGGCGTTGCCACAACAAGCACGAGGACCAAAGCCTCCTTAGGATACATAGCTCCGCAGCCCAGGATAATTCAGCCTAAAAACTTCATTGACATAGTATATGAAAACATATTAAAATCTTAGGTTTTATTGTCTAAATTTTAGTTTGGTTTAATATCCAGGGTGATAATAGTTTAAATATTAAAATAAGCATAAGTTTTTTTTTTTTAAATAACAAAAATTTGAATTAAAAGAAAAAGAAAATACTAACCATAAAATAGGAAATTTAGTATTGGCAATTATTTTTTTAGAAGAAATCAAATTATTGGAATAGATAAGAAACTCAAGAACGCTAAGGGTCATTGCACAAAGCTAAATTTGTCCAAATAAGTTTATACTCTTGTGAATGAAAGAACAATTAAGATTATAACATGATATTTACATAGAATCATGTTTTTTAGATGAAACTATCAAACTATTAGAAACTCTAAGTTTCTATCTTCTTTTTCAAAAAATCATAATTTGCAAATTTAGAAATCTAAAGAAAAATTTTAAACTAAACAATTTTGGTTCCATTTGTTCTTGGAAGCTTCACAGTAAGAGGAGTTCATGTAGATATGACTAATTTTGTAAGTAAAAGAATTAATAGAAAGCAAAACAAACAGTAATCAGATTTAAAAGTGAGACATAAATAAGATTTAACATACATCATACTCTTAGTCTTTTTTAATAAATGAAGCAAAAAATATAATGTGAATAGACAAAAAGTACACAATTGGGATGAAATAATTAGAACATCCATCAAAATAGTTAAATAAAAATCGTGCCATAAAAAATGTCTAACATAAAATGAGAGTAAATAATCATAACCATTTAAAAAAATTAAAAATAAATAAATAAATAAAATAAACATGAATGGCTAACCTTCAAATAGAAGTCTTAATTCAGGCAAAATTATTTGGAAGAAATTAGATTATTGGAATAAACGATAAACTCAAGGATGTTAAGGGTCGTTCGTCTTCTTTGAACACAGAAGCATACAATATGTAGCAATAAAGAATACATTAGTCAATAAATAAATAAAATTCATCTGATGATTAATTAAAATAAACCAACATTCAAGCAACGAAAGAAAATCATCCTCTTAATTTGATGACAATCCACTAATAAATAAGGGCATACTAAAAACATGATGTAAGAATAGATAACATATTGCAAAAAAAAACATATCATCTCAACTGATTCTTCCACATTGTCATTCTATATTGCAAGCCTTTTTTGAAAATTTACAAAGAAGTAAATAAAGGATGGTAAGAAGGAAAAGAACAATAATGATTAAGATGCAAAGTTATCTTGTGAGTAACAGGTAAATCAGTAAAAAAAAAAAGAAGCAAAATGAGCTATTTTAATGGGGAGTAATTGCTTGCCAACTTATGACGTGTTATAACTTATGCAATCAGAATCTGAGAGCCTCTATGACAGAGTTTTCTGAAAAACACTTTGGAAGTGATAATGAGGGGGGGTGGGCGGGTGGGGGTGGCGAGCCATCAGTGATGCGCCACATCAAGGGGGGGGGGGGGGGGGGGGGGGGGGGGGTTCAGAACCTACGGGCCAGGGGATAGTCTTAGGTAAACAGTTTCTATGGGGCGTAGGCCTCCCAAAAAGTAACGGAGGCGCGCAAAGTTTCCTCAGGCCAGACAGTTTATAAATGAATGATCATGATTTGATATGGGAGGAATTCCAAGCTACACTTATATAGTAGTATAGATATAGCTGCCGTAAAAGAACACTAAATGCCTAAAATCAAACTATGCTCTATTGTAATCTTATAGAAACACAATTTTTCGTATAAAAATGAATTTTTATTTGCAGTAATATAACGAAAAGGTTAACTGACAACCATCACCTGTTATAATTTTATCAAAAAATAGTAATAAATTTTATCAATTATACCAAATAAATAATAGTACTAAATTTAAAAACCCTTAAAATCTATCAAAATTCTCAACTTAATCTTGAAAATTATGAAATCAGCACCTACGGGCCAGGGGATAGTCTTAGGTAAACAGTTTCTATGGGGCGTAGGCCTCCCAAAAAGTAACGGAGGCGCGCAAAGTTTCCTCAGGCCAGACAGTTTATAAATGAATGATCATGATTTGATATGGGAGGAATTCCAAGCTACACTTATATAGTAGTATAGATATAGCTGCCGTAAAAGAACACTAAATGCCTAAAATCAAACTATGCTCTATTGTAATCTTATAGAAACACAATTTTTCGTATAAAAATGAATTTTTATTTGCAGTAATATAACGAAAAGGTTAACTGACAACCATCACCTGTTATAATTTTATCAAAAAATAGTAATAAATTTTATCAATTATACCAAATAAATAATAGTACTAAATTTAAAAACCCTTAAAATCTATCAAAATTCTCAACTTAATCTTGAAAATTATGAAATCAGCATATATATAACAATTTGAAAATTTCTTTGTAGACAAACTAAAAAAAATGAGGATATCATGTTCATAAAAGAATAGATAGCAAAGTTATGATTTAATGTCAATGACTCAACAAATGTACATATAGAACTAAAAGCTCGAGCACAAGCTTTAATCCAATTAACTAATATAGCTCAAATTCAAGATCAATTCTAATATAAAAAATTACTCAGCTAGAAGAAATGGATGATATAGAAAGAAGAAATCTACCCAATTAACAATTCATCAAACAAACCATCAAACAAATCAAATATTAACTTGTACATCAAATTGAAAGCAATTCAAGCAAAACAAATATGCAGATTATTAAAATAAATTTAATTAAAGTCCACATGGAGAAATCATTAATTTATTCTCTCAAGCCAATCAAACATACAACAACAAAAAAATCAAACATTATCAAGTCGGATGTTAGTGAAGAAATTATAGCACGTGTATACGTTAATGAATCTTAAACATGAATCAATATTAAATTTTTTTCCTGAACCACTACACACATTTAAATGTTTGCAAATCACGCAGGAGAAAAAGAAGAAGACAAGAGCTTGAGAAAGAAGAGAATGAGAAAATGGATAGATTGCATCATATAACTCCGCCGTATGTTAATTGCAATGTGAATGTGGTCAATGAGAGAGAATGGCAATGATAATATCCACTAAGTAAGAAAGATCAACATGCATTTTATTCCATTCTAGGTAAAGATCGATGCCACAAGAGATGAGATACATCTAATGTGTAGGTAAATTAATGAAATGTTTCTAGTAAAGCAGCAAATACTTCTAAAGCAAGAAATTACATTGAATTTCTAGATTAATTGAACACACTAAACTACAAACAAAAACCAATTTACGTATTAATGATTTTTTATTTCTCAACACATGTATACTTATAAAATTGGGAGCCCAATTTTGAATTTAAATTTTCAATTTAGGCTCTCCCAATCTTCATGATTTTTTATTGCATAATATTCCATAGATTTTTCTATGATAGTTACCTAACTTTTAATGTTGAAGGAATATCCTCATTCATGATTCCAATCTTATATATGATCAATGATATTTAAACTTATCACACCTAGATAAATTCATCCTGAAGGCTAGTGCCCTTCTCAGCATGCATTTGTGTGCTAGTGTTTTCATTTTTTTATGATTTTTATTCTACAAAGGGCAATTTTGATGATATAGAGGTTTGCCCATGTTTGCATATAGACGCCATGGATTATCTATATATTTTCATTAATGGCGATGACTAGCATATATTATACCAACAAATAACCTCCTTATTCTGAGAAATTTCTACTGATCCCATAAGTAGAAATGTGCGTTAAGATGTGGATGTTGGAGAACCTTCAGGCTTTACAAGTGAGCCTACAAT
The DNA here is from genome assembly GCA_019925795.1 of Dendrobium chrysotoxum. Classification (NCBI taxonomy): domain Eukaryota; kingdom Viridiplantae; phylum Streptophyta; class Magnoliopsida; order Asparagales; family Orchidaceae; genus Dendrobium; species Dendrobium chrysotoxum. The sequence goes on from JAGFBR010000811.1 coordinate 92,853, forward strand.
ATTCATGGTCAGATGGCTTTCATGGAATATCTATATGTTTCATACGATGATGACGAAGCATGCATGTGATACAAGCATAGAAATTTTCTACTGAATAATTCACTGAAGTATTACCTTGTAATGATGCTATGGTGCTTGAAAAGGTTCAGGATTCACATCTTTTTCTTCTTTTCCTCTAGAGATCACTTCAGCTGAAGTTAATTTTTTCCTTGATACACATCTAGTATTATTTTTGTTACCACATACACCAGAGTACATCCACTTACAAATTTTATGTATGTTCATTATATTTCTTGTAAGACTTCAGATCTTGGCAACCCTTACATTATTGTTTGGAATAAAAGAAATGTGTTTGTAGTTTTTTGCAAGAAAAGGACTAATTTTTTGCTAAAGTTGAGCGGTATATGACCTGCAAATTATGGTATTTTGTGAGTTTTTATTGTTATCTTATCCTAAATTGCAAGTATAAATCATGAGCGCTTAGGCAACCTATATTGATTGTTTATGATTACAAGTGAGTTGTAGTGAGTTGTGGTTCAAATACAACTTTGTTCTTCTAGTATTTAGCAAATGTCTCCATATAACATGGTTGCAAGCATCATTGGTAAGTCTCCTATGTAATTTCAGTGCTTAAAAAGGACAAAGGATACAATTCTAAACATTTTCATTCTGCACATTCATAAAATTTCTTCAAAAAGCTCGTACCTCCAACATTATATCAATGAAAAATTTACAATAAAATCCTCAAGAGTCTCTTTTCATTCATCCTGGTGGCATCAAAGAAATCCAATCCATTAAAGGGAATCATGCTTGAGAACTGAAAGTTCATCAAACATTTAAAAAATGTACAAATAGACCGGTCAGCAGCATTTAAAAAATGTAGATGACATTCTCCTCAAGCAGTCATCCATTAAATTGAAAATAAAAAAACTAAGTGATGCTTAACGGTTGTCTAGGAAAAATCTCACATAAAAATTAGGGATTATAAGTATTCTAAATACACTTTATGTCATGAATTTATAATATCATAAATTTATTTATATATACCTAGGATTGATATCTTTCTTGCAAAAGATAAACGTGTAGGAGTGGATTTTTTTTTTCTTTTTGGCTATTGTTCGTGTATACTAAATTCAAGGCTTCCTAATGTTGCTTGCTAAGAAGTTAGATGAAAAATTGTTAAAAAAATTGTGGTGAAAAGTTAATGTTGTTGCAGCTGTTAAACTTGTTTGGTTAGGTTTAAGGTGGGGGCCCGCAAGTTGAACTCAAAAATTGAGTTCAAATATCTAGCTTAATTGTTTCATACATAATGTAGGGTGTCACATGAACAATTGTCCATAAACTACAACATATGAACATTTTATTTAAAATGTGATAGTTTACCACATGACTGTTTCAAACAAAAATACCAAAGCTTGATTATGTAACACATGTTTATAAATGATAATCAATCGAGTAGATGAAAGGACAATAAATGAAAGTTATACGTAAAGTGTGACAGAACTAAAACTAAAAATGCAACCAAATATTGATGCTATCATGATCACCCACATCAATTTACTGTATTATCTGATTCATCTCTAATGTCTCCTCCCATAACATAAAACCAAAGAATTACAACATGCATAGCCATTAGATTATTGCAAGATATAATTGGATTGAGTTTTACGCTACAAATTAGCAACTTATAATCAATGATCAAGAACTGTACATTTGCCACAATGGAGCAGTACTCTGATTAAGAGGACAAATGGACTATGATATGTTCTAGGTTTCAGAAAATAGAAATTACTGAATTGAGATATTTCAAGATAGTGAGAATTGAAGCACATGCACAAAAATAACTATTATAAACTACATCAAAATGTCTAGTAGTTCTCTATAAGTTAGAGAATTTATACTATATTCTTATGGACAATTCCATTATGCTCCAAGCAAGTAGCAAAGAAAATGACTCTTCTTTAATAAAGATTAGAGTAACCTTCTTGCTAGATTTTGGTAAGTGTTTATAATATTAGAAATGATTTTGAGGAGACCTAGGCTTCGTTTAGGATGGCTTTTTTATTGCTTTATAAAGTTGAAGTAGGTGATGCTTAACGGTTGTCTAAGAAAAATCTCACATAAAAATTAGGGATTATAAGATAATCACAAATTCAATCAAAGACACAATAATAGTAAATGCTAGATTGTACTAGATTCAAAATTAGAGTAATATTTTGATCTCCAAATAAATTCACATTTAAAATCAAAAGACACCAACTTAGTTCTTCAAATGCTTGTGGGGTGGGGTATACCTTTTTTTTTCATTATTGTAGTCCATAAAGGAAGGTTATACAAGCATCTAGCCATACACATCATGATAACAACTATTTATCAAGGTTTTGAAAACCGGACCAGACAACGAACTGAAAGAAGGAGAGGTTCACGGTTCGACCGGTCGAACCAGGGTCGAACCTGATGACGTAATAAATAATAATATTATTAAAATTTATTAATTTGGCACTATTGACTAGTAACGTCATGAATACTAATAATATTTAAAAATAAAAAAAAACAAAATCGATGGCTTACCTAGAGCTAACGCACATGATCTCGACAACGACGAATTGGATTTTTGTAGTGTTGCTTGCAAAATCTGGTAGTAAAATACAAAGTTAAATCTCACGGTAAGTCGTGTGCCGACATCTGGGAGGTCGGAGGAGTGCACCGATGGTTGGGATGGTCAGAGATGGTCGGAGGAGTCCTTCAGCTTCTGCTATTGGATGGAGGAGTTGATCTCGTTCTTGCTTGGAGTCGTTGAAATACCGAATAGGCGAATACGGGAGGAAAGGCCAAAGGTGTATTTAGGGCAGACTAGCGATACAATACATTAAAATTTCCCTACGCGCATTCGATTGTGGATGGACGGATGAGATTCGCCAAATTTAGAATCGTCTGGTTCTTCAAAAATCGTCCGATTCAAAGGTTCCCCTGTTCAACCGGGTTTTGGACCGATTTTTCGCTGGTTTTATATCCAGCCGATTCTATCATCAAATCATACCGGTTCGCGGTTGAACCGGCCAGTCTGGTCTGATTTTAAGCTATTTATAGTTAAGAACACATAAAAAATTTACAATTGAAGATTAGTTGAGTTACCAAAAGAAAAAAAGTACAGTACAAGTGACTTTTATGTCATGAATTTATTTAATGCTCACTCAAATTTATTATATTGTAGTCCCAAATGAATGATGTAGATTTATTTAAAATTTATAAATGAATGATCAGGATTTGCTATGGGATGAATTCCAAGTCACACTTATATAGTAGTATAGTAATTATAGATAAAAAAGGTATGGTTCTCTTTCAACCAACTCAACTGATTCTTTCACATTGTCATTCTATTTTGTAAGCCTTCTTTGAAAATTTATTGAGAAATAAATAAAGAATGGTAAGAAGGAAAAGAACAATAATGATTAAGATGCAGGGTTATCTTCTGAGCAACAGGTAATTCAGTCACAAAAAGCTAAATGAGTTATTTTAATTGGGAGTAATTGATTGCCAACTTATGACATGTTATAACTGATGCAATCAGAATTCTGAGAGCCTCTATGACGGAGTTTTCTGAAAAGAAAACCAACTAGAGAACCACCTGTAAATGCCATGCAAGCTGGAAATGGAAGAACTAAGATCAGCTTTCTTTAACTCTAAAATAGATTGGATAAAAACAATGGAAAAGCAAGACTCTTCCTTATTGGACACAAACTCCAACAGTTAAAATTTGTATTATATAGTTTCATATTATCAAATTGGAGAACAAAAGGGCTCGATGAAGAAAAGAATGACAATGGTAACTTCATCCCAAAAAATAAGTAGGAAAAGAAGCACAAATGAGTTGGATTCTCAATATTTAACACTATCTCTAATCATATCAATGTTATTTTTTATCTCAAGAATCTCATCTTGACCTAACAATTTTAAAATTTTACACAACAATGCACATGAAAATATTCTACTAAATTTGAGCTCTTTTATATTCATATAAATTAGCAATAAATAGAGGTGAATAAAAACCCAATACATTTATCTTTGGCTCATTAGCAACCTTATCTAATATATTTATTTTCCCCAAATATTTACCTTAATAAATATAATTTAAGATTGAAAATCCATACAAAATAGCATAATTATTCATGCTAAATTTGCCACCAATATATATTTCCTATTGAACCACTTCATATCGAAAATGGAGAAACTACAGAGCATACTAAAAATCTAATGAACTTAGATTATGTTTATAGAATGCCATAACAGAGAGTAAGCAACTAAGCAACAATACTGATACTTATTCATTTCTTTAAGGTTCTGCAAGGTATAATGAGACTTGATCATTTTATTTCATACATTTTATCATCAATTAACTCACTTTACTGTAGGGGTGTCAAAAGTTGACACGACCCGAACCCGACCCGAAAAAATTCGGGTTTGGGTCAACCCGTTTGCAAAATGGGTTGGGTCCGGATTCAGATTTCTGACCCATTTGAAAAGCGGATTGGGTTTGGGTTGACCCGATAGCCCACGGGTCGACCCGATTTAACCCGTTTCGCCATCCCGCCGCATCCGCATCACGGCATCAAGTCCCGCATCCATGACTCTGCATTCTAGGCTTCCGAGCTCCGGCTTCCTGCGTCCAGGCATCTCGTCGGACCTGCCGCATCCCACTTCCAGGCATGAGGCATCTTGCCACAACGCCGTGTCCTGAGTCCGCGTCCCGCTGCGACGCCTCCGCTCTGCATCCCGACTCCCGCATCCGCGTCTGCATCCCGCCGCGGGATTCCCGCATTCGCTCGGCTCGAAAGATATTCGCGGGTCGGGTCGTGTCAACCCGGTAACCCGCACGGGTCAGGTCTGGGTTGACAAATCTGACCCATTTGTAAAATCGGGTTGGGTTAGGGTCAACCCGTTTACGGCCGGGTCAAGTCGGGTTTGACCCGAACCCGACCCGTTGACCCGAATTGACACCCCTGCTTTACTGCCCCCTTTCATGCAAATGAGAGATGAGTTACGTCAGTGTTAAGTGAAAATGGATGGTAACTGTAGGTTCTTGTTAGAGAAATGAACAAATATAAGCGTAGAACTAAATTAAAGAATAATATATGTACATAGCACATGAAAAACTGAACCAAACAGGACTGTGATAAATACCTTTATGCCAGCATCTTAGGGATGGAAAAAAAATCATCACAGGAGAAAACATTGAGAACAAGCTTTGCAAAAGGGCATGGGTGTGTGAAAAAGAGAAGAGCATGAGGACGAAGAGAATAAGAAAATTATAACCTCATCCCCAAAAAATAAGTATCAAAAGAAGAACAAATGAGTTAGATTCTCAAACCTTTATAGGCGAGGATGGCAGAACAATGGCAGCCTTATGCCATGTAACACCCCAGAATCAAATTTGGAAGAATTATCTATTTATCATCTTAAGAATATACCAGAGCTTCTAAAAATCATCAATATAAATAAAAACTAATGAAACCAACTAAAATCATATGCATCAAAATGTTATATTATTTATTTACCCAAAATATCATTTACACTATGTAGGAGATCACTCTATCACTAATCTATCACAAGCTCTTGACTACAAAAGAATAAATAAAAATACAAAACACAAATTAAAGAAAACTTGATGAACTCTAACAATCTCACTCCAGTTGGTCATGGCCCATTACTTGACCTGAAATTATTAAAATCCACATAATGAGCTTAAAAGCCTAGTAGTAATGCATAACTCACTAAAGCTTTCAATGCAAGGAATAAAGAATCAATATGATATACTCAATCTAATATAATCAAAAGCAATCAATATAGTTAATAACCAAATATTATCAATAAAACTTAATATGGTCAATAATGAAAGTAGAAAATCATTATAATAAATCTAAAAATTTATAATTGATAAAATTTAATAAATTAGTAAAATAATGATGCATAAATCATTCATAAATCACTAAGAGAATCTATCTTATCTATTCATATGTATCATCTATGTATGTATTATCAGTTCATCTAATGTTGTTAACGATATTAATTTATATGTCATTGTCATCAATGCTATCAATATATGTATGCATCAATGTACCATTTATCAAAGCAGGACATCCAGCTTTAATGTGGTGTTCTCAATATCTTTTACCCTAACTGATTTCCTGTTCTTCGTCAGTCATATCAATTATCACTTATCCAATTAATCAATTATCATTACAGGTGGCTTCATTAAATCAATAAAGAATCATCACTCTCTACCTGTCAGTGTAATCGGTCGTCTGTTATAGCCCACAATGGGATAACACCACAAGCCATATTTAAATGAAAGCCCATCGGCCCATGCTCATATGCAAGGTATTATACTTTAATAACCAACCTATTTTATAATATTAACAGCCAGCCTATCTTGCTTATGCAAATGCTACAATCGAAATGCAGTAGGAAATAATCAATTCTATTTATTACAAGAAAATCTATATAATAATTAAAATCATTAAAAACTAAAATGAGATTTGAGTTACTTACAATAAATAGAAGAAATCTCTGATTTAAGGATGAAAAAAGCCCCGAACAACCTTCTCTCTCTTCTCTCCTTCCTCTTCAGCGAGGCACGACGCTAAAATTTAAATTTTTTATTTAAAAAAATCATATTATTACACACCAAGGTGGTTTTTCACACAAGCAAGAGGACTTTTGGCTATGAGGGAAGGTCAAATGTTAGAACGGCTGGATGTGGCAGAATAGTGAAAAGGAGAGAGGAAGATTAGCGGGAAAAATTGCAGGCGAGAGGTAGAATAGCAAAAGTGGGAGGAAGTGGAGCTAAAATGATTTAAGAGACTAAAATGACTAAAAATCATGTAATTATTTTAATATTTTTAAAGATTTAAGAGTCTAAAATGATCTTTTAATATAATTTGGAACCATTTTAATCCTTCATAAAAAGTCAATGCACTATTTTGATCCTTTTCTCCTTTACGTAGTTTGTGATTATTTAATCTTTCATAAAAAAATTTAAGGGATCAATTCGATCATTTTCTCATCTAAAAACTATAAAATTTATTTTAAAATATTCTCTTTTTTTTTCAAGTGGTGGTGGGGGCCCAAATTGTAAGTCAACTGTGGAATTATTTCTTTATAATCCAATGAGAATGCAGAAGCCTTTTGCCAATTAAGTCCTCACATTTACTCCATTAAAAAGTAATATTAAACTTAAATAAAATTTTCCAGCTCACCTTGATCTGTTGGTTGGGACCTTAGGCTATCAACTAAGAGGTCCTAAGTTCAAGTCTTATATATACGATATATGTGAGTCTGTCTTAATTGGCCTAAATGTCCTAAAAAAAGTTAAATAAAATTCCAATAAATAAACACATAGAAAGTTTTAAGAAAAAATAAAGATTAAACTATTTTTTTTTATTTTTTCATACCTCCAATCTTGAGGTATAAATCAACACTGAAAGTTTTTAATTTTAATATATTTTAAGTTTATTTTATATTAATATTTATTAAACAAGCTTACTCATGCGTTAACAAGTCAAGTCGGGCAGTTGAAGTTTGAATCATTTGCTCATTGAGCTTAGCTAATGACCTATTTATCAAGTCAAGTTGGAGTCAGGTCACAAGCAAGTTTGACTCAGTTACACCCCTAGTCCAATCTCCTCAAATCACTGCACACTACGCATTTCTAGCCAACAAAAAATCACATATGATAACAAATAAACAACCTAACTTTTTCACATTCAAAAGTCTTCAAGCCAAGCAGGAGCTGAACTAGCCTTTATTTTGGGGTGGACAAAATAGGATTATGAAATATGTAATCTTATGTATGAAATAAAAAAAGAAAATTTTTCTTAGAATTTGAATAACCATATCTATTGAGGTTTAGCAATATAGTTAAAATGTTTATTTTTCTACAAAAAAAAAATCAGGATGTGGACAATTGTCAATTCTAAGCTTTTCCTGATTCCACCCATGGAGTCAAGCTACAATCACCGCTCCCTTAATAATTTTTATGTTCTCTCTCCCTTTCGATCCCTGTCGATCCAACTTGTACGCTTTGTTGCTATTAATTATTTCTTTCAAGTTCATATACTCGAACCACACAATTTATCACTACCATTAAATAAAAAGGACTAGTTCCTCTATTTATTGCTCAACCAACATAACACTAGCATTAACTTATTCACAAGAAAAAGTCTTCAAGCCAAGCTTGGATCACCACTCCATTGATGATTCTCATGTTGTCTCTATCAGTTGATCTAAGCCATGTGCACTTTGTCCTTTTTGAATTAAAAATATTTTTAAAGCAATTTTTTTATACAAATATTTTTAATTCAAATAATTTTTTACTAAAAACTAGTTTAGAAAATAGTAAGAAAGCTATCTCAAATGAAGGATAAGTTTGTTCATCTCCAACTACTTGATCAACAAACAAACACAAATATGTGTGCATATCATTTCACTAATTTTTGTATCTCTTTTAAGAAGTGTGGAATAGTATAATGAATTCAAGAGCTTAATTTATCATTGGGTGTGATTCATAGAAAATTTTTGATTCAACACGATCAATCTTAGTCCGACAATGACATTTCACATTGTACTGTTGTTACTATGGACTTATCTATTGGAATGTTGAAATGGTAAAAATATTATTCTTTTTCAATAAATATTGCTATTGGATAGTGGTATTCGAGCATTGTGTTATTCCTGACTAAGGGTATAAAAGAGTTGAGTCAAGTATCTGCCTAATCGAGCTGAGCAAGTTCAATACTTATAGAGCTCCAACTCAAGCTTATTTACTGAGCACAAACTCTACTCCTTAAGAAAATTTTAGGATCACGCTTGTCTGAAAAGTTTGAGCATGACTCGATTGTTGACCTTGATTTCTTAGTTCTAAATTTTTTTTTTGCTTTTCTTAAGAATTTTTATTTTTAATATACAAATAAAATAATGGGAGTATATAGAAATAATTTTTAGAGGCTAAAATAATTATATAATGCTAATTTAAAATTGATTTTTTAAAATATTTTAAGTTAATCAAGAGACTCAATTAGTTTATGAGCCAAGCTACAATAGGAAAATGAGCTATTTCCAGCAAAAAAATCCATCGAAAGTCTAAGAATTTCCTTCAGAAATTACAATTTCGGTGGAATCATTTTTGTTGGTAAAATGTTTGTAGGAAAAAGGTTTCTGACATAATAAATTTCTGCCAGAAAAATTTCCAACTAATTTCCAGCATATTATCAACGGAAATTTGCAAGTTTAACCGATGAACGAAGAATTGTTGGAAATTTTAAAAAATGACAAAAAATATGGCAAAAACTTTTTTTTAACCAAAATTTCCAAAGGATTTTTCCGTCAATTGTTTTTGTCATTTTTTGTATCGAAACTTACCAACTAAAAATCTATCAAAAATACGTTGGAAATTTGTAGGAAAAAATTCCCAAAAAAAAAAAACTCCTAAACATCTTTTTTCATGGAAACAAATGCTGATTCACTGTATATAATAGCAACAAATTTTAACATATCAATATAACTCAAAATAACAATTGTAGCTAACCACGATAAAAAATCATTCAACAATTATAATTATAAGCATAGATCAAATTCTAAGGTCATTCAACATAAAAATATGAAAACCTCAATAGCAACTATAACTCAATTTTAACAAAATCTAACGGATAAATCTAAAAAAATTGAAAATAATTAAAGAGATGAAGTTTTACCTTTCAATTCTCGAAGAAACAGAGCTATAAAGTCTAGAAATGATTTTGAATGGCTTCGGACGATAGAGAGGCCGAGAGAGCTGTTTATGAGAGAATAATTCGTGAAATGGGATAGGGAGGCCTTCGGATGTTGCCTTTTCCAATGGAATTTCTCAAAAAAAAATTTGGCGGAAATTAAATAACATCTATGACAAAAAATTGTCGAAAATTCCGTCGAGATACTTATTTACCACCGGAATTTCTTGTAGAATTATTAGTGGAAATTCAACTGGAAATTTTTGATAGAATTTTCGCCGATCATTCCGCCAAAAATTCGACTAAAAAATTCCGTTGATAATGCTTTAATTTCCTGTAGTGAGCCAAACTAGGCTCGAGCTCGAGTTCGAACTCATGGCTCAATAAGCTCGACTCATGAGCTCAAGAACGAGTTAAGTTCAAACCGGCTCGTCTCACTTACACCCCTATTCCTAAAATCATTATTAGAAACATAAATCAAGAGTTATGCTATTGCAACAAAAAGTGTTAGCATGCCATAAAAATAAAGCAAATACATATGATTTTCATAATTAGCTTTCTACCATTAAATTCTCATTATCATTTCCTTCCATTGAAATCTGTTTAGACTTAACTCCCCCATCAAACAAATATGTTAACAAAAGGCATCTCACTTATCGACCGTGGAGAGATGAGCCAATCCAAGAACAGTTGCAACTTGGAAAAATTCCTAGTAATTAATTACGTGCAATAAGCTTGTGATTGTGGCTTCATTTGGATCAGCTTTCTATTAATGAAAACATTTTTTTAGTACAAAGATTTTTTGAGCAAGAAATTTGTCTGCTAAAAAATTAACTTTTTAAAAAAAGTAAGGAAGCTATCTCAAACAAAACTTATGTCATGTTGTTTTTTTTTTCTTTCCATCGTTATGCTTAGGGGTGGAGCCAGCCTTAATACTCGGGGGGGGGGGGGGGGGGGGGTGGCGGCAAACTTATAAGTAAAAGTGATGAGGACATCACTACGTGGAAAGTTTATCGTAGACGTGGCCGTCGATCTACGGCCACTATCGAGTCATTGTATTTTGAGTCATTTCATGTATTTGTCTTTTATTAGTTATGTTTGTCTTTATCTAGTTATGTTGCATTTATTTCTGCTTTTACCCCTTAAGGGAGATTGTATGTAAGCCCTAAGGGCATTAGTGTCCTTTTTATTTTGAGAGTCTTTGTATGAGGCTATTTATAGCCCTAGTATTCTTCTTTGGAGGTTAATGAATTATTATCAAGAAAATTCCTGCATGCTACTTCTTTGTGAGAGTTGAAAGCCAAGGAGAAAGATCCCTAGGAGAGGGAGATTCGTGCATCACCCACCAACCTTGATAAGTTGGGTTCGTGGTTATTTTATTATCTCTCGTTCTCCCTTTCTTCCCTTCCACCCCCACCGGCTCCCCTTCCCACTAACCCCACCATCCCCACGGCTAAACCCACCCGCCGGCCCCTCCCTCCACTTCCTTCTCCCTTGGTTTCACCTTGCCTCTTTTCCTAATTTAGTTTGAAAGAAAAGTGGACAGAATTTGAATTCAAATCCAATTGGTTTGAAATTCAAAACCTTTCCTAATTTACTAAATCTATTTTAGAAAAGTTTCATATTTGAGTCCTATTTGAATTTTCAAATAAAAGGGATTGAATTAAATCTTTCCTATTTCCTAATTCTAATTTAAGAAACCCAAATCAATCCCACAATCCCCTCCCTATCCTCTTCATTGCCGCCGGCCCCCCTCTCCCTATTCCGCCCCCTCTCTCTCTCCAATTCCCCTCTCTCTCTCTCCAATCCCCCTCTCTCTCATTAATTCCTACTCAAATAGGAAACTTTCCTAAAATAGATTTAGTAAATTAGGAAAGGTTTTGAATTTCAAACCAAGTAAAAGTGATGAGGACATCACTACGTGGAAAGTTTATCGTAGACGTGGCCGTCGATCTACGGCCACTATCGAGTCATTGTATTTTGAGTCATTTCATGTATTTATCTTTTATTAGTTATGTTTGTCTTTATCTAGTTATGTTGTATTTATTTCCGCTTTTACCCCTTAAGGGAGATTGTATGTAAGCCCTAGGGGCATTAGTGTCCTTTTTATTTTGAGAGTCTTTGTATGAGGCTATTTATAGCCCTAGTATTCTTCTTTAGAGGTTAATGAATTATTATCAAGAAAATTCCTGCATGCTACTTCTTTGTGAGAGTTGAAAGCCAAGGAGAAAGATCCCTAGGAGAGGGAGATTCGTGCATCACCCACCAACCTTGATAAGTTGGGTTCGTGGTTATTTTATTATCTCTCGTTCTCCCTTTCTTCCCTTCCACCCCCACCGGCTCCCCTTCCCACTAACCCCACCATCCCCACGGCTAAACCCACCCGCCGGCCCCTCCCTCCACTTCCTTCTCCCTTGGTTTCACCTTGCCTCTTTTCCTAATTTAGTTTGAAAGAAAAGTGGACAGAATTTGAATTCAAATCCAATTGGTTTGAAATTCAAAACCTTTCCTAATTTACTAAATCTATTTTAGGAAAGTTTCCTATTTGAGTCCTATTTGAATTTTCAAATAAAAGGGATTGAATTAAATCTTTCCTATTTCCTAATTCTAATTTAAGAAACCCAAATCAATCCCACAATCCCCTCCCTATCCTCTTCATTGCCGCCGGCCCCCCTCTCCCTATTCCGCCCCCTCTCTCTCTCCAATTCCCCTCTCTCTCTCTCCAATCCCCCTCTCTCTCATTAATTCCTACTCAAATAGGAAACTTTCCTAAAATAGATTTAGTAAATTATGAAAGGTTTTGAATTTCAAACCAAGTAAAAGTGATGAGGACATCACTACGTGGAAAGTTTATCGTAGACGTGGCCGTCGATCTACGGCCACTATCGAGTCATTGTATTTTGAGTCATTTCATGTATTTGTCTTTTATTAGTTATGTTTGTCTTTATCTAGTTATGTTGCATTTATTTCCGCTTTTACCCCTTAAGGGAGATTGTATGTAAGCCCTAGGGGCATTAGTGTCCTTTTTGTTTTGAGAGTCTTTGTATGAGGCTATTTATAGCCCTAGTATTCTTCTTTGGAGGTTAATGAATTATTATCAAGAAAATTCCTGCATGCTACTTCTTTGTGAGAGTTGAGAGCCAAGGAGAAAGATCCCTAGGAGAGGGAGATTCATGCATCACCCACCAACCTTGATAAGTTGGGTTCGTGGTTATTTTATTATCTCTCGTTCTCCCTTTCTTCCCTTCCACCCCCACCGGCTCCCCTTCCCACTAACCCCACCATCCCCACGGCTAAACCCACCCGCCGGCCCCTCCCTCCACTTCCTTCTCCCTTGGTTTCACCTTGCCTCTTTTCCTAATTTAGTTTGAAAGAAAAGTGGACAGAATTTGAATTCAAATCCAATTGGTTTGAAATTCAAAACCTTTCCTAATTTACTAAATCTATTTTAGGAAAGTTTCCTATTTGAGTCCTATTTGAATTTTCAAATAAAAGGGATTGAATTAAATCTTTCATATTTCCTAATTTTAATTTAAGAAACCCAAATCAATCCCACAATCCCCTCCCTATCCTCTTCATTGCCGCCGGCCCCCCTCTCCCTATTCCGCCCCCTCTCTCTCTCCAATTCCCCTCTCTCTCTCTCCAATCCCCCTCTCTCTCATTAATTCCTACTCTTTGGAAATAAATCCTAGTTTCCTTTCCCACCTCCCTCCTAATTCAAAATCTGAAATAATTTTAGATTTTGGACACATTGCCCTAACCCTAACCCTAACCCTACCTCTCCAAAATCTAAACCAATTTCCCTCCCTCATCCCTACCTTGGTCGGCCCTTCCCACAACCCCCTTCCCACTTGATTCTCAATGGGAATCTTCAATCTCTTGAGGAGAAACTTCAAGGACAGCAAAGTAACATCATCATCAACCTTTCTCCTTCACCATCAACATCAATGGAGGTCCCCAAATGGGACTACGGCTTGGTGCTTGACGATCAAGATTATATCGACATACTCCGCTCTCCTTTCTTTGACGTGGGCTTTGACTTCGACAACACCATCGAAGAATACATCAACTGGATAAGGGTGAACTTTTCCTCCCTATTCAATTACTTCTTCATTCACTAACCTTGTAGGTGATGACGGAATCGCAAAGGATCAAACTCCGCTTAACTTGCTAAAGCTTAGTAAACGTAGGGTTTTGAGTGTATCTTTCTATGCTTCTTATTTCATTGTTAACTTAGGGATGTTGGTTGAGCGCCTATTGCTTTGCATGTTTTTGATTTTCTAAGTGATTTGTTTGTTCAAGTATTTAGCAAACAATTTGGCCTAAGTGTAAGCACCCCTTTCTTGTTTTACTTTGTTGTTTCAAATTACTAGTAACTTTAATCAATATTTGTTTTCTTCAAATTATTTTCTTCAAGAAGTCGTGCTAATCCTTATTATTTTCATTTAGAGCATCGTAGTCCTGCATAAAAAAGTGTAGAGATTTTGCAGATATGCCGAGGGTCCAAGGGGGTAGCGCCCCTTTACAAGGTTCGACCATAGCATTTTAAAACTTTTAGGGGGGGGGGGGGGGGGGGGGGGGGGGGCATTGCCTAAAAATCCTTATAATAAAGATTAAAAAATATATGGAATGGGGCAAGTTACCTAAAGAATCATATAATAAATATATATATTTTTAATTTTTTTAGGGGGGGCAATTGCCCCCCTAGGCTTAAGGTGGATCCGCCCCTGGTTATGCTATAAAATATGTATGAACTAAACTTGTTTTTGAGGCATTGGATTTAGCCAGTTTCACTCCGTAAGATTTATGATAAATATAATAGTTTAAGCTTTTATGCTTCAATCTTATTGCTATGTATTTCATCTTTTAATGTACAATATTTATTAAGTTTTTAACAGCTAGTTTGAAGTTTAGGAGGTCCACTCAAAATTGAGCGGTGGAAAATGGACTCCTTATTCAAGTATTGCAATGGATCACAAGATAGGGATTTCTATGTTAAACTTATGTAACCTAATAGTTCACCTGTGTTACAGCTTAAATTTGACTTATATTGAATTTGTTATGGAGAGTTAGGGTGGTTGTGTAAAGAGATTAGTGACCTAATGAAATATTATCTCTAGATAGGCACAACATTATTGCTATTTCAAAAAGATCAAGTCATATTACTTAGCTGAAATTTTCAAAATTATAATGCTAGTAATGAGCATGCTATATAATGGCAATTGAACCATATGGACAACTCTATTCAAAATTGTGTAATTGCCATATACACATATATTTAAATAAAAGAATTTAAAATTGAATTAATCATATTGTACGTAATAGATCATATTATATGATTACGTTAGAAATGACTTAACTAAGAATAGAAAATCATGGAGCATATTAAAAATTAAATAAAAAATATTATATTGTATGATACTAATCATACACTCTAATCAAACTAAAAAAATTTCTTTTAGAATTGGTTAAATTTATTAATCATACTGTATGAAACCAGCCGTACAATCAGATCAAACCGAGGTGATTTTTTTCCTTAAATTAGCATATACAAGCAATGGATCGGAATATACAATCCAATTATGATTTTTTATAAACTGTATTTGTAGAGTTTCGAATTAAGCCACCTTATAAATATACTTTTCTAAAAATTCTAAAATGTGATTTTGGTGAAATAGATTACCGAAAATATTAAGAGCTTTGAGGAGAAAGGTTTCTTTTGCAACTTCTCTTTTCTTTTGAGATTCTCACTTTGTCTAAGAGAGGTCCTTATGAAAGTTTGTACTATTGATTGTTTCCCCAAATCAAATTCTTAAATCCTTTAATTTGAGAGTCTAAAAATCTGATCTAACAACTTTTTTATGCTTTGCTCGTAAAGATTATTTGATATTGTAGAGCTTTTCTATGTACAGCAGAATCTAGCTAGTGAGCTATGGTAGCCATTCTTTTCAAGAAGGAATAAAGGTGCACGGGTTTCTCCAATACCCGTTAAGCAGAGGAGCTTCTGCGCCTCTTGGAGCTAAAAGAGAGAGGTAATGAAATTTTTAAGTAGAGGACTTCGAGAGTGTACGTTGGTAGATAGACCAAACCGCTATAAATTGGAATATTTGTACTTTCATTCTTTTATGCATGTCACTCCTGTGCCACCTACTTGATCTATGATGATGACATTTATTTATGATTTTATGATATTCTATGATGTGATGAATGCAGTAAATTAATTTAATCATTGCCTAGCAAACTTTGTTTCATCTCACAAACGGAAGAAGCAAGAATTCAGCAAATAAGAACTTCCATATAAGCATGTAGAAGGATTGCAGAGAAAATTTATCCTTCAAATCGATAGACTCAGTTTGCTTCCAAAGGATTAAGCTCAATATAGTTATGAGCTTGCTCCATGGACGAGAAGAAGTGGCTACAAAAACAATTACAAAAATATAAACCATCCCTAAGAGACAAGCGCAAATCCAAAACTCCTTTTTTGGACCTAGACTAGCAGCTAATGAGCGAATGCCACCTTCAATGTGATCTGGTATATCCTTGAATAGTGCTATCACAGTGCTGAAAACGCTC
The DNA here is from genome assembly GCA_019925795.1 of Dendrobium chrysotoxum. Taxonomy (NCBI): domain Eukaryota; kingdom Viridiplantae; phylum Streptophyta; class Magnoliopsida; order Asparagales; family Orchidaceae; genus Dendrobium; species Dendrobium chrysotoxum. Next base: position 109,190 of record JAGFBR010000811.1, read on the forward strand.
AGGGCAATGGTTCACAAAATTAGTGGCCTTGAAAAGTTGGTCTGCCTTCCGAGAACAAAAGACTGTGTGTGAAGGAAAGTTGATATTGGAAGAACCATCCCATCCCATGGTTTGCTATTATAGATAGCGCTGCAGTTATTTCCCGTTTCTTCCATCGTAAAAAAGGTAGCTCAGGGACGACCTGAGAGACAAAAAGATGAACGAGCTAGGTTTGGTATTGTGCTTGTGTTGGCATGGCGTTTGCTGCACGCTGAAAACCGTGTAAATTACTTCATTGCAGGTAAGTAAAGAAAATTAAAGAGAGCAGTAGACTTGGAATGTTTTGCTTTCATTGATACATCTGTTGGTTACACTGTTGTAATATATATAGCTAGAAAGTAATAATGCAGTCTGCCAGAGGCCGTTGGTAGCAGGCGGCATGACAGAGTAGTGGACGTTGCATTTGCTGAGTAGTTGGAACCGGATAGAAACCTGCCTCTGCCAGTATAATATATGTGCTCTAACATCCCCCCTTAAGTTAAGCATGGATAGAGCTGATGCTTAGCTTGTCACGGAGTTCTTGAAATCTGGAAATAGGTAAAGGCTTGGTGAGAAGATCGGCTGGTTGATCTTGAGAATGTATATGATGAAGCACAACGTGACCATGGGTAACATGATGCCAGATAAAATGGTAGTCAATCTCAATGTGTTTGGTTCGGGCATGAAAGACAGGATTGTGCGCAAGAGCAATCGCAGAAGTATTGTCACAGTAAATAGGTGTGGGTGTAGAGGGGGTTAGTTGGAAATCTGCAAGCAGACGTCTGATCCAGATAAGATCTGAGGTCACCAACGACAAGGATCTGTATTTGGCCTCAGTGGATGACTTAGCCACTTTTACCTGTTTCTTTACACACCAGGAAACAAGTGTGCTCCCTAGGAAGGTGCAGAAGCCAGTGGTGGATTTTCTGTCATGAGCATCGCCGGCCCAGTCGGCATCAGAATAGGTTCGAAGAGTAAGGGAGCTGGTTTTGAGAGGAATACCAAAGTGTGAGGTGCCTTGTATATAACGAAGCAGGCGTTTCAAGGCAATGAAATCAGCCACGATCGGGTTGTGCATATGTTGACAGATTTGATTTGTGGCATAGGCTATGTCCGGTCTAGTGATGGTGAGGTAGTTTAGTGAGCCAGCAAGACGTCTGAACTGATGTGGGTCACTGTAAGGTGTTGATGCGTCGGGGCTAGCTGATGGCTTCAGGGAAATGGGCGTAAGGACATGTTTGCTTTGGTGAAGGTCTGCAGCTAATAGAAGATCCCGAGCATAATTAGTTTGGTGAAGAAATGTTCCCTAGGAGGTCTCGGAGACCTGTATGCCGAGGAAGCTGGATATGGGCCCCAAATGTTTGAGAGAGAACATCCTTTCTAACTGATGAAGCAGCTCTTGAATGGTGGCCGAGTGATTCCCTGTGATTAAGAGGTCATCCGCATAGATGAGGATATAGAGTTGAGTTGTACCTCTAATGTAGAGAAGAAGGGATGGATCGGCTTTGCTAAAAACGAAACCAAAGTTCTGAAGGAAGGAGGTGAGTTTGTTGTACCACTCCCTTGGAGCTTGTTTGAGGCCATAGATGGCCTTGTGAAGTTTACAAACATGGCGAGGTCGCTCACGATCAATAAACCCGTGAGGCTGTTCCATGTAAACTTCATCATGGAGTTCTCCATGGAGGAAGGCATTGGAAATATCAAATTGAAGTGTGGGCCATCGATGATGTAGAGCTATGACAAGCAGGATGGGAATTGTAGGCATTTTCGCAACAGGACTGAAGGTCTCGTTATAGTTAATACCAAGTTCCTGATTGAAACCTTGTGCGACTAGCCGGGCTTTGTAGCGTGCTACCTTTCCTTCCATATTGTGTTTGGTCTTGAAGATCCATTTGCAGCCTAGAACTTTGCAATGTGGACGAGGTAAAACCAGCGACCAGGTGCCTTGTTTTTGTAAGGCTAGAAACTCATCTGACATGGCAGCTCGCCAATGTGATAATTGAGCTGCTTGGGAGTAGGTGGATGGAGTGTGATCAGGTTGCACAGCTGTGAGTAAATTGAAAATCTGTTTGGGCCGGTGAATGCCAGACTTGAGGCGGGTTTGCATAGGATGTAGGGATGCTGTAGGTGGAGGTATAGTTGTGGAAGATGAGGTGTGATGAGAGGTGGTATTGGAGGTTGTTATGGGAGTGGGGGAGGTGCGGGTAATTTCTGGAAGGATAATAGAAGGGGAATTGGGTAATGGTTGGGTGGATTTTGGATCAGAAGGGAATGTGGAGGGAGTAGTGGAGTGAGGAATGGTGGATGTTGGAAGTAGTAGATAGGGAGTGGGTGAGTGAGGTTCTGATGATAGAGTGGAGGTAGATGACTTAATGTTTTGATAAGGGAAGGTTTCTTCATAGAATATAACATGACGAGAAATATAAAGTTTATTAGTTAGCGAATTGAAGCAGCGATAGCCTTTGTGAGCAGTGGAATATCCGAGGAAGATACATTCTTGTGAGAGAGGATGAAGTTTGGTGGGTGCAGTTGGTTGGAGCCAAGGAAAGCAAAGGCATCCAAATGTTTTAAGATGAGTATATGTAGGAGGTTGGTTGTGAATAAGATAGAATGGAGTTTGGTTGGCACAGGTTTTAGAAGGGAGGCGATTTATTAGGTAGTTTGAAGTTAGAAGAGCTTCGGCCCAGAAAGTATGTGGAAGGTAAGCTGCATAGAGAAGTGTTCGTGTAGTATCGAGTAAGTGGCGGTGTTTGAGTTCAGCAATGCCGTTCTGTTCTGGTGTATAGGGGCAACTGATCTGATGGATTATACCCTGTTGAGATAGGAATGATTGGAAGGCATTGCTTGTGTATTCCCCGCCCCCATCAGAACGGAGGGTGTGTATTTTAGAATTGAATGTGTTTGTAACTAAGGTGTGGAATTGTTGAAATTTCAATAGCGTTTCAGCTTTAGTGTGCATTAAGAATATCCAAGTAAAGCGAGACTGATCATCCACAAACAGCACATAGTAACGAAAACCATTTAGAGAAGGAAACGGAGCCGGCCCCCAAACATCGGAATGTATTAGCTTAAAGGGTTTGATTACACGAGTAGATGATAACTGAAAGGGAAGCTTGTGGCTTTTACCCACATTACAGGAATTGCAAATAAAAGAAGAATTAAAAGGACATATGGACGGAACAGTCTTTGATAGCAGCTGTTGAGTCCGAGCATGAGGATGGCCCAGCCGTGAGTGCCAGACTTCGGAGTTGGATGGGGTAGTATGAAGAGCTTGCTGAGTGGGCATGGAATGGTTGGAGACGGTGTAGAGGCCATTACGGCAAAGACCATGGATGAGTGGTCGACCATCCTGACGATCCTTAATAAGAAAACCATTTGAGTCAAAGGAAATTGAGCAGTTATTATCAGTTGTAAGTTTATGTATAGAGATAAGATTGTGAGAGAGAAGAGGAACATGGAGTAGTTGTTTTAGGTAGAGCTTACGATTAGTGTCGGGAAGGGGTAGAAGACCTTGGCCTGTTTGTTGTATGGGAAGATAGCTGCCGTTGGCTGTGGTGATAGTTTCTGAGCCTGAGTAAGTGGTCGGCTATTGAAGATTTGAGGCGTTGTGTGTGAGATGAGCTGACGCTCCAGAATCGAGAACCCATTCATTGATGGATGGAGTTGGCTGAGTGGTCAGAAGAGCCCGCTGGGAAGGTGCTGACGGATGGTTGTAATTGTAATTATATCTATGCCAGCAGTCAAAGGCACTGTGCCCTGTTTTGCCACAAATCTGGCAGATGGGCTTGCTGTGATCGGGAAGAGGGTTACGATTGGTTGCATTATTTGGTCTGAAGGGAGCTCCACGTCCTCTTGATCCTTTGTAGAAGGAGCGGCCACGAGATGTATGTCCCCTACTGATGTATAGAGCAGTGTTGTCTGAAGCATGAGCAGTTTCACGGTGAACATCTGATTGCAGATGTATTTCCTCACTGCAGAGGAGGGAATACAATACATCTAAGCTGATGGGTAATTGACATGCGCGAATGGACGTCTTAAAAGGGTTGTAAGAAGGAGGCAGCCCATTCAATATGTGAAGAATGATCTCTTCAGTGTCTAACAACGATCCTGCAGCTGCAATACTGTCTACGAGGGTCTTTATTTTGCTCAAATACTGCATCATTGTAAGATCCCGCATCTGTATGTGATACAGCTCATTTTTGAGCTGTATGACTCTGGACCGGTTGGTGTGCTAGAGGAGAAGTTCCAGCGTGGTCCAGATGTCTCTAGCGGAAGTAAGGGTGAGAATGTAAGGAAGGATCGATGGCGAAATGGTTGACAGTAGAGCTGATACAAGATTTTGATCGATGAGACTCCACAGTCGTAGTCCAGAGGGATCGTGTTCTGCGGAAGGTTGAAGAGAGCTGTCCGTCAGATGACCATCGAAGCCGTTGGCCGAGAACAGTTTAAAGACTTGTAGCCGCCAAATGGGATAGTTGTCACTGGTAAGTTGATTGGGAATTATAGATTTGAGATTCGTCATTAAGAACTTGAGGGAGGTGGGAATGACGAGATCCGCCATGGTAGAAGATTGGGAGGGGTTTGGCTGAGCTCCTGCCGATGGCAGGGAGGCAGATTGAGCTGCCATAGAAGAAAGTTAATCATCCATAAATGTAAAGGAGGATACTGTCGCTAAGGCTCTGATACCATGAAAACCCTATAAATTACTTCATTGCAGGTAAGTAAAGAAAATTAAAGAGAGCAGTAGACTTGGAATGTTTTGCTTTCATTGATACATATGTTGGTTACACTGTTGTAATATATATAGCTAGAAGGTAATAATGCAGTCTGCCAGAGGCCGTTGGTAGCAGGCGGCATGACAGAGTAGTGGCGTTGCATTTGCTGAGTAGTTGGAACCGGATAGGAACCTGCCTCTGCCAGTATAATATATGTGCTCTAACACACGCAAGTAGCGAGCAGGAAACAAAAGTTCGGAGGTTGCGTGAATGGGAGAGGCCTGGCGAGCGTGCCCTAGGTGCTTCCAGAGAGAGAAAGAGGAGGCAAGTTTTTTTTTTTTTAAATCATAGCTAAAGTTCTAATTTTATATTATAAGTAAAATTAGGGTTCTATGAGAGAAAGAGTTGTTTAGCTTTAAATTCTTTTTGAGGGGTTAACTCGCACATATCTTATTTTGAATTGTCTCAAAATATTTCTTGAAAAATTCAATTATGTTAGTCACCATCTTACTAACCTTTACTTGCACTTCTTTCTCTACTAATATTCTTATTAGGAATGCGAAAACCAAAACTTCTTGTAAACGAGTTCTGACTTCAGGCTTATCTCTATATGCACAACTTACAAAATTATTGTTGAAATTTTCTCCTAAAGATTCTATTTATTCATACCTTACATTTTTTTTTAGTCATACCTTAACATCAGTCATCCTAATCAGGCTGATTTTCTTTAGCAGGAATTATGTTTTAATAATTTTTATTCTTACAAATAAAATTTCTTATGAGATGGGCAACAAAAAACAATCTAAATAGTTATATGCAAAAATTGGCATTCAAAAAGTATTTGGCAATATGAGCAAAAATTTTGTGCACAAAAGATTACATCAATAATTTTATTTTTTGTATCCACTACTCTAATTATCTTATTGGTGCATTATGTGGTTTATTCAACTCATATAATGGGCTCATGCAATGTTGGCTCCTCTTTTCTTATTTATTCAACATTGTGATGGATAGTCTATTCTCCTTATTTGAAGACTACATTGAAAGGAAAGCCTACAGTGGTATTAACACAAACAACTGCTATGTCTCACACTACTATATGTCAATAGCCTTTTTGTCTTTAGTGAGGCTTTTGCACATAATCTCACTAATCTCAAACGCGCTCTCATTGAATTTATGCAAGCTCCTCGCCTTTATCCTAACCATGAAAAAAGCACCTTTTTGTTTTCCCAAAAAAGTTCCCAACCCATCACCCTCTCTTAAACTATTAACCTTATCATTGCCTAACTTAAACTCAAAATTTACCCCATAACTTAATTCCATTAAAACTCCCCCCAGAAGCAAACAAGGAGACCGGGGCCGAATTTTCTGAGCCTGCAGTGTTCCCCCCTCATTTGCTAGTAGAAAGAAAAATATAGCACCATTAGGAAGAAATTTGAAATTCTCAGTCATCTTCAAACATCCTTGGCTTAAGAAATTTAGATTTTTTGGGGGAGTTATGCAAATTCTTAGTGGGAAGTCTTTGATAGAGATTTGTGGTAACAAAAAATGAGGTTCGCTATTAGGTCACGAAAAAGTTTAAGATATTTCTTTGACATGTGAAGAAGGTGTGCAATATTGGATTGTGGGAGTCATAGATATGCTAAGTCTAAGCATGAATGTAGGCCAAGTGGGGGACAAATCACACACGCAAAAAAAAAAAAAAAAGATTCATGTTGTGTAGATTATTTATTTTCTTACATTTAGATTTAAGTTTACTCATATCATTAAAGCTTTGTATCACACTGTGGTAATTCATTTAAAATTTTCTTTAGTTTTTTTATGCAAGCCAAAATTAATGTAAATTATTAATAAATTTCACACATATAACTAAGATCTTTAGACATCACTATATCATTTATTTTAATTTAATTTTGATAATTTTGGTATTAGTAGAACATTTATTAAGCTTGAAGAGTTAAGCACCATATTTTTATTTTGTTTAGTTGACATAGTGGTATATGGTGAAACGAGTTGATTAATAATATCATTTTAATGGAAGAACAATGAAACCCTCCCTAAGGAGAAGACAACCAAGCCTTATATGGCATTGTTAACAAGTATGTAAACCTACATCAAATCAATAAATCATTTCATTCCATTACAAGAGTATATATATATAGAAAGTACAAAGCATTAAATTCGAAGAGATAAAGTGGGGGTGGCCTCTTAATAAAACATGTTTGAATATATAACAAGATGATTTAAATGCTTATATCTCTTCTCGAAAATTTACTTTTCATATGCACGCTATAATTCATGAACTAAAATTGATGTTTCACCTTTTCTACACAATAAATGGCTAACTTTTTGGGGTCATCGTGGAGAAACCACTTCAAGTCAGCATCAAATCTTTAATAATGCACATTCTTTATCAAAAAATATTTTGAGCGTTGTATGCACCGCTCATGCAAAGTGTCAAACACATTAATTCTTTAAGCAATACACCACTGCAAATTTCCTCATACAATAAAATATCAATTGGTTTATCATAAAATAAACTTTTTTTAAAATCTAAATTAAAACTTTTGAACTATCCTGCATAATATAGACTTACACATATGATTAAATCATTTGTCCCACATCTAAAGTTAAACTTATGTGATTTTAGCTTTAGTTTTCTTCTAATATCTATTTAGCTTCCATCCATTTTAGTTTAGTTTTTTTATAATATACATCTAATTTTTTCAAGCACTGATTATGGAGGATTGAATTGGTAGAATCTTATTATGAAAATTCTTTGTGTGAAAAATTATAATCACACCCAATAATCCCCAAAGACCCTTTTACTATATGATAGTACAACAGAAGAGTTAAAAGAGCAGAATGATATACTACTAATAATAAAAAAAAGGGTATTATATGAGTAGAATATGAAAATTTAAGAAGACATAGCAATACAAATCTTTAAGGTTTTTATCAGTCTTGTATTAAATGGGCCTCCTGGAATAAAGGGTGTGGGGTTTACAATGAAGGGGGCTTAGGTTGCAAGAGTATTTTGGATACTGCTCATGCTTTTTCTCAATAATAGCTTATGGGCTCAATTTATGAATGTTAAACATTGCAAAGATCTTCATCCTCTGGTTTGCGACTATAAATCTTCTGACTCTTTCGTCTGGAAAAGACTTTGCAAAATCAAATGGGAGGCTGAGCAGTTTATTCAATGGGGTCTAGGGAAAGGAAATGTTTATTTCTGGCAAGATAATTGGTTGGAAGCTTTCTCTATTGATAATTATCTGAATACCCATACTATTGATAATTCCAAGGTTTACAATTTTATTCACAATGGTCATTGGAATGTTAGTAAACTGTTAGAGGTTATCCCGTATGACTTGATGGAAATTATTTTGCATATTCCTTTACAAGTTGATTGCAAGGATAAGATTTTTTGTACGCTATCTTCTTCTGGTAACTTTAATTTGAAGAATATTTGGAATGCCACTAGAATTAAAAGGGATGTCTCTCATATTTATGCGTCTATTTGGCATAACAATATTCCTTTATCTTATTCTATTTTGGCTTGGAGAAGTCTTAAGGGGTATCTTCCGGTTGACAATTTAATTAGGAGAAAAGGGTTCTCTTTTCCTTCTAAATGCCAATGTTACTTTAATGTTGAGGATATTAATCATGTGTTCATTAATGGGATTATTGCTCAGAAAGTTTGGTGCAATTTTCTTAACTTGACTAACAAAGGTTATTTCAATATTAATGGTAATGTTGCTTCCATTCTTAAGCATTGGTTTGCTACTACTAAAGGCCACATTTATAATTTATTGCCCATTCTTATTTTCTGGTTTATTTGGAAGGCTAGGAATGATTCTAAGCATAATGAGATTAAGATGGATGCCAATCAAATCATTTCCAATATTAGAAATAAAATTTTGCAATTTCAGTTGACCAATCTTATTTCTGTAAAACATTTTAAGCATGCTCATTAATTAGCTATTAAACTTGGTATTTCTCTGGTGGAGGAACCGGTGGAGAAATGTGACCGTATTGTGAGGTGGTTAAAACCCTCTCAACCTTTTGTTAAGCTTAACTCGGATGGTTCTGTTGGTTCTTCTGCTACAGGTATGGGGGTATTATTCGTAATATTAATGGTGGTGTTATTATTGCTTATGCTGGCCCTCTTAATTTATGTTCTGTTATTACTGCTGAGCTGATGGGATTACATCATGGGTTAAAAATTTGTCTTAGAATGGGAATTCAGCATGTGGCTATTGAAGTTGATGCTAAGCTTTTAATTCATATTATTCAGAATGAAGTTACTGGAAACCTGTATCATTTTTATACCATAAGGAAAATTAAACACTCCCTCGTGGCTTTAAACTACTTTATTTCTCATATTTTTTTGTGAGGGTAATGCTTGTGCGGATTGGCTTGCCAAATTTGGGTGTTATATCAATAATTTCCAAGAGTTTAATGCTTATAATCTTCCTGGTCTTCTTAAAGGTTTGGTTAACATGGATAGATGTCGGTTTCCTTATATTAGAAATGCTTGATTGTTTTTCCTGTTTTCGCTCTCATCTATGGTTCTGGAATGTTGATTATTGCTGCTATTTTTCTGGGTGGGTGGCTTGGTTATGTGGTATTTGGTGTTGCTTTGTTGGGCTGTTGGTGTATTCTCTGGATTTTGTCTTTGTGGCTTTAGTGTTACTCCGTCTACAGGCTCTGTCGAATTTGGACTGTGGCTGGTTGGTGGTGCAGGTGGGTTTTATGGGTGATATCTTCAAGTTTCCCTTCTGTTCTAGTTTTTTTAATTGTGTTGCTGGTGGAGTGCTGCAGGTGGAGTTTTGTTGTGCTGCAGAGTCTTTATAGGGTTTGGTTTTTGGTTATTAGTCTGGAGGCTAATTGGTGGCTTGTGTTTGCTGGGTGCTCTATGTTGAGGTTTCGTTTGGTGGTTTATATCGAAAATGCTAGTAATACTTTTGGGAGCTCTTATAAGTTGATATTTGTAGAGAACTAGGAAGTCATCTTGGTTGGGAATTCCTGTTTAACGTATCAGATTATGTTTTGGTATATTATTTCTCATCATGGTGGGAGTAAGATTCCCGTTACTCTCAAGGATGCTGCGATTAGCTCTCTCACTGGTATTGGTTTATCTAATGATAAGGGGTTTCTTCACTTTATTCCCATAGAGTGTTTTATATTTCACTATTGTTTTACATATTTTCATAGTGACTGCAACTTTACCTGGATGCTTTGGAGTATCTTTTTTGTGTAGATAATAAGGGAGAATTTAGGGCGTATCAAGTTTTGCAGGAAGATGGTGGAGTCTACTTCTACTGGTAACTGGTTTCTTGCTCACTTTTTTTGCAGGGAGTTGGTGCTGACTATTCATATTTGGATCTCCCTTTTTTGGGTGCTGTCGTCTTGCAGCCCTAGACTGTTATTAGGTTATTTTGTATTATTAGCTCTTGGAACCACCGGCTCATAGGTTTTATTTTGATTTTTTTTGTAGCTCTTTCGAGCATTAGTGAGCTGGAGGTTCCTTTTAAGGACCTTGTAACCTTTATTTTGAATTAACACGAAGGCCCCACCGAGGGTTTTCCAAAAAAAAAGAATATCTATCAGAGATAATCAAGTAAAATAAAAATTTACAAATTCCAAATGCGTGGCTCTCTACTAATAAGCTTAAAATTTGTTTAGAGAAGAACTATAGTAAATCTAAATAGTTTTACTAAAGAAAAACTTGGGTTCCAAACTATGGATAAATAATAATACTATTTATAATTATATTTATACTTAGATATTTCTTCTGAAAATGAAGTTGGGATAAATCAATCTATTTAGATATCATTTTAAACTCTTGTTTACATTCATTTGAACTTGTATAATGGAATATGTTGATATGGTAAAAGCTAATATGTTTTCTAAACAATATAGCTATTCAATAATGATATTATTAGTTGAGATTAAATTTAAAAGCTTGTGGTTGGAAAATGGAGTTGAAATTGTGCACCTAAATATTCAAAAATTTTGGTTCAAACTAAGCTATTGTTTGGGATGGCTTTCTTACTGCTTTCTAAAGCAGCTTTCTAGTACAAAAAATTTTAGTTCAAAAAAATTGTGTACTAAAAACTTGATTTGAAAAACAGTAAGAAAGTTGTCGCAAACGAAGCCTAAATCTTGCTGATTCAAGCCAAGTTACCTCAGTATACTTAGTCTCAGACTCGATGGCCTACGAGAGAAATAGCCTCCAGCAGGTGGACACAATATGCTTATGACTTTGTCAGCTTTTATATTCAAACAAAACATAAAAACTATAACAACACCTTTTTAGTTTAATAAATCAAATGGGAAGAACTCATCAAGTGAGCTTCAAATAGACATACAATTTCTTTTTTTTTTTTAATCAACCTTTTATAAAATATTAACTAATTTTTGTTGACATAGATGCCTCCATGAGCATGTTAAAGCCAAGTTGCAGAATAATCCAAAACTATAGCTCTCTACATATAGGCTACATAGAATAATTATAAATCCAATTAGTCTTATTAAAGAAAGACTGCTTTATTTCCTCCATTTGCATAGATCCACATTCATATTGTTCAACTTGTCAATCGCTGCATTATAATTATAGTTATCTTCTATGAGAAGAAGTTGGAACAAATCAATTTGTTAGCAAGCTAATGATATTTCATTTTGTACTAACTTCTGTTAAAATATGTTGATATGGTCAAAATTATGAAGCTTTCTCAATAATTGAAGCTATTCCAAGGTGATATTGGCTTTCAAGATTAAGGCTTCGTTTGGGATGACTTTCTTACTGCTTTCTAGTACAAAAATTTTTAGTTCAAAAAATTTTTTATACTAAAAAGCTGCTTTTAAAAGCAGTAAGAAAGCCATCCCAAACAAAGCCTGAATTTAAAAACTAAGACTTCGTTTGAGATGGCTTTCTAACTTCTTTTTAAAGCATTTTTTTAATACAAAAATTAAAATTTGTGTACTAAAAAATTGCTTAAAGAAACAGTAAGAAAGTCATCCAAAATGAAGCATAACATTGAAGAAAAGTCTGACTATTCCATGGAGACTATGCATATGAGATTTTTAATGAAGACTTATGCATTGGAATATCTTGATATGGTCCAAAGTAATATGCTATCTCAACTTATCTAACTATTGCATGAAGAAATTAGTTGCCGAGATTAAATTTTAAAGCCAACATTGTAGAAAAATGGAGTTGGAATAAATCAATCATTTTAGTCAAGTAATGATATTTCATTTTGTAATCCCATTTGAGATCTTTAGCAATGACTCATGGGCTATCTATTGGATTGTTATATGGTTAGAACTAATATGATCTTGATATATCATCAAAAAATTATCTTGATCGGGAACGAATCTCGAGGAAAAATCAAGTTAGAAACTTCAAAAATTAAATCGGAGACCATCTGAACTCTGATTTTAGCTAACTTATAGTCGAACTAAACGTCTCGGAAATACAAACCCAATGACACCAAATTCAACTCAATCCGAGCCCAAATGAGTCCAAATCAAAGACCCGAAGCACATTTGAAAGGTTCAAATCATAATTTGGATTACCAAACGGTCTCCAAACGTGACATGCTTGTAGTCAAATCGAGCGGCTCGACGAGAAAAATCTAACAAGCCCAAGATCGCTAAATTCTGATATCATTAAGACATCCAAATGCCCAATAAACGGTCCACGATCAAGGGATTCAACATCGGCCATCCATTCAAATCACTCCCAATTTACCCTTGATCTTCCTCCTATTTACTGGCCATGCCACTCTCAAAAAACTATAAATATGCCCCTCATTTCTCATGAGAGGAGACCCAAGCAAGTAAGAAGAGAAGAGAAGGAGGAAGAGACGAAGGAAGAGAAGGAAGAAGAGAAACTTGAATTCTTCTGCCACCAGACTCCTCCTCGACTACCGCCAGACTTCCACCTGGCAGCCGACCGACCCCAAAATTTTGCCCGATAGTCGAACGATGCCGGAGTTCTGCCCGATAGCCGACTGACGCCGGAGTTCTGCCCGACAGCCGACTAACGTCGGAGTTCTGCCCGACTGACGTTGGATTTCCGCCCAACCACCCAACATCGCCAAATTTTCGATCTCTTTTTGTAACTAAATTTCAATCCGAGAGTTGATTATTGTAATCTGATCGTCCTCAATTTCAAGGATAAGTCAGCCTCTTGTAACCTAAGCAAATACTAGTTGAATCCTTTCAACTGGGGGTGGCCCCGTGATTTTTTCCTTTCCATGATTTTCCACGTAAAAATCCTGGTGTTCTTTCATTTTTTGTTTGTGTGCTGGATATCCGTACAACGCTGAGATAAAAATTTTTAACTCTATCGCCGCATATATTCTAGCCTGCAACAGATCTATTGAATTTGTATGAGATATTCACCTGTATTCAAATATCCAGAAAAATTGGTTCAAGTTAAAGCAATCTGGTTTAAGCTAAATCAACCCGGCTTAAATCATGTTAACTCGATCTACTAAGTTTCATACATGCTAGCTTATTAGAGATCTCACCTTAAGTTGACTACGATGATCCAAGAGCTAGTACCATTGTGTAAATAAAGTAGAATAGTCAACCCAAATGATTATTATTTACAAAGTCGGCCCTTGAGACTACTCCAAGAAAGCCAGCTTCTCAACGTGAACTATTGATTGACTACTTAGCTATCCGACTTTCTATAGATGACTTTTCTATGTCAGACTTCTGATCTGGCTACATAACTACAATATTTTTCTTTTATTTTTCATAAAGTCATACATGTAGCCAATTCTATAATACACAAACTCCAAACACAACCTATACATAGGGTGAGCTCCATTTATGCTATTTTATTCAATTGGTCTATTAAGAAAAATTTATTTGTACTCAAGCCCATTTTAATGAAATCTCAAAGCTTCTTACTCCAAACATCTTATTTATCCCTCTACCTACTTTCACCCAAAAATTCAGTATAGTTGGGTCTGATTGACAAATAATTTTTAATTCAACATCCAAATAGGTGCAATGAGCATGAAAAATGCATGTAATTAGAAGATGAGTACTACATGAAACAAAGCAACATCTAAGAGTAGGAGAAGAATATGTCAATATGGAGAAACAAGAGTATTTGATTGTTTCTCAACTCATTGAATTTGAAGTGGCAATGACTCAAACGATTCAAAGAGCATTAGAGAGGATTCCAAGAACCACTTCTATAGTAGAATCATTGAGGGGTTGAATTCAATTGTAAGGAAGAGGAGATGTTTTGGAGCTAGAGCCTTGACCTTAATGAGAGACATTTGAAAAACATTCAAGTTCTTCCAATGCCTATATTTTGCGGAGCAAGAAATAGAAGCATTTTAAGTAGTTGATCGAGTACTCCAGTATTTCAACTCTTTCTAAGAAATAAAAACTCTTACTCCTTCTGCAACTTATGTTTACTTTTTCTTAGGAATAAAAATGGTTTATTTTAAATCACAGTTCAACACAAATTCCTATTGATGTATATTATACAACTCCTTCGATACAACTTTCTCATGGAGGTATGAGTTTTAATATCTTCCATGTTTCTCATGCTAATTTTGGTGATCAACTTATAATCATCAATGAGGGTTATAAAACTATACTAAGTGCTTCTAGCATAGACTCTACTAATAGTGATGATGATTATTAACCACCAACCAATGAAGTGAACCATCATTCCAACTTCTTAAGAAAAGAACTCATAAAATATTATTCCATTAAAAAAGGTAATAAAGAGGAGCAAATGTTTTCTAAGAATGATTATATACATATTTTTCACACAGCCAAAGCATGGAATGAAGAATTTACATTTGATGGGCCAACTAATGATATCCTCCTTCTCAAGGAAAGTTTGATTCTCATTCAACAGTAAAAAGGTATGCCTTTTCATAGGAAGAAACATGTCAAATTTGTGTTGAATGATTGTTCTATAATGACTAATGCTAAGTTTTGGAGTTACTATTGAAATAAGAAGAAGTTAATTGTGTTGAGTGTGCTCATGCTCACCCTTTTAAACTTTATATGTGGCGCTTATAAGCAAGTTTTAGCAAAAATTTGGGTGGCGCTTAGAGGATCTCAACTTTGGTTAGGTCTCATACTCACCTTGTGATGACTAATGGACACTAATAATGATTATATACATGTTTTTCACACAGCCAAAGCACTCACCTTGTGATGACTAATGGACACTAATAATATAACTCATACTTTATTAACTACTTTGTATTACCCACCATCAGGTAACTAATAGATTTATGGGTCCCTCGTTGGTAATGGTGATGTGGTGAATAATGGAGAAAAGTTTATGGGTCCCTCGTTGCTTGGGCTCGGGGTAGCAAGCATTGCATAAAACATTAGCGATCCAATGGCTAATGTTTATTAGAGTGGTGGGAGGAGATTATAATGAATTTGGTGATGGATTTTAGTAAAATTGACAAGGTAAGTGTTGATAAATACCACTCCATATGTTGATGGAGTAAACAATCTTCTCAATGCAATAATTGCTGGCATCTCGGAGAGTGATATTGTCATTTTTCTTAATGTTTGGACCTGTAAACATTGTTTAAAATATGAAATTGACATATAAGCATTATAAAAAAGATACACAATCATTATATTTGCTTTGAAGAATTAGTGCATATCCAAACCAATTATTTTTATTAGCATAACATATATATTATTATAAGGAAGAATACAAATTTGGACATTGTAGTAATTACGAGAATAAAACAACAATAATATAATAATCATAAATCATCAATGGAAGAACACCAAATATCTTTGTCATTATAAACACTCAACTTCTTCAGCTTCGTTTGGGACAGCTTCCTTAATATTTTTAAAACAGTTTTTAAAAATAGTTAAGGGGCTGTTTGGTTTGCTGCATTTAGATTGTAAAGTAATTCAAATGCAGGGGTTTTGAGAATTTTGATGTTTGATTGGATGAAAAGTAAATTCAACGTAAAGTAAAACAAATGCAGTGTATTCTGTTCTAGTTCATTTTTGGTACATTTAGAATTCCTTCAATTTGGGCGACTTCTAAATACATTGCAAACTCAAGGGCATTGCAACCCCTTGTCGGCCACCTCCGACTGCCGGCCACCACCTTCGCCACCACCGGCAACCACCTCTGACCACCGTCGACCACCACCTTTGACCACCACCGCCAACCACCACCTCCGCCACCACCGGCAACCACCTCTGGCCACTGTCGACCATCACCTTTGACCGCCACCGTCGGCCACCACCTCTGCCACCACCGGCAACCACCTCTGGCCACCGCCGACCACCACCTCCGGCCACCACCGCTGGCCACCACCTCTGCCACCACCGGCAACCACCTCTGGCCACCGTCGACCACCACCGCCGGCCACCACCTCCGCCACCACTGACAACCACTTCTGGCCACCGTCGACCACCACCTTTGATCGCCACCGTCGGCCACCACCTCTGGCCACCACCTCCGCCACCGCCCGCAACCACCTCTGGCCACCACCACCTTTAAGCACAACTGTCGGCCACCACCTTTAATCGCCACCGCCGGCCACCACCGTCGGCCACCACCTCCGCCACCACCGGCAACCACCTCTGGCCACCACCGTCAACCACCACCTTTGCTCACCACCGTCGACCACCACCTCCGTCACCGTCGGCCACCACCGTCGGCTAAATTAATACACAGTAGAATATTATATCTTATAAACTCAAAAAAAATTATAATAAGATAGTGCAATAAATAAACACACTAGTTTTATTTTATAAAATCAAATAATATTAATTATTATAAATAAACTGTTTTTATAAATACACTAGTTATAATGCCAAAAAAAAATTATTACAAATATACCGCTTTACTTTACTCTGGATATACCTAACCAAACAAGGGAAACAGTTCTCCTGTGTTTACTTTACAGACAACCAAACAATCTCAAAGTATTCAGAATACACTATATTTACTTTACATTGCATTTACTTTACACTGCATTTTATTTTCCGGCAACCAAACAGCACCTAAGTATACATGTTTTTCACACAGCCAAAGCACTCACCTTGTGATGACTAATGGACACTAATAATATAACTCATACTTTATTAACTACTTTGTATTACCCACCATCAGGTAACTAATAGATTTAAAATTAAGAAAATTTTAATGTTGGTGTCTTCTATATGAAGACTTAGGATGCTAGACATAAGGTAGTCAAAGGACATATTTGATAGCTCATGGGAATCATATCATTCACTTAACAGATGGATGGACATAATATGCTTTGTTATGAGATAGCAGTTTATAAGACTCAGTCAACTTATGCTAATTATTTCCAATGTATTGACATTACTATAGCTAGCTTAAATCAAGTGTGGAGAAACCTCATAAATAACTCATTGCATTCTGATTCGATAATTTCAAATGACAATATATAAATAGACCATTAATTAAAAAAAATCCAAACATCAATTATGTGGAAACTTGGGCCTTCTATAGCTGGCTAGCAATACTATCATTTAGTGTTAAGCATGGATGAAACTTTTTTGTTAGATAAACATAGAGGAACTTTGCTAATTGATGTTTAGATTGATGCAAACAATGGTACATTAATATTGGCATTTGAGAATGTTGAATTAGAATGCAATGAGTTATGATGTGGTTTCTCCATATATACTCTATATGATTTAATCTAAAGGTTGCATCAAGGCAAGATTTATGCATCATTTCTGATAAACATGCCAATATAGTTAGTAGATGCAAATAGGCTATACAGCTCCATTGTATAAGACACATCAAGGATAACTTTTAGGAGATTCGAGCGATAGAAATCTCACATATAGAATTCATTTGTCAGAAAATGTGTATTGTAGCGAATGGTGAAAATCCTCAAACTTTCGATATATTTATGGTGGACATAAAAAATGTTATGGATGAAGTGCATAATTGATTAGCTGAGAGGGATACGACAAAATAGTTTCTAATACAAGACAGTGGTTATAGATTCAACACCAATACTACAAAGCCTTCGTAATGTTTCAATGGAGTATTGAAGTAAGCTTGAGGCTTACATGTAAAAGAACTAATATGCATAATTTATTATAACATTATATCAATTTTTTGACCCGATTGAATATTGTTGTTGTTTTAGTAGTTTTTCCAAGAATAAGGAGTACTTTAAAAAGTATTGAAAAGAGGCTCATAGATTCGTAAAATTTACACATAAAAATACATAGGAGTGTTAGGTCGTTATTTTTCCATCATCATGTCTTCAAACAGCACTTTGTACATTAAAACTAGCCGTAAGAAATATTGTCAAGGATGCGACTTCAGGAAGTATCATTCTTTTAAGGCAAGTTCTCATGAACTCTTACTTGCATCTCGATTGCCACTGATAACCATCTCAAGAAAGAAGGTAAAATGACGAAGTTTTAAATGCTAAAATGACTAGGGGTGTCAAAATGATTTTTCGGGTTGGGTTGGGGTCAAACCCAAAATTGACCTACCCTCAATTGATTCAACTCGAACCCAACACGATTACAGGTCCGAAATTGGAACCCGACCCTACCTAAACTCGGGTCAACCCGATTTAGCGAGGGAAGCACTATGCAACGTACACGAAAGCCAGGCGGTCCGTGAGCGCGAGGCCACTAGGTGAGGCGGGGCGGGGCGAGGCGAGGCGAGCTGGTGCGTCCGTGCGAGGGCGTGTGAGATGAAGCTCGTGCAAGATGAGTGCGTCCGTGCTATGGGGGCTTACACAAATGGAGCTGGCAAGCAAAACACGAATACATGATGGGGGCAAAAGCGATCAAAAGGATTCGGGTTAATTTCGAGTTTTTGAGTTGATCCGAATCTAACCCGAAATTAAAATTGGGTCAAACTTTAAAATTCACCTGGACCTAAAATTTTTGAATTGAATTTGAGTCGGATTTTTAGATTATGTCAAATATTAACACCTCTAAACATGACCCATTCTAAAGGTTTAGTAGGGCTGAAGGCTGATAGTGTATCATATGCATAAATATCATGATTTGAATGGCTGTAATAATAATATAAATTTTGATTGACTGAGTCAAGGCTAGCTGTTAGAGAGGCTAAGTTGATTTGACTTAAAGCTAAGACGAAGAAATTATAAATTCTGCATGAACAGAAATTAAATGAATTTATACAAACAATAAAAAAAATATTTTTCATCTTGAACTAATTATTTCATATAATACAAAAATAAATAAATTGTATAAATCATCAAGATAACTTAAATTTCTATTGTATACATAGAAGATCGACAAAAAATTTTAATAAAATAATCAAAATTTAGTCTCCCGATGAAACAGCTGTCCGTTCATTGGCAGACTAAGGCTTTCTGTATTTGAAGATCGCCACATGTTGAACACTGCCAATTGTATATCAAGTCAATGCTGTGTCTATTTCAGAAGCTTTTTTTTTTTTTTTTTTTTTTTTTGATCTGTTATTATTGTTTCTTATCACATATACGTACAGACGGAGCTGTGATTTTGCTCTGCACTTCTCTTATAATGGAACAAATTTTGGACATAAAAATGTCCGTCGCCCATATCCGATTAGTTCAAATTTTGTTAGCTGTAAGTTTAATGGAGTGAAAGAATTAGCAAAGACCCAGTGAATATCTTTCTGTGATATTTAGGCCAATTAGATCAAATGCACAGACATAACGCATACGTAAGCTTTGAATTCAAAGACCTATTGGTTGATAACCAAAGCTCTGAACTAACGGATCAAGATGAGCTACGTGACCCAGTGAATATCAATATATCATCATGCACGGTAGAATGACATCAGGTTGTAGCCTATTTTGATCTATTGATTTGAGTCCTTTAGCTTTAATGTTCGTTAAGCAAAAAAAATTTCGAGGCTTAGGCTTTGTTTGTGATTGCATTTTAATTGTTTTGCATTTAAGATTGCAATCAAAGTTTAAGTTTAACCACTATTTTTTCATTGCTTTCAGAAAACTTTTGTGTCGAGAAGCTACTTTTTATGATATCTTTCAAAAAAGTTACTTTCTTTACAATAATTTTTAAATCACCTTTATAAAAAATTGCAACAGTCCTGAACGGACCCTTAATATATATAGGTGTGTGGGTAATTTTGAAATTAAATTTGGTCAAAGTTTTAAATAGAAAAGACTAAATCAAGAGTGGAGTAAATAAAAATTGTTAAATTTCTCATAAATATTTATATTTAAGGGTCTGCTTGGGATTAATGTAGTGTTTTATAAAGGTGATAATAAAGCAGGTGCGGGGAAAATAATTTTATTGAAAAGTTAAAAAAAAAATAGCTACCTAGCACAAAAAGTATTTGAAAACAGTGAAAAAATAGTAGCTAAATAGAAGCTGTAATTAATGTTTGAAAAATAAATTAAGGCTTCGTTTGAGACGGCTTTCTTTCTGCTTCTTAAAGCAGCTTTTTAGTAAGATATTAAAAATTTTTAACTAAAAGGCTGCTTTAAGAAGCAATAAAAAGCTGTCCCAAACAATACCTAAGTAGTAAGAAAGTTGTTCCAAAGTTGTCCGTTCGGTGTAAGAGATTATCAGGAATAAACGAGTATATTAAATTTATGCTTCGTTTTCTTATAGCAAATAAATATCCTATCGTTCGCCATTTGTTGAACCCTCATGACCGGCCGGCGTTGTATATATAAGTAAGCTTACGAGAGTCATCAGCAATGTGAAACAAGATCATTTGGGTTGCAGAAGCTGGAAAGTAGGCTTTAAGAGATCCATGGGAGGGGCTTCAGTTGTTTTACCTTCAGATAATCTTTCACTGGAGGAAGACGTAGGAAAGCATTTACCAGATGGGTGGCTTCGTATGTTTTTTTTTTTTCTCACTTTTGTGCATTTCTTATTATTTTTTTGAAGGCGCGCATGCATAGAGAATACAATTTTTTTTAATTCTTTTTCAACCCAAATGCTAAAAGTAAATGCGGAGACTCAAGTTTCGTTTGGAACAACTTTTTTATTGTTTTCTAAAAAAAAATTAGCACAAAAATTTTTTAAACCAGAAAATTTTTTACTAGAAAATTGCTTTAGAAAGCAGTAACAAAGCTGTTTTATGCTTCGTTTGGAACGATTTTCTTACTACTTTGTAAAGCTGCTTTATAGTACAAAAATCTCTTAAAAGCAGGAAAAAATTATGGTCTAAAACTGTATCAAACGAAAGCTTAGAAAACAGTAAGAAAACTGTCCCAAACAAAAATCTCAACCGCTACATAATTATACACCAGTATTTCATTCAACTATATGCCATGGAACTAATGTGATGCAATCAAGTAATACTTAGCGCAATCAATGTATCGAAATTCTCATATAGTGACACTATTTTAAAGCGTATAACAATCAAGGATATGAACAAATACGGATCGAGCCAAATTCAATGCAACTATAACATATATTTTGTAGAAATGATATGACTAATCAATTACATCATTTTGATTTTTTTGACAAATTAATCAATTACAAGAAATGGTGACCCATTTTCTTGTAGTAAAGGATCGAGCCAAATTTGACACCCCCGCGAAAAAAAGGCCGGTTCCGCCCTTATTTTCATGCATATGCCATACATATTTATTTGTTTCTATAACATCACTCTATTGAATGTCTAATTTTTAATTAATTAGTAACTAAGGATTCATGGCTTGAAGTCAGATCCTCCTAACAGATATATGAAAACTCTTTAGATTCTCCTAATTATTTGTTTCCCACATCATGATACATAAATGCATACAAATGTTACAAACATGCAAACCAAAATTTAGTTACCTTAGGATGTTTATCAATGGAACTTCTATGTTACGATTCTAAATGATAAAATGAATGAAATCTTTTTACAGTTGAAAGGAATGACCACCCCATAGAAGAAGTGAGGCTTACAGTTGATCCATCGGACAATCCAAGTCTCCCAGTTTTAACTATTCGAACATGGTTACTTGGGGTAACCTCATGCATCTTGCTCTCTTTCGTCAACATGTTCTTCGCATACAGAACAAACCCATTGGCCATCGGTTCAATTTGCGCCCAAATAATCACACTACCCATTGGAAGATTTCTAGCAAATACTCTCCCCAAGAAAGATATAAAGGTCCCATTCTTCAATTGGTCTTTCTCGCTCAATCCGGGACCATTTTCAATGAAGGAGCACTGCCTCATAACCATTTTTGCCGGAGCAGGAGTAGGCGGTATCTATGCTATTCACATTGTGACAATTGTTAAGGCTTTCTATCATAGAGATATCCATCCAATGACATGCTTTCTATTAGCACAAACAACACAGGTGAGACTGGAATCTATTATCTAAAATATAAATACAAGGCATCACTCTTTGACACTTTTGATATACGTTTTTGCAGTTGCTTGGTTATGGTTGGGCAGGAATCTATAAAAAATACTTAGTTGAATCTCCATACATGTGGTGGCCTTCCAACCTTGTTCAAGTCTCCCTCTTCAAGTAATGGATCATACACACACACACATGAAATATAATTCTGTCTTAAATAAATAAAAATAACAGTTAAACTAATTACTTTTTTTTTTTAGAGCAATACATCAGAAGGAGAAGAGAAAGAAGGGAGGCCTAACAAAATTTCAATTTTTCTTGCTTGTCTTCATCTCAAGCTTTGCATATTATGCAATACCTGGGTTCATCTTTCCAACTCTCTCATGCATCTCAGTGCTGTGCTTGATTTTTAAGAAATCTGTAACTGTTCATCAGGTTGGATCTGGATTGAAAGGACTAGGTGTGGGTTCCTTTGGCCTTGATTGGTCAGTTGTGGCTAGTTTTTTAGGTAGTCCATTGGCCACACCTGCAACAGCAATCTTTAACATAATGATCAGCTTTATCTTGGCAATTTATGTCATTCTACCAATTGGATATTGGACCAATACTTACAATGCTAAACGCTTCCCGATTATGTCTTCACATGTCTTCGACTATACTGGCCGAAGCTACAACACCTCGCGGATCATAAATGAGAGGACCTTCACTTTAAATGTTCAAGAACAAGATAACTATAGCAAGATTAATTTGAGTATTATGTTTATTTTAACATATGGCTTGGGATTCGCTAGCCTCACAGCTTCCATCATGCATGTTGCTCTACACCATGGAAAGTATGAAAATTTATAAAAAAAATCTCCATCATTTTCCTCCTTCACAATTCTTAATCTAATTTATTATTTTAAACTACTAGGGACATTTGGACGATGTGGAGAAATAGCAAAGAATATGCAAAGGAAAAGGTAGAAGATGTACATACAAGACTGATGAGGAATTATGTGTCTGTACCTGAGTGGTGGTTCTATCTCCTCTTAGCTATAGTAATTCCATTATCCATATATACTTGTATTGGATTTGATAAACAACTACAACTTCCATGGTGGGGAGTATTATTGGCATGTGCAATGGCCCTATTCTTCACATTACCAATTGGTGTGATTGTGGCAACTACAAATCAGGTTTGATTTAACGCATGGACTTATACATTAAAGATCTAAAACTATAAACTATGGATGTAGTATATTACATAGGTTGGCACCAAGATCTAACAATAGAGAAAAGCTGTTATGCAAAAAGTTACAATATATTACTTACTTTTCTCTTCCCTAATTATATTGCAGGGACCTGCACTAAATGTCATTACAGAGTACATCATAGGTCTGATGCTACCAGGAAAGCCTCTAGCGAATGTGACATTCAAAACATATGGCACTATTAGCATGGCTCAAGCACTCTCACTTCTAAGTGATCTAAATCTTGGGCATTACATGAAGATCCCTCCTAAGTCAATGTTCATCACACAGGTAACTTAAGCTAATGAAATCAACTTGGATTTGATGTATCTAATACAACTTCCTAATGTTTATTAATGTATGAAAATAAAATAGTTAACAGGAACAATAATAGCATCTACGGTTTACTTCGCAACCGCATGGATGCTTCTTGAGAATGTGAAGAACATATGCGATCCAAAAAATCTGCCTCCAGATAGTCCATGGACTTGTCCTGGCGATGATGTTTTCTACAATGCATCAATTATTTGGGGTCTAGTTGGCCCTAAGAGAATGTTTGGCAAATTGGGGAACTACTCAGCTTTGAACTTATTCTTCCTAATAGGATTCTTATTACCCATACCCTTCTGGTTCCTTAGCAAGGCCTTTCCTAATAACAAGGTGTTGAAATACATCCATATTCCACTAATTATATCAGGTGCAGGTGCCATTCCTCCAGCGCACACAGTGAATTATATAATGTGGGGGATAGTAGGTATTTTCTTCAATCATTATATTTATAAAAGCTACAAGAAATGGTGGGCAAAGCATACTTATGTCATGTCGGCTGCATTAGATGCTGGAGTAGCTTTTATGGGAGTTCTTTTATTCGTAGCTTTACAGGCACATGGAATTGGTGGGATAGAATGGTGGGGAGGTGTTGCAGGAGACTATTGTGAACTTGCTAGTTGCCCTACAGCTCCTGGAGTGAGAGCTCCTGGTTGCCCAGTTCACCAGTGAGTTTATTAATCACAATTTCAAAAAAATTTCAGTGTTGTTTAAATGATGTCAAGATGTATTAAATTTTATAGAGTAGTAGCCTTAGTTTCTCCATGCCATGTGATTGGTGTTTGTATTTGTTTCTTGTATTGAGAGAGAGGAAGAGGAAGAGAGATATTTGGGCTTTAAATGCACTTTGTTGAAATTAATGCCATCTCCTCAGATAAATTATTATCCAAATCTATCTATTGTAGTTATTTCTCATATCTTAGTTTATAGAATATATTTTTATTATATTCATTTTTATTTAATTTTATGTTTATCAAAAAAATTTAACAATTCTGTTCTTTTATGTTAAATTAAAATTTCTCTAAATGACAAATTAAGTTTTAATTAAGGATCAGATCCAAGCAATAAAATTTTATTGTTTCTTCTGTCAGAAGTTCTGTCTTTTAATTTAGGGTTCGTTTGGGAAAGTTTTTTTGCTTTTTTCTAAAGCAGCTTTCTAATAGAAATTTTTTTTGAATTAGAAATTTTTGTACTAAAAAGCTATTTTATAAAGCAGCAAGAAATATGTCTCAAATAAAGCCTTAGTTTAATTGGTGATTAATATCACATTAAATGATTATTTTGTTAAAGTGTGATTTGACACTTTGACATTGATGATGATGCACTTTATCCTATTAGAACATTATAGATTTAGCTCTTTTATCATCTATAGGCTCATCTTTATATGTTACTATATTTTTGACATGAAAAGTAATCATTTTTCTATTTCTCAAATAGCAAATGAAGGCTATGACAAAGGAGGTTTTGGCTCTGCTTGGGTTTTTCCCTCTCTTGCCGACTGGTTCCCACCACTCCTTTTTTCCTCCTCCTCCGGCTCTTGCCGAAGGACACCTCCTCCATACATGGACCCTTCTTTTCCTTCAGACTTTCCTCCCCTTTCTTCATCTGCTATTGGTGCATGCCCTACCTCTCACTGAAATTGGAAAAGTATATTTGCTTTCGAAGTTTCTTTCTCAAATGGCATATCTCTCTCCTTCTACCATTTTGAACCCGAAACTATAGCTTTACTGGGGAAAAACTGGTCTTTTGGAGCTTAAGAATGGAGCTTGTG
Organism: Dendrobium chrysotoxum; assembly: GCA_019925795.1. Classification (NCBI taxonomy): domain Eukaryota; kingdom Viridiplantae; phylum Streptophyta; class Magnoliopsida; order Asparagales; family Orchidaceae; genus Dendrobium; species Dendrobium chrysotoxum. The sequence continues at coordinate 134,579 of JAGFBR010000811.1, forward strand.
TCTGGTTGGCTACTCCAATGGAAGGAGACCTTTTTATGAAGCCTTGCTTGGTGCCATTCGGAAAACCTGGTCACTCAAAGGTTCGTTTGCTCCTATCTTTAAGTGATGGTTTCTTCCTGCTGAGATTCTCCTCTTTGGAGGATTATGAAATGGCAGGATTGCGAGGGGTCTGGTTTCTCCTCGGTAAACCTTTTATCTTTCAAAAATGGCACACCCATTTCCATCCTAAGCGTGAAAATTTCTCATCTATTCCTATATGGATTAAATCCATGATTTAACTTTGGCTTGTAGGAACTCGGAAGGGATATCCAGGATTGCAAGCAAAGTAGGCATTCCCCTTGCTGATGACTCTCTAACCACCCAAAAGACTCGCCTTACTTTTACTATAGCCTTACTTCTGCTAGAGTATGCGTTCAAGTATATTGTGAGGCTAAATATCCTAAAGAAATCCATATTTCTTTGGATGGAAATGAGTTTAACTTGAAGGTTCAATATGAATGGAGACCCTGCCCATGTGATCACTGTAAGACTCTGGTTCACTACTCCTCCTTCTGCCCATTAAGACCTATTGTGCCATCAGATCAACCTGGAAAACCCACCTAATTATTAGAGGCAGAAGCACTAGTAGAAACCGAGAAGCTGAACTCCCTCTAACCCTTCTATTGCTATGCACATTCAAAAATCTACATTTAGACACCCTGGACAGTCTTCAATAAACATCCCTGCCCCTACTCGCAACAACACCACCTCATCTACTTCAAATTCTCCTCAGGTTCAAACCTCCACTCTAGCCCCACATTCAAATCAAAATCTTGATGCTTTCCCTCCATTGTTCACCCCTTCGATGGCTATCTCTTCTTGCCCGGATTCAATAAATCCCCCCACCCTACCACCTGTAGCTATGGATGCCCCTTCCCCTAACATTCCAAACCTTAACTCACCCACTGATGTTGGTGACTCTTCAACCAATACATCGAACATACCAGACCAGACCTCTCCTTCTGGGGTGCTCTTCCCAAACAAGTTTGACATTTTGCAACAGCAAGGGGATGCCCAGAATCTATCTTCATCTATGGTAGTATCTGACTCTAATAGTAATGTGCACATGCAACATTTCTCTAATCCTATGATGCTCAAAAAATCTTCTAGGGGGAAAGGTCGAAGATCCCCAGAACCCCTCAAATCTTAATGTTTGTGCCGTCCATGGCGGTCTGGAACATTAGAGGCTTTAATAGCCCTGATAAGGTGGTATGTTGTAAGCACATGGTTGACTCGTTCAAATTGGACATGTTATGCATATTGAAGAATAGGATTCAAGCATCCTCTCTTCTAGATCCTTTTTTCAATATATCTCATTCTATTTTTGTTATTGAGGAAAGTTGTAATAACTTTGAGTTCTCTAAGTCTGTCCGTATTTGGGTTAAGGGAAATCCTAAGAAATTGAGGTTTTCCCACTTTTAAAAATGCTCAGCTAATATTTGGTTCTGTCATTTTTGGAAGCATTCCCCCTTCCAGTTATCTATTATTTATGCCTCTAACAGCGCCTCTGATAGGGTGGCTCTATGGGATCAAATCAGGCAATTAATGTAGACCAAACCAGGCAATTAATGCCGACCCATAGCACTTCTTGGATTCTTATGGGAGACTTCAATTGTTGTAGGTTTGCATCTAAAAAGCCTGGTGGTGTTATGTTATCCCAAAATAACCTCTGGGAGCTTAATTCTCTTATTTTTTAGGCTAGCTTGAAGGATTTGCAATCGGTTGGAAGTCATTACACTTGGTACAATCAACCGCTTGATAATCCTATTCATATTAAGCTAGACAGAGCTCTTGTTAACGTGGATTGGCTAAGCACTTTTCCAAGCTCTTTTTATTCTTATCAAAACACATCTTGCTGAGATCATTGCCCCATCATTCTACACGCTGGTATCTCTCAATGCACAAATCACAGATTTCTTTTTAAAAACTTCTGGGCAAAGCTTGATAGCTATTGGGAATTAGTTAATAAGGTTTTTTCAGCCCCTTCTTCAGGTAATTTGATTCTGGATTTATGTAATAAACTTAAGCTATTGAAAGGAGATATTAAAAAGAAAGCTTGGGCCAACTCCTTTATTATCCAAACTCAACTTGTCGGTCTTCACCAACTGCAATATGAATGCCTTGGGAGAATTAATGTTAACCCTCTTAATGCCTCTTCTAATGCTACCCTTAAAAGTATCAACTCCCAAACTGCTGATTTAACTAACATGCTTGCTTCATGGGTTATTTAGAGAGCTAAAGCGAATTGGCTTTCACATGGTGAGGATGATCTGAAGTTTTTGTATTCAAAAATTCATAGCAGAAGTTATAGGAACAAAGCAACTGTGAATCTGGGCTCTACCATTTCTCATTCTTCGATATCAAAGGTTATAAATTCAATCATTAATCATTTCCAAGGCCTTTACAACCCGAACCCTCCCACCTACACTAATATGGCCACTTTCCTAGTTGGGAACACTCTTCCATCCACCTTATCCCTCTCTCTCACCCAACAAGTATCAGATGACGAAATCAAAAAAGCAGTTTTTTCTGGGACCTCCTCCTATGCTCTAGGGCCGGATGGTTTTAACTTCCATTTTTACAAAATCAGATGGCACATTTTAGGTCCGATTGTGTGCAAGGCTGTCAAGTCTTTCTTCCTTAAGGGATACCTTCTTAAAGGTGTAAAAGCTATAGCTCTAGCCCTTATTCCCAAAACTAAACATGCTATTTCTTTTTCCGACTTTAGACTAATTACATTATGTATTATTATCTACAAAATTATAGTTAAAATATTAGCTAACATACTCAAACCCATTATGCCTTTAATAGTCAGAGATAACCAAGCTGGTTTCGTTAAGTCTGGAGTCTCTACCGATAATAACATTCTTACCAAGAAGTTCCTCTCTATTGCTCATCCTAGGGGGGCCATGGATGTTTTTGTGCCAAGTTAGATATTCACAAAGCTTTTGATATGGTTTTTAGGGACTTTCTTCTTGCTAGGTTGGAGCAGAAAGGTTTCCCTAGTAGATCCATTCAATGGATAAAAGCTTACACTTATGATGTCAACTTCTCTATTGTAATAGATGGTGCTTCGGAGGGCGACTTCTCCTCTTCCGCTGATTTTAGACAAGGATGCCCACTTAGTCCCTTCCTATTCTGCATTATTATGGATGCTTTCTCTGCTCTACTAGATGATGGGGGCTGTGCTAGTATAAATATTGATGGATTTAAATTATCTCATTTACTCTACGCTGATGATTTGTTAGTTTTTGGCAAACATGAAATAGACAACTATATTAAATTGACTAATTCCCTCAACATATTTACAAATGCTACAAGACTGCATGTTAACTTTGATAAAAGTTATGTGATGATTCATAATAGTATTCACAATCAGAAATCTACCTGTTCTGCTCTCTCCATCTCTAATGTCAGCACTCATATTACTTATTTGGGTATACCTCTCTCTTTCAAAAGACATACTATGGCTAACTTCTTGCCAATGATGAAGGGATTACTAGAAAGCTATCTGGCTGGAAAGCAAACCTCCTTTCATTTAGTGGTCGACTACAGTTCCTTAAATTTACCATTCTGAATTCAATTGCTTATTAGATTAGAGGATCCATAATACCTAAACTATCATTAAATTCATTAGGAAATCATCCTCTAGCTTTCTATTTTTGGGGGGCTCGGGTGCCTCTAGGAAGCTGCATCTAGTTTCTCGGGATAATGTTTGTAAACCTAAATCTTTTGGTGGATTGAGTTTGTCATCTGTACTGGCTCTTCAATTTTCCTTTAACTGCTCTATGATCAGCATAATATATAACTGCCAATCTTCATTATCTTCCTGGTTGATTCACATATATTCTTCTCCTTAGAGCACTACATCGTCTTATGCCTCCACTTTCTAGAAATCGATATGTAATACTGCTACATTGGTTAGGAATACCTTTCAGTTCAGAGCAACTCATTGTTCCCCCATTTCTCTGCATTGGGATCACTGGTGGGGAGGTTCTACCCTTGCTGACTCCCTTGAGGACATTATTCTGCTACAGGCCTATGGATCGAATGTTCAAGTTAAGGATTTAATCTTGGGGGGTAATTGGCACCTGTCTGACTCTTTTCCTTATGGTGTTATTAATGCTATTAATGTCATTCCTATTTATGATAGCTCAGTTTCTTGTTTGGTATGGGGGAATTCGGTTGAAGGATTTTTTAGCCAATATGTCAAGGAATTTTATAAAGACATGCCTCATTGCTCTTGGTCTAATCTAATTTGGCATAAGCATCACATTCTATGATATTCTACATTTGATTGGCTTACTTTAGTTGGTGGGCTTAAAACGGCAGATGCTTTGCTAAAAAGAAATAACCGTACATACATGTCTTGCAACTTATGCTATTCTTCTAATGAAAGTATCTCTCACTTGTTCTTTGAATGCAACTACTCCTACTCTATTTTTTCTAATCTTCTGTTGGGTACCTCTGCCCTGATTTTGAGGCCCACTATAACTCACCTATTGGAATGGTTAAATGATCAACAACACACTGAGGCTATTATTATGAACCTACACCTTCTCATCACATGTTGCACAATTTACCATATCTGGAGGGAAAGAAATGAGAGGCATTTTGGGGGTTCTATGAATAATCTTACTGTTAATATTTATGAGCCTCCGAAAGGATTCTACTAGCAGGGTTTAAATGCAAAGGGTATGATCGCACTATCCCATAAGATAAAATGATCGTAGGCCTTTACACTATATATAAGCAGGTCAATAGAAGAGTAGATGAGATCATATATACTATTAATCATGGAGAATAGTGGTTTTCACCTACATACCTCGATGGGTAATAATATATATAACCTAATCAAAGTCAAGAGATTTTTTCCATCAGATACATCAACTTGAATGGAGTTTATTTGATGTGGGTATCAGTTTCCCATGGGGGTAAGCCCCCGTGGTTAATTACATCTTAAGTCTCAGTCTAATAAAACTCTTGATTAAGGATGCTGTATTATTCTCTCAAAGGGTTTAGCACATGGGGCAAAATCTAAGATCTTTCTAATCAAGGGAAAAGATAGGGTCAACTTTGCTTAATCAACATATGTAGATCATGTCATCATTTGGCCTATCCGAAGAGAAGAAATTTAAAGAAAAAGATATTGCACTTAAAACATGCATGATAGAAATATGGATGTGGCGTCATCCATGTGACGCAGATAAGTGAAATTTATAGTCTCTGAGAGATAGAGAGCTTACCCACCGATAAGGCACACAATTGTATACCAATACTGCCAGCCTTTGATCCTAAATCTATAATAGGTATAGAATTATACACAGTACCACACCTGCGGCTTAACTAATGTAATCTGAGCTTATATTTTGTCTGAAAAGAAAGTCAGCTAAAATCACCTAATAGCATAAAATCTATGCTATTTGGTCTTTATGAAAGATGGATATGTGGCTGAGTTTTTTAGAATTTAAGGCCAACGTCTAGAGAAGTTTCTAAGTGGTATTGTACTTATGAAGGGTGCTATGCATCTAAGACTAATGCAATTAACTTTTAATTTTAGCTTGGTTCTAATACAATGAATGCTAGTCAAAGTCTCCAAATCAAAAAATGCATGAAATTTTAAAAAGGCTTATAAAATAATTTTTTAGAAGACTAGGCTACCCCAAGTTCAGCACCTCATCCTCATAGGCCGGATTATCAGAACCCTACCCTCAAGCGGGAAAATATCTAAATAAGGAAAGAAGATGTATTAATATGCATGTAACCCTGGATGGCCTCCGATTTATTTTATAGATCATTTATCTTTCTATATTATTTAATTCCTAAATTTTATTTTTAATTATGAGTAAAAAAAATTATTCCTAAAGAGCCTAGCAAAATTCAGGCATATACATATGTAAGAAAGAAACTTATGAAAACTATATCATTTCTACTGTGCAAAAAAAGTAAACACGTCATCATAACAAATCAACTGAATAGAGTGTCCAAAGTCCATGGCAAGTGTCATTCAATATAAAACCCATAGTGCAGAAAAGTAATAGTGGCCAGGCTCCACCGACAATAACCTAGATTCCACTCCTATAGAATGATGCAAATCTTAAAACAAGACATTTTCATCTTGATCTTTGTCTTCTAGTTCTTTTATCAGTCTCCTTTCTTTGACCTCATCGTAGTACATCCTCTTGAAGGATACCCAAATGCAAAGAAATTTCCTTTAAGAGATTTGTTTTTTCTTTAAATCCCTTATATTTATAAATATCTTATTTTAGATTTTTATAGCTCAATACTTTGAATAAATTACATCAGAATTATAGAAAAAAAAATCTAGACTCTCCTATAAGGTTATCCTAATTAGTTATAATCAAACATCCAAAGCAGTTATATGATAAAATTAAAATGCTCAAATTAGTCATGCTTGGTCATGCTCTTATTTATTTGGGGGCTAAGTAGCTGAAGCACCTATAACAATTATATATTATTTATTAAATTTTTTATCCTCCTTTTAACCCTGTATGAGCATGGCTACCTGCAGAAAATATCACGAGTATCCAGATCGTTCCTAACCTATGGATAATCTATCGCTCATCACATTACAGAAAGAAAATAATTATCATCACAGTAATCATCATAAAAAGCTAACATAAATAATAAATTAACTAGTACATATTTCACATGCAAATTATCACATCACAGAGATAGAAAAAAAGAATATACCGGCCTATCTTAAAGCTAGAAGTCGTGTCCTAACAAATAGATCTTGGTGTGTGTAGTAATTTGTGTGCTTTTGGGTATGTCCTATGTAGAATAACTTGTTCAAGTTATTTGTAATTTGATTTGTTAAAAGTCGAAGGAAAATTTTAATCTAAGTTTAAATATTAATATCTTAAAGTTGATTTTAAGAGTTTATTTTAGTGTTTACTGAGGCCATGAGGTTTATGTCTCCCTCCTTGGGGCTAACTTAATGGCCTCATAAGCCTGGGTTACTCAGTAGTAACAAATTTTATTAAGTTTATTTAGTTGGTTGAAAATTAAAGATTGATATATTAAAAGATTTATTATCAGTTCAAGAGGTTAATTTAATTAAATTTACTATCAACTGGTTTGTGGTGTTATGCCATAAGGCTCGAGGACCAGGCCTCCTTAGGATACTTAGTCCTACAGCCTGAAGTAGTCCATCTTAAAACCAAGTTGATATAATTAAATTAAGTATTTTTATTTAGTTAAATTATTAACAATCAATTAGTTTTAATGTTTTGATACTCCATTGAATTCGTTCGTGACGTTGTACCAATAGGCTCGATGACCAGGCTTACTTAGGATACTTAGCCCCGCAGCCCGAAGTAGTCCATCCTAAAAAAACCTTTATCTTTGGAGTGCTTGTTGTATATTAAGGGGTTGGTTGAATGGTTTTAAAAGGTTAGTTTACAGCTTGATTGAATTTTAGGTGAGTTATTGGATTCTAAAATTTTTTGGATTATGGTTGACCTCCTTATAAGTCTCTTATTTTGTTCACTTAGTTGTTTAGGTTGTTAGTCATTTAGGTCATTATTTATTCAATGTTATAGGTATTTTAGATTATATGTGTGATTAGTTATGAAAAAAGATTTAATAAATTAGAATTTGAGTTTTAGAAGTCTTTTATTTTAACACATTTAATAAAATGCATACAAAGTACACACAGAATACACAATACTCATAAAATACGCACAAAATATGCACAAAATACACACAAAATACACAATACTCATATAATACGCATAAAATATATACACACATAATATGCAATTAATTTGGAAGGTTCTCATAGCCCCGACTCTGTACGTAAGAATTTCTCGTAAGTACCAAAGTGCTAGGAATAGTTCCAAACAACAGAGAGAGAGAGAGAGAGAGAGAGAAACACGAACATATAGAAGAAAAAGACAGAATGAAGTAAAGGAAGATGAGTACCTGCGAATGAAAACTTACGGTCAATGGGATGAGCAGCTTCAAAATAGTTGCAGGATCTATGACCAGACTCACGATGGCGAATTGAAGGCTATTTGATATGAAGTGAGGAAAAGATTGCGAGAGAGAGGGGGGTGAATGGGGGAAGTTTTGGTTGGGATGTCCGAACAGTTGAGGAGAACGAGCGAGAGTGAGATGGAGGAGAGAGGAATCGCTAAACCGAAGAGGCGGAAGGAGTTTTGGAGTCTTGAGTGAGTCGAATGGGACAAGGGGCTTCAGCCTTCCTTTTCCTCGAGGGCGTGGAGAGAAGACCAAGGCAATTGATCCCTCGAATGCCAATGCCTTGAGATAAAAGCTTCATCAAAGTCCTTCTATAACGCCTTTCAAAGTCCCGCTCTGCTTTGATTTCTTTATTCACGAAAGGAAGAAAAGTTCCCACCTACTCGATCATGCTAAGGCCGCCTGTATCAGCACCAGAATGGCAAGTCACTTAATTGCGAACTCTGAACCAGTATAATCAAATTTTCAACACAATCAAAGCCATCGGATCTGATTCCTTGATTAAGGAAAAGATTCAAATGCTAAGGAAAGTCAAATGGATTTAATTGGGATTGAATCAGGCTGATTTGGGCTAGATTTGAGTTCAAATCGAACTTGACTTGATTCAAATTAGGGTGATTTAAAATCCAATTGGGTTTGATCAATTTAACTAAATAAAATTAGACTCAAATCACAATCGATTTGGGTCGAATTGAGCTTGACGCGGTCAAAGTGAACTAATCAGGCTTAATTGAACATGGTCAAGTCTAATTCAACTCAATTTCATGTTGATTCAAGCTCAATTAGGTCTTATCAAGCCAATTTGATGAAATTGAACTTAAATTAACAAAATTGAATCCAAAATTGGCATCAATTTGAATTGAACTAGACTCAACAAAGTTCACTTAGCCTAATCGAACACACTCAAGGGAAAATTATGATAAAAATGAGGTCAACAGTATTATCAAAATTAAGAAAGCAGATCTTGCTGAGATATGAAAGCGGAAAGACTATGAAGTTCTCCTGGATCTTTTTTAAGATTTTGGCATTTGAGAGGCTCTATTTGCTACTGCTTTTGCATTATAGTCTACTTTGTTCTGAATCCTCGATTGCACCATAATTTGCTACACTCCTTTTTGGCTTATTGGGATGTTTTGATAGCCACAGACAATGATGTCATACCCTTTCTCAGGCTCCCCCTTGGATGGTCTTTGGGCAACCAGGGGTTACGTTCCTTTATATGATTCCTTTTGATCTAACTTTACTGAGTCTTGGCTACAACTCTGGCTTTTTCTTCGGTTTTATGGTTCTGTGGTTCTCAGCTCCAGTACTTTTTTTCTCTATTTTCTGCTGTTGTTTTATTTTTGTCAGTTGGGTATGTTCTGTGTTCTTAATCTCTTTCTCAGTTGGCATTTTTATCTTGTTAGATTAGTTTTTTCTTCTTTTTAGCTTCCCTGAGCTTGCTCTTGTTTTTGGTGGAGCATCATATTTTGTATTTCTTTTTTGTGGTTAATCTATATACGGGCTTTGCCCAATTTACCCCAAAGAAAATAAATGAAGGCTATTTTGCATTATTTGAGCCTATTAAAGTAAGAACTTTTTTTAATGCTTATTTCTAAGGTGAAGAGTGAATAATTAAGCTTTATGTTCTATTTAATAAGAGTTCTATATTAATAGATCTATAGATCTTTAAGTATGACATTTAGATTTATGGTATACAAGATGGCAACATGTAAATTAAGATAGGCTTAGTGAGATGCAATACAAGAATCTATTTAATTGTATTCTTCAACTTAAGGTGTTTCTCATGGGTCATTGCAGAAATGAGACTTAGAGATATGGATAGGGTGTAATGTAAATTCAATGTAGAAAAGAAACCAAGCTCAAAATGTCATTGATGTAAAAAAGTAAATAAACATGGATGAAGAAGCTCTATCTCCATCTCTCTCTATCTCCATCTCTCTCTATCTCTATCTCTATCTCTAGTTCACTTCATCACATGTGTTGAAGAAGATTTGATTATGGTCTAACTCCTTAATGCTGGCATATCCCACTTTCTTTTAAGGAATAAGTCAAACACAACGTACATGAGTTTTAATAGAAATAGGGTATGCCACAGAAATTGTGTGATACCATTGCTATATGAGATCATTGTTAACATTAACAGTGTCTGTAACGCTCTAGAATTTAATTTGGAAGAATTTTTTTATCTTTTATTATATAATAGCCGAAGCTATTTAATTTTATCTATTAGTAATAAATAACAAAAATAAATTTTATAATTCAAAATATTAATAATCAACTATATTTATTGACCCAAAAATAAATCATATACTCACAACATGTCCTTCAATTCCGAGTATAAAAGAATAACTAAAACAAAAAAGAAACTGAACCTGAGGAATCTTGATCATTCTCACACTCCTGAACATTTTCCTTGATATGAATTTATTTAATCACATATAATAAGCTCAAGAGCCCAACAAATAACCAAATCCTATAACTAAACTCAAAGTGCGGTAAAGGAATAATGTGCATGTAAGAAGTCAAATCATAACAGTAACGATATATGATCATAAATCAGTGTAGAAATACTAAAGCTCACATTCAATATTAGTAGAATCTGTAAACAGTAAAATAATACGATACAGTATCTTAGTAAAGAAGTATGGTGGTGAAACTAGTATGGGTGTCGAATCGATAAAGCATTCATCACAAAATTAGTTTGCAAAAATAAATATCTGACTATCCTAAAGCCTTTACTTATACTAACAGGTGTTAATGTTTTAAAAATTTGCACCAATACCCAAAAATTATGAAAAAAATAGTGTAATTAAATAACTATAATATCTATGTTATGGCGAAGAAGGTTTATGATTTGGACTTATATTGACTCGCAAAAAAATTATTTGACTGGATCAAAATACAAACTATTACAATGTTAACATTACACTCAATAAGTTTACTTATCTTAAGGTAAACTTATCCCTATTAAATCCTAACTAAATTCTTATCCTTAAGAAAAAAATGGCTAATCAATTTTAGACTTTTAATAGGGAGCCTCAAGGTCATTAGAAGCCTTAAAAGACTCATAAGCCCATGGGTAAGGATATTGAGCCTAATTTGACTCAAATTGGCCCATATGGGTGCAAATAGGTCAAACTCACTTTAAATGCTAAATCATTCACATCTAGTACACATAGAAGTCATGGGATGATTTTGAACATAAACCATACTTGGTCAACACAAACTAACCCATAGTTGACCATATTAATTAGTCAAAGGAATCAAATTCCCCATAAAAGGTTTACCCTGCACTTTGTAAGGGAATTTAGCCTATGTTACTAACCAAAGCAAGTCAAACCCTTGAGAGTCACTAGACAAGAGGAGTTTGACTAACCCAAGGCCACTCAATTTCTAGCTCATTAAAGCACCTAAATCCTAAAAGAACGGTCTATAATCAAAGGAATTAATACATACCATTTAACTAAAATATTTTAGGATTTTGATTAAATTTATCAAAATACTAACAACATCAACAACAACATCAAGCCTTTATCCCACTACGTGGGGTCGGCTACATGAATTCATTTTCTCTATTTTGTCCTGTTAAAAGTCAAATTCTCGTTTAAATCGAATAAAAAAATATCATTTCTAATATTTTCTAACCAAGTCTTTTCAGGTCTACCTCTACCTTTCTTAACATAAGTCAAATCTAATACCTCTACTTTCCTAACCGGGTCATTAGAAGGCCGTCATTTTATGTGACCAAACCATCTAAGGCGACTCTCTCTAATCTTATCTTCCATTGGAGCTACTCCAACCTTTTCACATATATGCTCATTTCGTATCCTATCTCTAAGGGTAAAGCCACTCATCCACCTGAGCATCTTCATCTATGCAACACTTAACTTAGTATTATGCTTCTCTTTTAATGGCCAACATTTGGCACCATAAAGCATTGTAGGTCTCACCACCATCTTATAGAATTTTTCCTTAAGTTTGAGGGGGACTTTTCTATCACACAACAAGCCCGATGCATTCCTCCACTTCAACTATCCAACTTGAATTCTGCTAATAACATCCCCATCTATTTCACCATCACTCTGAACAATAAATCTAAGATATCTAAAATGTGTACTTTTATTAATGACTTGATCGCCCAAAGTCACAATCCCCTCACTGGGTCTATTCTACTAAAATTACACTCCATATATTCCATTTTAGATCTACTCAAGCGAAAACCTTTAGACTCTAAGGTTGACCTCCATAATTTATCAAAATACCATTATAAATAAATCCTCATTCTAAATATAAAAGAGTGCTTGGTCCTGACGTTCAATGCCAATAATCATCGCAAGTAGCCACCATCATAAAACTATGTTTGTTTAACCATCTTCCTCCCATTCGACTACCATCATCTAACCATCAGTGCTCGAGCATGGTCACATGTACATCATCATTCAACAAACATCGCCTAAATGTCATATTTCATCATTCAACCTCCATCATCTAATTATCAAATTATTTCCATTCAATTGTAATTGCATGAATCATCACTATTCACTCCTATATCTCTTGCATTCCTCATCACATCTATAGGAAGTTAAGCTTATGTTTTGTAAAAACTCTAGTGTCTCATATGTTTCTTTACTTTATATGTATGTGTGTGAGATCTTTGGGCAAATATAAAATATAAATCTCTCTCTCTCTCTCTCTCTCACTGCAAACTTTTCCGACTTGCAACAAGTTGGTAAAGAAGTTGATATGCTCTTTATGCTAGAAATTAAAGAGAATGAATGGACTATCTCCACATTTTGAATGAATTGAGAAATATAATGATCAAGCATTTATCAATGTTGAAGGTTCAGATGGTGTTGATAAAGATATAATGAACTCAAATGTATTTCTTGAAATCATTTGTCTGTGCTTGATGAAAATATTTATTTTCTAGTGGAATATAAATTTTATGTAACCTTATTTAATTTATTAGTTTTGATTTTTTTATTTTTTGCAAATATATTCTTAATAATCACCTATATAACACCCTTCATTACAACTCTACAGATGCATTCAAAATTTCTAAAAGTTGGGAATATAAATTCTATTTCATAAAAAAATAGCAATGCAATGCGTCCGTTATAGATCTAATTAACCCGTGCATACATTGTTTTAATGATTATAACCAAAATCTTCAATAAAATTCCACAATTTGAGGTTTAATGAAGTAAATAACTTCTTAATATTACTAAGGTTTGAATATGGAAGCCAAAATAATTATTAATTAAGTAAAAAACATGATGTGCCATACTACCATGCATGAAAAGATAAGCGTTTGATAACAAATTAAGGTAAATGTAGTTTATTGAGAAGGGGTTGGGCATACCAAATTGTCTATCTTATTAAGAAAATATTTAACTTTCAGGGTGGGCAATTGCCCATCCTAGGCATCACATGAGCCTGTCCACACACATATATATATAATAGTTTGAAGCAAAGTGCCAAAATTGATGTGGAAGAGAATTTAAAGTGCAATCAACTAAAAACAAGCGCACAATTGATCTAAAATCATAGACAATGATACTAAAATTTATATACCTTCACTTGAACCAAGTTACATCTATGAGAGAGAAAGGGAAATTAATGCATCATAAAAAAAAAAGCCACAAACATTAAGCATAATTCGTAGATACTTACTTTGTTGAAATTAATATCATCTCCTAAGATTAATCATTCCTCAAGTCTCCCTAAACTTATTGATTCCAATATCATAGTTTATTTGATATTTTTATGTAATTTTATTTAATCAAAAGTTTTTTGTACTCTCTTCTTTTATGTCAGATTAAAATTTATTCTACATGTTGAATTAAGTTGAAATTAAGGGTTTATATGAAATGACTATAATTTTTTATAAAGATAGTTGTAACACTATTGTTGGGAAATTAGCTTTTTGAAAGCTGTTGTTCAAAGTATATTCCAAGCACCAAAATTTCTTGAAAGTAACTAAAAAGCAGTAGCCAAATAGAATTAATTATAATTGCGGTCAAAAAAATAAAGCAGTAAGAATGTTGTTCCAAACAAACTCTTAAGTACGAATAAAAACAAAACAATGAGGCTTCATTTCGGACAGCTTTCTTGCTATGTTGCTTTGCAGATCGCAACCACAATCTTTATTTGGCCGCTGCTTTTTTATTACTTTCAAAAAACTGTTGTGTTAGAAAATTGTTTTCCATAAGAATTTAAAAAAAAAATTTCTACAGCAACTTTATAAAATAGTAAGAAAGCTGTCTCAAAAGAAACCTCAAACTTTAATTTATTTTGGTTTTTGTCCCATTCACGTTACAGATATTTTCATCTCTCTGTGGGCTATGCAATCTCATGTAGTTTGATCTTCCAATCATCGCATGGTCTTAATTAGGAGTGCTTTGATTTTTTACGAGCTTATTTAGGTTCTAATTCAATAGCCACAGACAATGAGTATTATAGATTTATCACTTAAATCATCTAATAAGCTTTATTTTCTCTGCTGAGATTTTTTGTGTTAAAAGATCTGTAAGTATGACATCGTAGATTTATTTTATGCAAGATTGTAATATGTAAATTATGATATTTGCTTATTGAGTTGCAATGCAATAATCTAGTTTATGGTCTTCTTCTACTGAGGGTGTTTTAGATGGCCATTGCATTAAGGAGAATGAATAAAATGGTCATAATTTAATCTAAATTTAGTGTGAAGAAGAAACAAAGCTCACAATATCATTAATGCCACATAATAATAATAATTATAGATGTAAGAAGGAAGAATCTCTCTCCCTCTCTCTCTCTCTAAACCACTTTCTCAGATGCGTTGAAGTAGAATAAAAAATTAATAAACATTAATGAATAAACTATAATTCAAAAATAATTATCTTATTAAGATAGTCTACGCTTCAAAATAAATTAATCCATAAGATATAGGCTGAATTACTATAAACGAGCAAGTTAACTATCTCTCCACATAAAAAATCCTATAAGATGATGAATGAATCACCAAAAAAGTCAATTAGAGTGAAGGGGCTCAAATAGGTTGCAAGAATAAATAATGAAACTAGGAAAGGTACCAACAATCTAGTCATGATTCATGGATCAATCATTCTAAGTTATAAACTCAATATCAATTAATCATTAAGTTAGTCGACCCAACCTGATCGTGAGATATCATGCCAGTAACTATAAATTGTGTCATATGGAGGAGAAATTATTCTGTGAGGTCATAAGTGCCACGTCATTGTTTTGCTGTGTACTGGTGTTGTGTACTACTTTGTACTAGGTGACGTGGCGTATCCTGATTCGCCTCTGGCTCGTCCGGTGACCGCATAGAATAATTTCTCCATAAGGAGCGTGTGGTGATCTCAAGTTATAGAAAGAAAAAAAAACAATGTCTATAAACACTCAACATTAACCAACCTCCAATCTTCCTTCTCAACTATCACTCGATGCTTATGGACAGCGCTAATGTTTATCTTACTAGTTGCTTGGTCTCCTTATGAGGATCAAGCTGTTGACCATCATTGAATGATATCGTAAATACTCTATAACTCTTTTTATCAACGTAATATATATTCCATAATTTATGTCTACCATTAGGGTTTAGGGTATATCTTACTATCAATGGTTTACAAGCATGGTTTATAATATTATCAATGGTTTATAAGCATGGTTGGTGACCTAATTATTTGTCCTTCTCCAAGCGTATAACCGGAAGTATAATAAGAAAAAAGAAAAAAATTGTTGCCCTTATCCCGATAAAATTCTCCCTCCGAGACAAATCGTCGGGTTTCCTCAACTCCACAAACGCCGACTCTCTCTCAGGTCCTTCCGACCGTCAATGGCAGCTCTCTCTGTTAAAAGCCTAGTACCGCTTAGCTGTACAAGCTCTGCTACCCGGTAATTCTCATACACTTATTCTTCTTCCCGACGCTTCAGTTTTCTCTAAATCGTCGATTTTAAGCTTTTTTTTTTTTTTTTTTGCTTCCGATGATAGATGCCAATGGCCATTCAGGTAAATTATTATTCAATTTCAGCAATACCGTTGTTGTGATCATTTTATTTTCTTACAGCGATTCCTGTCTATTTGAGAGCGTAGGGCTGTTAATTCTGTCTGGAACTCAAAATCTCGCTGGATAATAACTTG
This sequence comes from Dendrobium chrysotoxum, assembly GCA_019925795.1. Lineage (NCBI taxonomy): Eukaryota > Viridiplantae > Streptophyta > Magnoliopsida > Asparagales > Orchidaceae > Dendrobium > Dendrobium chrysotoxum. Next base: position 150,774 of record JAGFBR010000811.1, read on the forward strand.
AATTTTAAGTTACATGAAATCGAAATTGAGTTGCAATGATTCGAAGATAGTTCGTCCGAAATTAGTTTAATTGAACTCAAAATTGGCTGATGTATAGATTAATGCGCATATATGTGCATGTCAATATGGTAATCTTGATTCAAAATTTTAAATTGTATTGATATATCTCCAAAAATTTCATTTGATTGATATGAATCTCAATGCATTATTTTATAATGAAAATATCATACTTAAATCCAGGACTATCTCAACCGCGATCTCGACAAATTTATAGTCAAATTGAATGTCTCGATAAGGTGAATGCAACAACACTAATGTTGTTCAGATTCAAATCCAAATGAGCTCAAATTAAGCACATGAAGCATAGTAAGAAACTTTCGGATTTTAATTGAATGATCAAATGATGTCTAAATTTTTTATGTTTATAATCAAATCAAGCAGTTGATAAGATGAATCCAACGAGCCCATAATCATTTAATTTGGAATACTTAAAGGCACTCAAATGTTGAATAAACAATATATGATTAATAGAGTTAATATGGACCGTCTGATTGAGTGTTATGAAATTTTGGATGAATTTGCTAAAATATCACTCTCAATATACTATAAATAGACCTCTAAAATTGAATTTGGAGAAAACATAGAGATCTAAAGAACTTTATAGCTCTGCCAAACGTTTAATGTTGACGATCGTTGCCGTTGTCCGACTTCCCTCATCTGACCATCATCATTGTTTGCCGATCTCTTTCTGACCACTATCATCTGGATTTCATAATTCATTCCTCATTATCCAATGTCCATCATCGAATCATATTCATTTGACTGTCGATGTCCGATGATTTCATCTTCCAACTACCATCATCCCCGATTGCCATCCTCTGACCTCATGATCCAAATAATGTTGCTTAATTGATATCATTCATCTGTTGTGATCATCACCTCACGAATTATCCCATAAGCTCTTATATAACTATAAGAGACCAAGCAAGTGCTCCTACTTTTTTAATCACATTTTCTCCAATTGTGGAGAAGATCAGAATTCTATAATTTTATGTAGATACTAGATTTTTTCAACTTAGCGAAGCCCAATCTTTTTTTCACTTTCTTGATTTTTTATGTAAAAACTCAAGTATCTCCTACATTTTTCCCTTTATGTGTGTTGGAACTTCATACAAAGTTAAGACACAGAGCACTCACTCAATCGCTATATGAATTCTCTAGCATATAACAACTATTTTATTAAATTAATAGACATGAGTTTAATTAGCTTGAAAGTTAACTCAAAATTAATCCTTTTTACTTGAACTTGGCTCAAAAGAAATTGAAACCTTTGATTTTGAGTTGAGCAACTTTGTGCAAACTCGATTAGAGTTGATTCAAGCCTAGCCTATTAATTCTACAAAATATCTTCTAAACTCCTTACTGAGAATACACTCACATATTTGGATCATTTCTCTTGAAATTATATTGTTTTACACTTAATCATTTTTTATGGTATACATCTACATTTCTATTTGGAGTCATGATTTTATGATAGGCTAATGATAACTACTGGAAAGAAAAGTTTATGAAAGGACTTTGTTGACCTCAGTACCTCGTGTCCTGCCAAAAACCTCCGCAAATCCCGCTCAAAATCCCTCGAATTCAGCTAAAATTCCTGCATCGATGTTGAACTGTCCCATTCGCGTGTTTCCTGCGTATGGCCCGTGCTCATCTCGATCAGGAAGCCTTCATTTGCGTTGATAAAAGGAGAAACGAAGGAAAGATCTTCGTTCGCTTCTTCCTGCACACGATACTGCTCTCCCGTTCATGCTCTCGCTCCCTTCTCTCTGTTTGACACTTTGACCCCCTGATTGCCTCCGCCTCCACGCACAAAAACCTGGCCGAACTCCATTTTCCCTCCTCCAGCACCAGCTGCAACCCACATTCACATACCTAGCCAAATCTCCTCTACCCTTCGACCCACCTGCTCGTGCCCAACCTCTGGCCCGACCCTCCGTTCACATCCACATCCAACCCAGCCGTAACCAAGCCTAGTCCCAACTTTTAGCAACCATTGTACCTCATGACAAGCATCCGGTCCCTCCTCTTCCACTCGACACAAACACCAGACCAAGCCCGTCAATTCTGACTTTCAACTCATACACCTGAACTATAGCACCCGCTGACCCTTTCGACTTCGTGACCGACTATTATGTCGATCTCAACTAGCCGCTCCTACAGAGCCATCGACCCCATATGCTGAAGTTAATTCCTCCTCCCAACTCCCATCACCCTTTATTGTGTCGAACTCCACACCCTCCCAACTCCCTCTTGCGCCTCATGATCTATCACAGTCCACGAGCCTCTTATTCCTCTCCCCCAGTTGAAATGAAGCCTCTCATTTTTCGCCCATAACTCACTGTTGCATCCCGTCTACCGAACTTCCACTACCTTCATCACCCTACACAGCCCATTAGACCCCTAACACACTGAATTTCTCCAGCCCACTAATTTCCCTCCCCACTTCCTGTACACTTCACAAACCCACAACAACCCATCTCTCACTCTCTCTCTCTCATCTCTCTTTATACTTAAATATATATAATTATTATATAGCAAAAAAAAAAAAAGAGATAAGTTTTCAAAAAAAAAAAAAAAGAAAGAGAAGAAAAGGAATTTTGTGTATTTTTACTGTGTTGTCACCTCGACATCGCCGTCGTCGAGCTCCTTCGTGTAAGGTATAATGATTTCTAAACACTCAAAACCCACAAATCTCGCTTTCGGCACTCGCGGTGCACCGAAAAATCATCTATACACGCTTTCCTTAGCATGGCGGGAGGAAATCCGATGTGAAGCTTGCGGTGAGGTTGGTAGGCCCTGCACAAGCTTTTCTCTAGCATGGCGAGGATAACTTTAAATACCCGTATACATGCCTCAGTGCCTGCGGGGAAAGAACTGCGCATTTTCAAACAGGTACCCCTGAAGACCCATACACATCTTTCTCTGCCGTGGTAGGATTGAAGACCATGGCTATTGTGTCGCCAGATACCTATCATACACGCTTTTCTCTAGCATGACGGGAATGCCCAGCTTCTAAGATTTCTCTCAAATGGGGGAGATGCCGGGAGGCTGCCAGATTTCTCAATGAACATGGGACTTAAAATGAACAATAGGCTTGCAGATTATCGAACCACTGGGAACTTGACTCGAACAATAGCAGGGAACCGAACATCAAATTAGAAAAAAAATACACAATAACATTAAAATATAAATGTTAATTAATGGTCCTGATCATTCAAATGAAAATCAATGAATAAATAGATGACCACGATGGATAAGTTTTCAGGCATAATCAACTTGCAAGCAACACCAGTCAAATGCAAATGAACCAAAATAAAACTTGTAATGAACATCAACGAGCAAATAGAATACTCAATGCATGTAAAGAACAATGAACATACAAATGGGAGGCAAGATGAATGCAATGAACATCATGGTGTGTTCATGAACGAAATGTAGAAGGTGCACAACAAATACAACACCTGTAGTGAATGTTAGTGTACAATCAAGCACATTAAATCCTGCGAGCAGCAGAAGGATTTGACATGCAGTGAATACGACGATATTCTTGCAATCAATGTCAATCCACTAGCGAATGAATACAACAACTCTCTGTGAATAACAACAGTCAACATGCGACGAGTATGACAAGTCTTTCGCACAAACACGGCACGCTGTCTATGAAGAAAGGCAATAAACTTGTAATGCATGCAAATCATAACAAGCAGTAGTGATGATGAATAAGCTGTGAATGTAGTAATCTCCATATGTTCAACATCAGCCGACTGGCAAATGAATACACTAATTCGCTCGTGAGTGACGACAACAGATAGGCTGTGAGTATAAAAGTTTTAATGAGTTTGCAGATGCTTGCATAAGTCTCCCATGAACACAAATCTGGTATGCAACTAGATGCAGTAACTTGCCAATCAATATGCGCGAGAAAATCTGTAGCGAATGCAGCTCATCTAGTAGTGTGGGATCCGAAAATTTGCCCCTGGCCTCCCCTTGCTTTCGGGGAGTTTTAATGAATTAGGTTCCAGGGTAAATTTTTAGAAGGTAGATTGGGTTTGAAATAAGATACTACCCAGAGATTTCGCCCTCATTTTGCGAGGACTTTAGATCTGTGTTCTGGTTTCCTATAGGCGCAAGCCTTTATAGTTAGTTACCCCTCCTGATAGCGAGAGAACTTTCGATTAAAGTTAGTCATCAAATGAACACATCGTATTCGTAGATACGTGATATCTGACATATAGTAGCAGCATGAGTTTGTATTTGAATATTTGAAATGCCATCCGGTTGAGATTTACGTTCAACATGGCCATCATCGAGGTGTCATTGTAGTCATTTAAAAATATTAGTATTTTATAGAAGTTTGATGGCATTTGAAAATATATGATCCCCTCTGGTTGAGATAAACATTCAACACGGCCATCATCAGGGTATTTATGGGCAATTTCATTCATGGATTGAACCTTGTCTACTCTATCCATTTGTTTACAAAGGATCAGGTTTGTCATTGGATTTAGGTTTTTATTGCCGAATTTTTCTTATTATCGGCCTTGAAGGCCTAACATAAACTATAGAACAAATATTCTAGTCGATATCGTGATCGTATATCTGTTTAACGGTTCAAATCGTGTCGACTCCCATCCTATTAGGGAGGAGGATTGGACTTGAACCTAAGTTCATTTCTCAACCCGCGCAATAACCTCAGACGTCATGTTGGTACTTATAACATGCTCGTCAGGGCCCATGTGGGTGTATGATTACATATGCACTTCTTTGTGTTTGTGTGTATACATATTGCAGTGTACATGTGGGGACATTTTTGAAATATTTGATGCTGGTCAGTTGTGCGGGTAACTATCATTTAAACATGCGTGACACTCTGTTTGGGAACTTATAGATGCATTCTGTTCGCTTGTATGAGTATTGCGGATCCAGTGACATAGCGTCGTGGTGTGTTGGGTCTCATTTGAGAATTTGTAAATGCCTTCTATTCGCTTGCATGGATGTTGCAGATCCGGTGGCGTGGAGTTGCACTATAGTTATTTGCCTGTTGCTTCACACAGGTAGACTGTCGTGCACTAATGAGTCTCCTGCTTTCGGTTGTAAATACTTGCATCTATTGCAGTTCTTTTATATTTGCTCGCAGATAGCAAGTTGAATGTATAACGGGCCTCCTTCAGCGGCTCGTAGGCATTTACATTCACTGTAGTCATTTGACATTTTGTTCGTAGATGATATTTTGCATATATAGCAGATCTTCTACAAGGGCCCGTAGACACTTACATTTGCTACGTATCATCCAATGTTTTCTTGTAGATGGCATGTAGTGTGTATGATGGGTCTCCCGCAGTGACTTGTAAATATCTACATTTATCACAAATCGACTGCCTCTATCTGCAGGGCCTTGATGTATTCGCTTGACATTGAATCATCATTAATTGTAGTAATGTTGTAGCATTCACTGCATATTGTTTGTCGTCACTCATAGGTGGATGACTTTATGCATGACGAGCTTCCTACAATTGCCTGTAGGTGTCTGTACTCACTATGGGTCTTTGGTTCTTATTTGTAGATAATACATGCATTTGTATCCTCCTGTGATCTTCCGTACTCACGGCACTTTAGCTGTTGTTATTCTCAAATAAACCACATCAATTGTCATTGCTTGTAGACATTTGCATTCTCCGCATGTTACTTTCCTTTGCTTGTTGGAACTTATACATCGTAGATAGCTTGTTATGGGTGTATTTGTGTTTGCAGGTGATCTATTAGTTTTGCAACAGTCAGTTTTGCAACATGACTATTATCACTGATTGTAAGGGTTGCTATATCTTCTTGTAAGGTTTGTGTGAACACTACACATTGACTGCCAGTGAATTATGCTTTGCAACCTCCTCTAGCATTGGTTGTGGGTGATTTAGCATTCATTGCATGTTATTCATTGTCACCCGTGGATGAACTGTTGTGCGAATGAAGGGTCTCCTACATCAGCTTGTGGATGCTCGCAATCATCATACACATCATCATGTGCACTTGCAATAAGCTTCATCGTTCGCAGGTGGACCATTGTATGAATGAGGAGTTCTCTGCAGTGGCTCGCATGAACTCATATGTCTATTGTGGATTTGTCGTACTTGTTTGTGCACAGTATGCTGTGTGTGCACTATACACTACCCTTTACCACTTGCGGTGGCCCGAGACATTTGCTTGCGGGCTAATACTGATTATAGGCGAATCATATTCATTGCAGTATTTTATAGCATTGGTTATGAGTGATGTTGTTATGTGCACTTCCAGTCTTCTATCATCACTTGCAAGTATCTACATTCATTATAACCTGTCTCTTTGAATTGTAGATGATGCGTTGCATGCATGATGTGCATGTCGAATCATCATATTCGTTGTGCATTGACTCGTTTCGCTTCTGGGAAATTGCTATATTTTCTTGCCACTGAGCTATTATAGATTATAGGGATACCCTAACATTTATTGTATAAGCACTACGAATGTCATTTATCCTCATTTACAGGTTGATTTAATCGAGTGTTCAAGTCATTTAAGTCTCATAGTTTGTCACTTGTGTGCACTAAGAGCTCTTCTACTTCAAGCTGCTTGTAGCCGACCATAAGCAGGTTGCCATAGGCATCATAGGTTCATGTACATGACCTTAAGCAAATCATTCTGCTCATTACAAGTCTCCTATATGTGTTCGTCTGCAAGTTGATGCTAATTGCTAGGTGGGTTATACTCATTACTGATAACCCACACATACGTTCATCGGCAATATTCTGTGCTCATTGTATGTTGACTTTCAGTATTTGTAGATAACTACTGTATTTATCTATGAGCTGGTTGTCATTGATTGGAGGGAAATCTTAGTATTCATTTCATGTTCTTCATATGTCCTTCATAAACATGCCATCCATGATTAAGATGCATTGCAGGCACTTATGTTATATGCTCCCTTCAGATTGATTGTGGCTTGTTGACATTAGTTTGCAAGCAAGTGTTTAGCAATTTATCCATCATGAGTTTTCTAATTACTCATTAATCTTCATATTACTTGTTGCTTCTGAGTGGGATGTAGGATTATTATCCACCATGAGTAATTGTTTGTAAGAAAGTTATTACATCTTCAATTTGATCTTTGCTTGCAAAAAGGTTCTTGTGTTTTAGACCGATTGTTGTTCGTGTGCAGCGAAGGTTTATGAATCTCTTGTTTGCTTGTTAATGTTCATTTGTTTGATCAAAGTTTTCATTTGGTTTTGGCATTCTCATTTTGATTATATATTTATCAATTTGAAAGTCCTGTTCCTTATTAGTTATCCAAGCTCGTGTTCAGTTCGAGTTCCCTGTTGTCCATATTATTCAAGTTCAGGTCCTCTATATTTGCTTTGAATTTCGGCAGCCTCCCGGCATCTCCCCCGTGTAGGGGAAATTTCAGGAGTCTAGGCCTCCCGCAACGTTGGAGAAAAGCTTGTACAGTAGGTGTCGGGCAACACCGCAACCGTATCTTTTTAATCCCACCACGCTACGAGAGCGTGCATGGGTCTTCGAGGTACCTGTTTGAAATGCACAATTCTTTCCCCCGTCACACTATGCGAGCACTTAAGGGTACTTAGAAATGTCCCTGCCATGCTATGAGAGCGTGTACAAGGCCAACCCGCCTCGTCGTAGGCGTCGCACCGGGTTCCTTTCCCACAATGCTAGAAAAAAGCATGTATGGGAAGTTTTCCGGTGCGCCGCAAATGCCTAGGATGAGATTTGAGGTTTAGAACTTTATACATTCATGTAGACCGATGGTGACGGGGTAACGACGACGATTAAGATGCACAAAAATTGAGGACAAAATATTTCCTTTGCTCTCTTTTTTTTATTTTCTCTCTTTTTTTTTCTCTTTTTTTGTACACTTATATATATATATAAGTATTATGTAAATATATATTTATATGTATGTATACCGACACAGAGAGAGAGAGGTGAGGGACTACCTATGTGAGGGATTCAGTTAGGTTAAGAGGAGTAAAGGTGCAGCTGGGTTTGGGATTGGAAGAGGGAGAAAGTAGGTCGTGTGGAGAGTCGGGCTCGGCCAAGTAAGGCTCGAGGAAGGGTCCGGCTGCAGGATCGGGAAGGCCTTCAGACGGCGGTGGAGTCTGCGGCTTAAGGGAATCAGAGCTTGGCGTCAGTTGTGGCTGGGGATTGGGTGAGGATCGACGATAGGGAAGGTCAGTCGACGGCTTACAGACAAACGGGGCTCTGAGGATTGGAATGCTAGGTCAAATTTTGGAAGAAGTTCGGCTGGAGGGCTCGATTGTGAATGGGAAAGAAACGAAGAAAAGAAGGGAAGCTCTGGGTCGTGAGGTTGGAGTCAGGATGGGCTAGGGTCGGAGGTCATGTGCGGGATTTGGTCGGCCTGGACGTCGAAGGCTTGCGGCCAAGTTGGGGACAATCGGCAGGATCTTGAGAATGCGAGAGGAAGAAGGGCTTCGATAGAGAACGTATGTGGGAAAAGGAAAACGAGCGAAGTCTCGTTTTGGGTTCATTTTAACGACGCAAAGGGTAGCGATCGAGGCTAGCGTGGGACGACTGCAAACAATGCCGAATGCAGGAGATGGGCATGCAACAGGATTTGTATTGGTAATGATTTTTAGCGATTTTTTTATTTCGTTTTTTTTATTTTGCCGCAGAGGTCAACAGGTAGTCAGCATTAGTGTGCAAATGAATTATGCCAATTTATTTGTGGATAATAAAACTCCTTGCAAACACTGACGAAGGGACGAGTATAATGAACGTAATCCACCGGCAGTCAATATTGACATGTAGTTAAAATGCAAGCATTAACATGCTACTCGAGCAAATCCACCATTGTAATGTATGGTGAATGCAACTTACCTTGCAGTCGATGTTAAGGACAAACGAATATGTTAAGCCGCCCGCAAGAAGCAACAACAAATATGCTGCGAGGATTAAGGGTCCTTTGCAAACAAATAGAAGTCGATATATGAACGAATGCAGCCCACCTATCAATTAACATTAATTTGCAAATGAACACGTTAATCTACCTGTAAACAATGATAGTAGATATGTTGCAGGTATAATGAATCCCCTGTGAATATGGACATATGACGTATCACTTATAAGCAAAGACCGAAGATCAAAGCAAATGCATTACCACAACAAATGCAAATACCTACGAGCCACTATAGAAAACCCGTCACGTGCACAACTTATTATCTACAAGCAAATGCCTGAAGAACTATGGTAGCGACGAACACCTGCTGTTAACAAGCAAAGGCAGGAAGAGCTATGGTAGCGGTGAGCATGTAGTATGCACATACATGATGTCTAAGGATGCTGCACGGGTCAAGAAATGAACCTATGTTCGAACCCGATCATCCTATATGAATAGATAGGAGTCGACACGGTTCGAATCATCAAACAAATATACGGTTATGACATCAATTAAGATATTTGTTTTATACATTCATATTAGGCCTTTAAAGGCTATAATAAAAAAATCACTAATAAAAGTATAAAGCGACAATGAACACAATCCTCTATCAACAAGTTGACGTAGTTGACAAGATTCAACCGACAAAATAAAAATGCCCATAAATACTCTGATGATGGCCATGTTGAATGTTTATCTCAATCGGAGGGGACTCTAAATATCTAAAAATACCTCCCAAATTCCCAAATGCCCATAAAAACTCAAAATTCCAAAAATATCAGAACCTGAGATATTCAAAATGAAAATAAATCACCAAAATACTTGAAGAAAAATACTCATCCATCCTCCGCAACAGTTTGCCGAGGTGGACAAATCTGAAAATCACTTCAGCTTACAAAGAACAAATGTCTGGTCGAGAATATCACTAGGATTCATTCTCAATCCATCTCTTACTAGTAGGGATGTGACACATATCCTCTAACTGATAGTTTTGTCGCCAAATGGCACCACAGATAAACGGTTATGACTGGGACCCACTGACCGGGTGATTTTGTCGCCAAATGACACAATTATATCACGGTCATGGTCAGAGCACATATGTTCCCCAATAGCATTAAATCATTGAGCAATGAATCAATAGGATATGATCGATAGGGCACAAAGTCCTCTGTTAGCTAAGGTGGATTCAAAATTTTTTCCCTTAGACATACACCTTAAGTCTACGAGGTACCCTTGGACGACGCAATCCATGGCTGCCTACAAGGATCCTTCTGTCACTACCTCCTCTAACTAAGTAGACCAGGGATCATGATGGTTCAGGATGACGGAACCATGGGATCTTGATTGGGTTCATCATCATTCCCCCCACCATCCGTCTTAAGTGTAAAGTGGTGGATTTCTAATTTTAAATATAAAATTTTTAAATATCAAATTATGCTGCTACTCTACGCCGGATACTCTGTATCTATTTGACGACTAGCCTTAATCAAAAGTTCTCTCTTATTATCAGGAGGGGTAATTTACTATAGGGGCTTGTGCCTATAGAAAACCTGAACTCATACCATAAAGTCCTCGCAAAATGAGGGCGAAATCTCTGGATAGTGACTTATCTACAAATCCAATCTGCCTTCTGAAAATTTGCCTCGGAACCTAAACGTTAAAACTCTCCTCGATGACCCGACGGAGAGAAATGGGCCGCGGAGAGGCTGGGGCACGAATTTTCTAAGCTAAAAATTTAATTAGATTATTTTAATTATAAATCAATAATATATAGCTAAAAATTTAATTATATTAATTGATAGTGGTGCAGAAATGTATTGTTCAAGGAAAAAATATTCCTTAAAAATATTTCAAAAATGCCACTATGAGTTTAACCTTTGCTAGTGGGAAGAAAATGATGATTAAATATAAATTAACTAACACATCAATATCTAAAGAAGATGCGTGTACACCCTTCGTGCTTGTGAAAAATCTTTCACATGGCATACAACTGGTATGCTGGCATAACAATACAACTAATTTTTTGTGTATTCAGATAAGTGTGTAATAGTGGTTAAGTTGGCTCCAGTGTGATCTGGAAATCATAAGTTTGGTTCATGGAAACAACTTCTATGTAATGCATGAGTAAGATTGCGTGTATCAACTCCTCAGATTTTATATTAACAGGAACTTTGGACTCTTTAGTCACTATTTATTCTGCTTGTAATTTGTGAAAAACCATACGTATAGTCGCATACAAAGGTTGTAACTCTAAAAACTTTGTTAACTATCTCCAAATGTGCAATGCTCAATTTTGGGATCCAAAGCCAATAAGTTATTCTCATAGCTTTTCCTCCAAATGCAAACTTGTATCTACATCTAGGGGCTTTGTCAAATTTTCTCATATATATCTACTTTTAAATAAATCGTTGAGTATTAATGTTATCTTTAGCAATTCTAAGTGAGATTAATGGTGAAAAAAATGTCCCTAGTTTTTCAAGTAATTACCATGTTTGTTATTGGTAGGACCAGAAAATTTGCAGTGCAGAAGAATGAAAAAAAATGAATGTCTTGCAAAACTTGCTGACATTAAAAACTTGATTCTCCTCTCAGCTCTGCTAAGTGATAAAAATTTTGCTGAGAGGTTCAAAATTGAAATTATATATAATTTTCACAAGAAAAATTATACGCATTTGGGGTATCATTCTGGTTTTGACTTTTTATCAGTTGGAATTATGTTGTGGTGGATATTAGGCGAGTTTGGGATTGTACTTTGTTTATATTTTGTATGAACGTAGTTTTCCATTTGAACAACAGGATTATGCTATAGAACGAACATGCTGTTAACACTTCTCTTCCTTACAGTTTACAGTGCAAAGCAAATAAAATTATCTTGGATGGCTTACATGGAGGATGTTCTACTGTAACAAACTGTAGAAAATCAAGAAGGACATTTCTTTGGAAATCTGTATGCCTAGGTGCTGTCGTTCTGCATGTAAATCCTAGCTTTTCTGTGCCATTGTTGGAGATGAAGGAGCCTGAGATAATCAGGTAATCTTACATTAACTGCTAAATCAAAATAGACAAGATGACAGATGATAAATGATGCACTTAGCAACTGATGTGATAGTGTTTAGGAGACGAAACTTCGATATTATCTATAGCTATAAGAAGGTTTATAAATGAGGCTTTCATACTCAAAGCACAATATTATGTGCAAGGCTTCTTTTTTGCTTCAATGCACAAACGCGAGGTAAAGCGGTGCTTTTCTTAACTATAGAACTCGTAACTCATTAGGTATATAAATCACATTAAGTAATAATTTTCAAAAAAATATAAATAACAATTAGTAAACATAAATTAATTAATAAATGACTTAAAATATGATATAAAATTGAAAAGAAATGTGATGGATAAACCAAATTTCAAGATAAACTTTGATAGTGAATATTCAAATTAAAAATTCTAATGATTTCCTTTATGCATAAGAGTTAATAACAAAAGATATTAAAATAGTGTAGTGGTTTGATTTAATATTTAAAACTTAAAGATTGCATAAAAAGGCTAAATTTAGATGCATAAAATTATAAGTTTCATAAAACAAGCTAAAGAGACTTCATTAGTCATCATCATCTCTTTCATTCACATAATATCTTTCTTCATCAAGTAGAATTTTTGGATCCTCAAAATCTTCTTCGTCTTCTTCTTATGATTCAATCTCATCTTCTCCTTAGATAATAACAAAAGTGGATGAAGCTCAAGATGAACTAGCTCTCATTATATATGAAAGTCCTCTTGTTTTTAACCTAATTAAGACCACCTTCAATCAACTTCTCTATATGCCTCTTTAATTTATCTCTAAGCTAGATCTTTGTCAACAAAACATTCCCACCAGCTATTTGCACCAAAAATGTCAACGCATCATGTCTTGATAGTTGGATTTGATTGACTCAAGTTGCCTTATAAGTTGAGTTTGGGTGGGCCATTTCTAATCTTAGTCATTTGAACTTGAACAAGTTACCACCCTTGCTTAGATCTCTAGTTTATCCTTAGAGATGCTTCAAGCATTCATCCTTATCTCTTTCAATTTCAATTTCAGTCCTTTTGTTCATTCTATATGCGCTCAAACCTAGGCTAGCCTAGCTAGAAACTCTACCTAGCCTAGGATGAATATGACTTGTTCTTGGAATGACTATAAGAGTATGTATCATGAGTCAACACCTATTTGGTGGATCTCTTAATCTGGAGTAGTGAGGACAAACTTTGACACAATACTTTTGTGTCTAATTAACCATCACAAGTGGGTGGATCTATCTTTAGTTTGATATCATAGTTGACGACTCCATTCATTTGCCTTGGGGTGTTATAATTGTGATTTTCACCATTCTGTGGATTCTCATAGTAGTGAGGATAATCTTCATTAGGTAGTCGTGGAATGCAGCCACCATATCTTATGTTTGTATTCCAATCTATCAAGGTGAATGATAAGGTATTTTATTTATCATTGGAAAAATTTGCTAACCATCCATCAGGAAAGGATTAATATGGTGATATCATTTCTAGCTGGTGGAGGAAGTGGAATGTGATTTGATGGTGGGTTCTCTTCACCATACTCAGGTGAGGCTTCTTAAATCAAGTTGGGTTCTTATGCATGATTATCATAGACTCTATTTTCAATGACATCCGACTTAGTTTAAATTATTGGCAGGCCTATTGGTGCAAGAGGGTTTGATTCATTAATCTCTCTTTTAGACAAAGGATTTATGGTTATTTGTTTGGTCTTGGTGTGGGTGCCCACTGTGGGTAATCAATGCAAGGAAAATGAAGTCTTGAAAAAAAATTTTCATAGTTATTGATTGATAGTGCTTTGATTTTTTAGATTATGACATTTATGTGTCATAAATTTGAAAATGTGATCTTTAATAAACTTGTAGAGGATTTGGAATCGATGAGAATTGAGCTTTACAATATAGGAATCATAAGAGAAATTAAAAAGTTATGGTTAAATAGATATTTTGAAAAATGCTGGAAATCCGAAACTTGAATTTATAAGGCATCAAACAAAATTTGTTTGACTCAAGAAGTTTAAGAGTGACTAAGCATAGAGTTATGATCATACCCAACAAGAAGAACATGCTTCGTTTGATGCTTTTATAAAGAGAAAATGATCAAAATAGTCTATTGATTCTTTATGAAAGATCAAAATAGTTCTCAACTATATTAAGGGACCATTTTGATCCCTCAATTTCTTAAAAATGACTAAAATAGTCCCACTATGGGATTATTTTTAATCCTTTTTATAGACTTGAGGGATCAAAATGATCCTTTCATATAGTTGGGGACCATGAAGGGAACCATTTTGGTCCTTTATAAAGAGTCTCGGGACCATTTTAGTTATTTCCTCATTTTATAAAATTGAACAACATGGTGAAGTATAAAAGCAAAAAAGGAAAATTTAGCACATAATAAGTTCCTTAGGAAACAACTTACTTTGATGCCAGGTATAATGCAAAATGGGTACAAAACTAATATGCAATGCAGAAGTAAGATGATTTTATTAATTAAATCTTTAGATTGTCGCACATAAGTTTTGGAGTATTTAACATAGTTGGTCATTTAGTGTTAGACATCCAGTCAGGAGAACTAATAAATAAATAATAGAGCTACTAAGAATTTTATTAGCTTAAGCAAGAATTGTAACATTAAGAATTTAAGGTAATGATTGTAGGACTAGAAAAATATCTAAACATAAAGGAGATAACAAGTATAGTGTTTAAGCAGGGATAACTTGAAGACAACTCCAGAAATGGTCATTTCCCATTAAGTTCTTTTTCTATTCAAGCCCTCTCAAGATCATGCCACTCACACTCAAGAGGTTCTTTACTTGGGTGGAAGAAAAACAAAAGACAAGAGCATAATTGCATGAGGAAGTCAATCTTTCATTCAACATGATATGAATTACATGAAACAAGGCCCATTAATTATAGACTTGACGAGGCCAGCTCAAGAGACAAATAGCAATAGATTTTTTGGAAATCCGTCGCCATTCTCCTCGATTTACAAGGCTTCAAGCAAGATAATCTAAATGAGTTTTATTTATTTATTTTTAGCTTCTATCATCTACTGGAGGTTGCATCCTTGGTTATCAGGTTATCTTTGTATTTCTCTTTTTTCTTTGATAGTTTCTCATAAATGCCCTTGCTTTGCTCATATCATTTTTTTTGGGTTCTTATAGTATGCTTTAAAAGAGAGAGAGAGAGAGAGAGAGAGAGAGAAATTTGGAGAGGGTGGCCAAGCACAGGGAAGGTAGTGGATTGAATGATTTTTAGAGTTCGAAGAATTTTATGGGAGGAAAGAGGAAGTGATGTAAAGCTAAACATGGAGAGATGATGATTGAGGTCAAGATACAATTATATTGGTAAAATGCAGGTGAAAATCAGCTCAAACAAAGGAGTGGGTATGTCTCAGATTCAATTTATACGAAGTACATGATTGACATGCCTCATACAAACCAATGACCATAAAGTCTAAATTACACCACCCACGTTCACAAAGCCTTACAATACATTTTACTCGATCATAAAAGTAGTACATTAAGTCCTAGGTACATGGTGTAGACTTATTGATAACAACGATGATGATATATTTCCCTATATCTCTCTCTCTCTCTCTCCCTCTCTCTATAATATATATATATATATATATATATATATATATATATATATATATATACACACACACACACACACTCACACACTTGTACCAATTATTCTAGTTGGTTAGTGCCTTGGAAATTTTTGTCAATATCTTCGGTTGAATTCCCATCAATTATAATTTCCATCCTAGAAATTTTAGGGTGAATGAAAAGTATAAAAGTACACACACATATATAAATATAAATAAATAAATAAATAAATATATCATATTGGCTTTCTTGTGTAAATGTATGTAGTGTTCTTGGCCGGCAAAACCATGCCTACATATTGCTTTCAGAGATTTACATTATTCATCTACTAACCACACATTAGTATCATCTTCTTAGGAGAAGAGATGTTCCCTCTAAAATAATACTTGATATTAAATCTGTTAGGTTTGATGGTAAAAAAATTCATGTTTTGCATTTAGAACACATGCACTTAGAGATTAACCTCATATTATCTTCTAACTTCCACAATAGTAGCGTCCATATTGTAGAAATTTTTTTAAATGTTGAAATAAGCGCATGTTATTAGGGAGGTCTACCTCATAACTACTGTCCATATTTGTTCTCAAGTGTTATTGTTTCAATTTGAAGAATTCAGGTATCAAAAGCTGAAAAGTGGAGTAAAAATTGAAGGTATTCCTTATTAATATTTTGTTTGTCAAAATATCTTAGTTGCATAATGTAAAAATTGAGATTTCTTATATTTGTTTTTTTTTTTTTTGGTCTAAGAAATTGTAGAAGGGCAAGGGCCAGAGACACACGAAGGAGATGTAGTTGAAATTAATTATGTTTGTCGGCGTTCAAATGGGTACTTTGTACATGGGTAAACACTTAATGACATTGTTTCTCTATGTTTCTATAACTTTTTACGTTAATACTTAAATAGCATTTTTTTCTATGCACAATACTATTTAAGCCCTGAGTTGTCAAGTAGCGGATTTATTTCTCATAATGTATGGTATGAAATCTAATTTGAAAATCTTAGATTCCTGATAATGCACTTTCCAGATTAATGTTATTTCTCTATATATTTCTCTATAATTCTCATATTACATTAACTGAGATTGAAATAATTATGTTTATAAGTCATTGTTATATATGTTTCTATTGATCTTAAAAATAAATCTTTTTTGCCATTAATTGCGGCCTTTTACCGTTATGTGGTGTACATGTAATCTGGTATAGCACAGTGAATCAACTTAGCGGTGAAAGCAACCCTGTGATAATTTCATTGGATGGAAAAGAGGTCAGTTACTTGTTTCTTCTGCAACTGTTGGTTTTCAAATTACAATCGAATATGTATTTTGCCTTTCTATTTTATCACTTACCATTTAAACAATCTGCATCAATTTTCTTTTTCGATAAAGGAAAAGAAGATGTGTATTTTTCACCTTATATATACAAAATAAAAATTTGATTCTTATTTTTTATTTTGTCAATATATTTCATTACTCAATTAGTTATGTTGTTATTTGTCCTACTATAGGTAATTCAGGGCCTCAAAGATGTTCTGGTTGGCATGAAAGTTGGAGGTACTTTATCAAATTAGAGCTGCTATTTATTTCATTATGTTTTTTCTTTGTTTCTATTTGTACATGTAAGATCGATATTGTTTTGAGTTACATATGCCTCTGTAGTTGTAGCCAATTTAGTTATGACAAATTCTATGCCACATCAATGTCAAATATCCATTGCAATAAATTCAGAGATATTGATAGAGACATTCCAACTGTTGTAAATAACTTATAATGAAATGTTTTTGGTGTTATGCCAACTATTTGTCGATGTAGGCATCTAATTTATATGTGTTTTCATGATTTTTTTTAGAATGTTTTAGTATGATTGTATGTGCACACTTGAGTTGTTGGTGAGCTCTATCTATTCAACTTGCAAGCAGGGTAACAGCAGATGCATACTTATGATGAATGTCTAATTCACCATTTTTCAGTTGTTCCTCTATTTTTGTATTCATTGTTTTCTAAAGTAACCCTTGACTAATTCGAAAGGCTTGTTTCACATAATCTTTGGTTTCAGGTGGCTAAAAGCTTTTGTTTTGATCAGCCTTATTTAATAACTAATGAAACGCCTCTGAAGAGCTTTCAGAGAAGAGACGAAGAAGACGAATATTGAGAGCAGAGAACAGAGAATGGAAAGTAGAATTCTTATTTCTCATTATTCCGGTTACAAGTACAGGTCTATATATAGCAAAGGGTAAGGAGGGATGGCAATTCTTGATTGCCTGTACTTTCTTGCTGAGTCAGCCATGATACATATATGGCTACTCTAACAGTCCCTCGCAAATTAATCATTCTAGGGAACGAATGGTTAATTTGGATCTCAAGTCAAAGAATCGAGCGGCGGACAGGGGTTTAGTAAGTATATCTGCGATCTGATCGGTGGTTCTGATGTGATGAACGGTGATGGCTCCTCGCTTGATGTGATCGCTGATGAAATGGTAATCTATTTCAATGTGTTTGGTGCGGGCGTGGAAGACTGGATTGTTGGCGAGGGCCAGAGCGGAGGTGTTATCGCAGAAAATCTTTGTTGGAGATTGTTGAGGAATGTGAAATTCAGCGGCTAGTCGACGCATCCAAAGAACGTCGGCGGTGGCAGACGAGAGCGACCTGTATTCAGCCTCGGTGGAAGATCTGGCCACCGTTGTTTGCTTCTTCACCGACCAGGAAATGAGAGTGTTGCCGAAGAAGGTGCAATGTCTTGAAATGGATTTTCGGTCATCCGAGTCGGATGCCCAATCTGCATCTGCGTAGTTGCACAATTGAAGAGAACCGGTGTTAATTGGCAGTCCATAGTGTAAAGTACCTTGCAAGTACCGGAGCAGGCGCTTCAAGGCTTGGTAATCGGAGAGTCTGGGTTGATGCATGTGTTGGCAGATGCGGTTGGTAGCGAAGGCTATGTCGGGGCGAGTGATGGAGAGATACTGGAGAGATCCTGCAAGCTGGCGGATGCGGTGAGGATCGGAATATGGTGGATCGTCCGTGGAGAGATTTCCCTTCTTTGTACCTATAGGCGTTGCATATGGTTTGCAAGTTGAAAATCCAGCTGAGTTGAGAAGATCTTGAGCATAATGTTTTTGAGTGAGGAAGTATCCGGTTGATGTGGGAAGGATTTGTATGCCTAGAAACAGGGATGTCGTGCCCAATTGTTTGATGCGGAATTGATCGTGCAAGCACTGAAGAATGGTTTGGATTTTCGCTGGATTGTTGCCTGTGATTAGTATATCATCTACGTACACGAGAATAAAAATGTGAATGTTATTCTGATTAAAAATTAGTAAAGACGGATCAGCTTTACTGAATTTGAAGCCTAGAGTTTTGAGAGAATTTGTAAATTGTTGGAACCATTGGTGGGGAGATTGTTTGAGTCCGTAGATGGATTTGTGCAACCTACAGACATGGTTTGGATACTGCGTGTCGATGAATCCTGTAGGCTGTTTCATGTACACTTCATCCTGTAGTTTGCCGTGTAGAAACGCATTGGAGACGTCTAGCTGTGTGATGGTCCATTTGTGATGTAAGGCGACGGTGAGCAGCATGCGAATGGTGACCATTTTTGCTACTAGACTAAACGTTTTAGTGTAATTGATGCCGTATTCCTGGGAGCAACCGAGTGCAACGAGACGTGCCTTGTGTCGGTCAACTTTGCCATTAGGTAGTAATTTCGTCTTAAAAGTCCATTTGCAACCCAAGACTGGTTTGTTGGTTGGTGGCGGAAAAAGTGACCAGGTGCCTTGCTGTTGAAGAGCCATGAATTCAGAAGACATTGCGGAACGCCAGTGAGGAAGCTTGCTGGCTTGAGAATAGGAGGATGGAGTCGGATCTGAGAAGGTGATGGCAGAGAGATCGAAGATTTGCTTAGGCCTAGATATACCTGCTTTGAGGCGTGTCTGCATGGGATGAGATGGAGCAGGATTGGGGAATAGAGTGTTTCCTTGCTGAGTTGTGGAAATATGATTATTGGTGTGATCATTGGTGGCTGAAACCGAGGGAGATTGGGTAGTATTTGGAGCAGGTGGCTGTGAAGCATTAGGTATAGTGGCATGTGGCTTAATAGTGGAAGTGGGAATGAGTAAAGAAGGAGGATAATCCGTGACGCTGTGTTCGGAAGATGATTGATGTTTGAAGATTTGGAATGGAAACTGAGATTCGTAAAATGTGACGTGGCGGGAAATATGAATGCGATTGGTTTGAAGGTTAAGGCAACGATACCCTTTGTGTTGGGAGGAATAGCCAACAAATACACATTCCTGAGATCGGGGAGAAAGTTTAGTTGGTGCCAAATGCTTGAGCCACGGAAAACACAGACAACCGAAGGTCCGCAGGTGATCATAAGTCGCCGGCCTGTTGTGAAGACGAAAGAAAGGAGAGTTTGATTGAATATGACTGGGGAAGGAAGCATGTTTATGAGATAATTAGACGTGGTGATGGCTTTTGCCCAAAACGAGTGTGGAAGGTGCGCGGCGTGGAGAAGAGTGCGCGTGAGATTGAGGAGGTGACAATACTTACGTTCAGCTAATCTGTTCTGTTCAGGGGTGTATGGGCAGCTAATTTGGTGATGAATGCCGTATTTGAACAAATATGATTTAAACGCAGTGTTTACAAATTCTCCGCCGCCATCGGATCTGAACATTTGAATGGAACAATTAAAACAGTTTTTAATCAGATTATGGAAGTGCTGAAATTTTGCAAAAGATTCATTTTTAGAATGTAGTAGATATAGCCAGGAAAAACGAGTGTAATCGTCGATGAAGATCACATAATATTTGAAACCATTCATAGATGGCTGAGAAGATGGTCCCCAGACGTCGCAGTGAATTAATTGGAATGGTTTATTACATGTAGAGAAACTAGGTGAGAAGGGCAGTTTGTGGCTCTTGGCCACGTTACAAGAGATACAGAGAGGTAAAGAGGACTGTTTGGTACATATATTCGGGATCAGCTTAGCTAAATGCTGCAGCGCCCGTGAGTTAGGATGTCCAAGCCGAGCATGCCAAGTGGATGTAGAGGTGGTCGAGGCCTGAAGAGCAGTGTCGCGAGAGGTGGAATTAGGAGTAGTTTTGAGATGATAGAGACCATTGAGACTGCGACCGTGGAGAAGAACCCTGTTGTCCTTGTGATCCTTTATAGAGAAACCATTAGTGTCAAAACAATCAGATATGTTGTTGTCGGCAGTTAATTTAGAAACAAAAAGTAAGTTATGAGAGATCTTAGGTACGTGTAAAATGTTCCTAAGTTGAAGCTTACGCATAGAGTCCGGAACGGGTAGAATGCTGTGTCCGGAGTGCTGGATAGGCAAAGTGTTACCATTTGCAATGGATACAGAATCGGTTCCTGTGTAGGGAACTGAGTGGTTCAGATTGCTAAGGTCGGACGTGAGGTGAGACGACGCCCCAGAATCCAAAACCCAGTCCGTCGTTGAGGATTGTTGCTGTTGAGCCGTGAGTGCCCTTGGGTTGGTGGGCGGGGCATAGGTGAGATTGCATCTGTGCCAGCAATTCAATGCTGAGTGTCCGTTCTTGCCGTAAATTTGGCATGTTTGCCTTGGCTTTGAGCTGGATGCGTGCAAGTTGTTAGGTGGAGATGGGTTGGAGGGTGCCCCGCGACCTCTAGATTTGGGAAATCGGCCACGACTGGAGGGGGTTCAGTTGGACCAGAGAGCAACCGAATCTGGTGGCTGTATGGAATCTTTAGCTTGTTCTTGATGGATGTTTATTTGCTCACTACACAATAGAGAGTAAAGAATGTCCAGACTTATGGGGCTTAAGGAGGTGCGTATTGCGGTCTTGAAGGCGTTGTAGGTAGAGGGAAGGCCATTAAGAATGTATAGCACGATGTCTTCTGAGTCGACGGTGGAGCCGGCTGCTGCGATGTTATCAACGATAGTCTTGATTTGCGTCAGGTACTGTTGCATGCTTCGATCCTTCATCTGTATTTGATGTAGCTCGTTCTTGAGCTGGATTACCCGAGAACGATTCGTTGGCTGAAGTCTCCGTTCGAGCGTGATCCATACGTCGTGTGATGTCTGTAAGGTAATGACGTAGGGGAGAACGGAGGGGGATATGGTGGAGAAGAGAGCCGAGATGAGGTTCTGATCGATAGTTTTCCAGAGATTGTGTTTCGGTGCCGACGCTTCTTGCGGACAAGAAATAGTGCCTGATAGGTATTCACTGAATCCATTTGCGGCAAAGGTTTGGTGGATTTGTATCCTCCATATTGAGTAGTTATTGCTAGTGAGAAGAGTAGGAACAAGATTCTTGAGGTTTGAGATGAGAAATTTTAGGTGAGGAGGGATGATGAGTTCTGTCGGATGAGCTGAGTCGGTGGTGTTTTTTTGAGATGAGGTAGTCGAGCCTTGATCAGCCATTGGATCGTTGCTGTAGAGCTTCTATGGCTCTGATACCATAATGAAACGCCTCTGAAGAGCTTTCAGAGAAGAGACGAAGAAGACGAATATTGAGAGCAGAGAACAGAGAATGGAAAGTAGAATTCTTATTTCTCATTATTCGGTTACAAGTACAGGTCTATATATAGCAAAGGGTAAGGAGGGATGGCAATTCTTGATTGCCTGTACTTTCTTGCTGAGTCAGCCATGATACATATATGGCTACTCTAACAATAACCTCCATACTTGGTTAAATAATCACAAATTTTCTGTATGTATTAATGTAGAGCGGTTAATAATTATATTGAACACATTAAATAATTATTGACATATTTTATCAATTCACCTGAACCACTAAAGCTGGCGAGCACGTGGCAGAAGAATAGAATAGAAAGAATCCAAAGTCCGTTGGTAAGGAGAGCGAGGAGAGGGAATAGGAGAGGAATCTATAATTCAATTCATTCATCAAGTAATCCAAAGTACATTCCAAGAAACTCCATTATATAGAAATAAGGTTCAAAGAGAGATAAAAATCTAATCTTATTTATTATATAGAAATAAGGTTCAGTCTTATTTAATTCCGTGAATCCTTATTTATAGAAGGTAAGATTATCAAGATAAGATTGAAATTGAATTTAATAATACCCATTAAATTAAAATCAAATCTATTCCTAAATAGTTCAAATTCAAACAAAAGACTATCCAAAAGGATCATTCATTCAAATTTCAAATAAGTTAACAATTCTAATATACTAAAATACATTTGAAAGTAATATCAATCTATTTTTTGTTTCACATCAATTATCTAAGACTGAAGTGCATTGTTGTCCTTTATAATGCTAGCAAGCTCTTTTTTGGTCTATGTTAGCCTTAGGAATGCAAAATATATTAAATCTTTAATATCCCATGTTCATATATGACTTCATCACGAAATAGTGATCGGCTAACTGTTGTATTACTGTAAAATTTGTTATTTTCAGGTAAAAGGAGGGCATTGATACCACCAAGCCTAGGGTATATTAATGAGGACCTAAAACCAATCCCTGACGAGGTAAATTCCACATCCCCCTTCCCCCTTTCTTTAATAATATTGAGTACATATTCAACTTGAAACGAATATGAAATTATATGGCACAACATTGCTATTATAATGATCAAATCTTCTCAAATGCTTCCATTGCAGTTTGGCCCTCGAAGGAGTCTTCTCTCCCATGCAAAAGAGCCACTGGTTTTCGAGGTCCAGCTCTTGAAACGCCTGTAACTATGTCCGAAAGGAATTTATGTAAGAGCTCGTTTCATTGTTTGTATATAAAAATATATATTTTATAAAATCATGATTTCTATATTGTTTATTTTACATGTGAAATTACTGTTAAAGTGGTGTTCATAGTTTGAAATTAATGTTGTTTTCTCACTACATTTAATCAAATTCTTGATCGAGTAAATTTCCATTATTTCTCAAAGCATTTTCCACACTTTCAAACAGTATGGTTTCTCACTACATTTGGCGAGATAAATCCTAGCTTGTAATTTCTTATGTTAGATAAGTTTTTATTTTCAATTTTACCCACACATCAATCATAATTATCTATCAATTGGAATTTATTAATATCATCAAATATTATGTAATAAAAGTTTATCTAGTCAAGTAGAACATAGATGTGAGTCAATGTTCTTAAAAGTTGCTTGATCATGATAGAAGTGGTTGATTTATAAGAACCACAAATTGCCATTTGATCTCTTCCAAATACTTTTGATCTCATAACAATAGTTAGTCTGCTACTATTTACTAGGAGTACAAAATATTGGTGGCCTAAATCTCATTATAGTAATAATTTTAGTCCCATCAACTCAAGAATTTAATGATGATAGATAAAGAGTATATTAGGGATTCTATTCTTTTTTTTTTTTTTTCACTTCAATTTGTATATTAGAAAGTGCATGGGATTTAACCAAATGTGTAGTAATTGTTAGTGAAGGCTACAGATGAAAGTTATGTTATATATTAGTTGGGATTAAGGAATAGGATGGCAGCTGAGTTAAGAAAGATGATGCGTGATGTTTAGGAATTTATTATGAAGGCATTTGTTGAGTAAGGGGAGGACAGCTAGTGAATAAAATCTAGGAGAAACAAAACCAAGTTAGGAGGAAAGAAATCAGTCAGAATGAGAACCAGGAGAAAATGCTAAAAAAGCTCAGAAAAGAAAATATGGGGTAGTCGAGTTGAGCAAAATACCAATCACTCTTATGATTTTAAGCCAAAAGGAGTTTTTTATAGGAAGGCAAACGGTCGGCAAAACGGTCTATACGATTTATAAATGATAAAATTCCCCGCCCCCGCAACCCCCCCCCCCCCCCCCCCCCCCCCAACAAAAAAAAATCCCATCTATCATGATTACATAAAAAGAGAATGACATGATTGGCATGATCAAAATAAGTTAGATGGCTGTTTGTTTGACAAAGTCATAGAAGTTTATAAATGTTCTCCATCATTCTCCTAGGATTTGAAATGATGCTAATGGAGATAGGGTCTCCACAGAATTTGAAGGTATAATTAGAAAGGCTAAGATTGTATGTGATGACTAAAGTTTTTATTTGTTTCATTCTTTCGCAAAAGATAAATGTGATTAGTAGTAAACTACATATAGATTTTGTATGAGAACATGTGGATGAAGAATGGGGTGCAGAAGCCTGTATAAAGTTACACCTAACCCTCCCTTCCTTTTGATGTAGCTACAAAAGCTATGGACCTAAAATGCCTAACTCAACTAGTGAGGGATCAAAATATCCTCCTGAAAAAACGTGTTGTCTAGAGCCAACCTAGGAGTTTGTGCTTTATTGCCGTTTAGGAGTCTACTGGACTTGCCATCTGAAAAAAAGTTACAAGATGCTTCCTCTTACAACCTTATTTCTATGCAAAAGTATGCTTTATTTATACATTTGTCACCTCTTATCATAAATCTCGATGATATCACTAATAAATTGATATGGTGATTTTAAAATTCTAAATTCTATGACAAAATGAAAGAATTCACGGTGATCAATTCTAAGCTAAATAATCTAAGACATCATAGGAATGATTACAAGATGAGGCTAAATCACATTGAAAATGAACTTTGATTGAAGAACCATTAACATATTGACTTTTGGAGTGTAATAGTCTATATTTTGACTTTGTCAAATAAATTTTTTTCGGGAGTCATTTTTAGACTAAATTACAAACAGTCTTTGTCATAATATAGATATTATAGTGATTTAATTACAATAAATTTTTCATAATTTTTGGGCATCGGAGCAAATCCTTTAAAAATTGACACATGTCGGTATAAGTGGAGATTTTGGGGCTGTCAGATATCAGTTTTAAAAATCGATTTCACCAAAAATTTTTAAATAAAATTAGTTATTTTATGTATATTTTTTTATAATTTTTGAAGCTCCAAAAAGATTTATATGAATTTTATATTAAAAATTAATTAAATTATATAATTATATAATATGATATTATTTATTTTACTATAAAATTTAAATCCATTATAAACCATTTCATTAAAAAGTCATTTCTTTTTCTTATTCCTCAATGAAAAGTGGAATTTAAGAGAAAAAAAATGAGGGGAAATAGAACTTATGATTTGGAAGCGGTAGAGTTATTCTTGTTACTTAATTTTGTTGGGAGATTTGCTCGTTTTATTGTAAAGAATTATTATTCATTTTCTAATTTTAATAATTTGTTTTTTTTTTAGATTTTTTTTGATCAAATTTGTATTTTCGTTATAAAAAATGATGATAATTTTGTATTGGTAAAATTTTTATTACGTAACTTTTTATATGTTATATAGATTAAGATTATGAACGTTTTGAGTATTTATTTGAGATTTTTTGCTGAGTAATTTTGAAAAAGAAATGATTTTTAATTTGCACAAGATTGTGCGAATTATAGAGGAATTAAGTTAATGTGTCATACTTTAAAACTATGGGAACGAGTTATGGAGCATAGGTTGCGGCGTGATACTAATGTACCAATTTGGATTTATGCCGGGTAGGTCTACTATGGAAGCCATACATTTATTAAGAGGTTTGATGGAGAAATATAGATAGAATAAGGAGGATTTACATATGATATTTATTGATTTAGAAAAAGCATATGATAAAGTTCCAAGAGAAGTGCTATGGAGAGTTCTTGAAAAGAAAGGAGTTAATAATATTTATATTCAAATCATTAAAGATATGTATGCAGGAGTTATTACTTGTGTGCAAACACAAGGTGGTTTGACCAAGTATTTCCCTGTTTCAGTTGGATTACATCAAGGATCAGCCTTAAGCCCATATCTTTTTGCTTTAGTCATGGATGTTCTCACTAGACATTTGCAAGAGGATGTACCTTGGTGTATGCTTTTTGCTGATGATATTCTTCTTGTTGATAAGACTAGAGAGGGAGTTGAAGGTGAACTAGAATTGTGGAGATCAACCTTAGAGTCTAAAGGTTTTCGCTTGAGTAAATCTAAAACGGAATATATGGAGTGTAATTTTAGTAATAATAGACCTAGTGAGGGGATTGTGACTTTGGGCGATCAAGTCATTAATAAGAGTACACGTTTTAGATATCTTGGATCTATTATTCAGAGTGATGGTGAAATAGATGGGGATACTATCAGCAGAATCCAAGTGGGATGGTTGAAGTGGAGGAATGCATCGGGCTTATTGTGTGATAGAAAAGTACCCCTCAAACTTAAGGGAAAATTCTATAAGATGGTGGTGAGACCTGCAATGCTTTATGGTGTCGAATGTTGGCCATTAAAAGAGAAGCATAATTCTAAGTTAAGTGTTGCAGAGATGAGGATGCTCAGGTGGATGAGTGGCTTTACCCTTAGAGATAGGATACGAAATGAGCATATTCGTGAAAAGGTTGGAGTAGCTCCAGTGGAAGATAAGATTAGAAAGAGTCGCCTTAGATGGTTTGGTCACATAAAACGGCGGCCTCCCGATGACCCGGTTAGGAAAGTAGAGGTCTTAGATTTGACTTATGTTAAGAAAGGTAGAGGTAGACCTAAAAAGACTTGGTTAGAAAATATTAGAAATGGTCTTTCTCTATTAGATTTAAACGAGAATTTGACTTTTAACAGGACACAATGGAGAAAAAGGATTCATGTAGCCGACCCCACGTAGTGGGATAAAGGCTTGATGTTGTTGTTGTTGTATCTAAAAATATTATTTTAATTTAATTAAAGCTTCAAAATGTTGTTTTATACAATCTCTATAAAATTTGATTAATTTTTGAAAATATGAATTTATGCTCATTGGTGTTTTCTGTTGCCTACTGCTAGGATATTTTTGACGTTTTTTGAATTAATCCTAATTATATTTTATTTACTGCAAAGCATTGGAAATGAATGTGAATATGTGATTGAGTAATAACTGGTCGCTATTACTATTATAGTACTTGATAATAATGTATGTGTAGGAAATAAGTAAAGACTAGCTGATCCGTTGGTTGGAGATTAATTGACCTATGAAGGGTGGTGGGCCTACAAAACTTTCCTTTAAATATTATGGTTGGGTGTTATCCTTTACTGATACAACGATGCAACGATTGGGGCTTATAAAGAGTTATTATTGTGCTAACGGGCAAAGAGTGACGACTATGTTTAGTGAGCCAAAGGTTATCGACTACTGATTACTGATTACTGAAAAAACACTGTGATAGCCAGAATTTCTTACTTATTTAGTATGATTACTGAAATGTATGTTATTGATTCATTATTATTGTACGACTTTACTGTTTACTATACGAATTTACTATTATTGTCACTGATTTTTACTATTACCGCATCACCATTGTTGTTGATTCACTACATTGTTTACTAATCGACTCATAATGAACATGTGATTATGATACTACATTGATACTGATGTAAAATGATTGAATAACATGTATATAGTCATACACGATTATGATTCTGATAGTCTTTATGGATGCTTTGGTTTTACCACTTTACATAATTTACTTACTGATTGATATTATTGATACAATGACTATATTATTGATTTGACATCTATAGTGATTTATTGGTTTTCTTACTGTACTGATTTACTGATTTTTGTACCGTACTATTTTACTATTTTATAGACTTTACTGCTATTGTATATGAGTTTCACTTTTTTGTACTAATTCAACGATCATATGAATATAACTGCTATGATTTGATCGCTGACATGTATAGTGCTCCTTTACCATACTTTGAATTTAGTTGTAGTTTTTGGTGATCTATTAGGCTTTTTAGCTCATTATATGTCATTTAAATATTTTCATGAATGTGAGGCTGATTAGGATTCTTCGGGTTTACTGTTAACTTATTTCTTTTTATCAGTAGTTATATATTTGTACTTAGGATAGAATAGATATATTATGATTATATAAATCCTGAGCAGTGTACATGATTTTTAGGAAAAAAATACAGATGTATATATTGATGTTTTGATCGATAGTTCTATTTATACTGATATTTATATTGATAAAAGAAACTAGATAGCTCTGGTTGTGTAAGTTAAAAGATAAAAAAATAATTCTTCCAAATTAAATTCTGAGATGTGACATGGAATATATAAAAACCAAGTATGTGAAGATGCATTTAATCATAATGGTGCATCTTTACAACCTTTTGCTTGATGCTATATTAAATTCCATTATTTTGGCCCTATGCCGTGTTACATTGGATGAAAAAAAAAAAAAAAGAAGAATGACGTTGATAAATTATAACATGATTATTTAGCAATAAACAAGCAATAAATATCATCACTTGGAAAGAAAGGGTTAGTGACTCTAAAAGGAGATTCCACTAAGGCATCATAATCTTGAGGTCCTAAAAAGCATTAGGAGATTGGAAACCAAGGAAGATGGTCTTTGAATAGACATCCATTAAAGGTATTTCATTGCTCAATGTATGAACCTCCAAAATGGATTTGTAATTTTCCTTTCTTACTCATATTAATAGAATTTGCTCTTTTATTATGCTTAAATCTCTTTTGAGTTGCATCTATTTATAATTTATTTATATGAATGATGATTATGATATCTGGTATAGGGGTGCAATCGAGTCAAGCTGGCTCGCGAGCTGACTCGGGCTCGACTCGTTAATGGGCCCGCGAGTCGAGCTCGAACACAATTTCGAGCTCGACGGCTTAACGAGCCCGAGTTCGAACACTTGGCTGCCCGACTTGAGAGCTCGTCGAGTAGCTCGCGTAAGAGAAGACGATGCAAGCGGGATTCAGGAATGAGATTTCGGATGCCGGGAAAATGAAACCGCTGGCAGGAAGATGCAAGCTTTGTGTCGGGAACGACGTAGAGCTTGTGCTCGGGACGACGGAGGTCGGAGGCTCGGAGCTCGCGTGCTTTGACGGAGCTCAACGGGACGACAGATGACGGAGGTCACGGTTTGGGAGGACGAGCTCGCGGCTTCGACGGAGCTTAACGGGACGACGTAGCTGCCCATAGACGACGCAGGTCGGGAAGGAGCTCGACGAGCCGCTCGACTCGACTCGTTTCGTGAGACGAGTTGAGCTCGACTGTCGGTATTTGTCAGTCGAGCTCAACTCGAACACCTCTGGCTTGAGCTCGACTCGACTCGTTTGAACCCCTAATCTTGTATACTTCCTTAGCTCTTTTGAGATAACGAACAAGAATTTTTTTTGGTTTAGAATAATAAAAAACAATTGATGACAACTTTTTATCTATAACTAAGATGCTTGAATGATGTCTGAGAAGACATTTCATCATTACCCAATAGAGAGTTGTTCTATACTTATTATAATTCCAGATGGTTTTTCTGAGAGTCATGCAATCATTAAGTATTGATGTCAATTTAATACATCCTTCTAAATTTTCATCTAGTAGCCAATTTTCTTAGGGATATGAGTCTGTAAATAGAACTACTACATTTTCTTCTTCCTATCTTGGTTTCGCTTAATGTCTTCAGTTTTCTCATTCTTTTTTTTTTTTTTTTCAAATTTATTTCCATGAAAGATGTCTTCAAAGAAGATGTCAAGTGATGGGAGATTTAGAACATTTCTACCTTTGCAAGTGGCTTTGTTGGTGTGACTTTGTAGGTGTACTAGTGGGGAAATTATTAGGTCCGGACACCGGATGTAGAGATTAGTCCGGACGTCCACCGAAAAGTTGACACATGGACTGTGCTTTTGTTGTGCTTTTGACTGCGCTTTACCTGTGTTTTGACTGTGTTTTACCTGTACTTTGACTGCGTTTTTTGATTGCGCTTTGACTGCGCTTTACCTGCACTTTCATTGCGCTTTACCTGCGCTTTGACTGTGCTTTACTTGCGCTTTGACTGTGCTTTACTTGCGCTTTGACTGTGCTTTGGCTTAAAGTTCCGCGGACACATTAAATATATAAAGTCAAAAATAAATCCACGTGTCCACTCCACATGTCAATATTTGATTGGAGTCCGGACATATCTCTACGTCCAGTGTCCGGACCTAATAATTTTTCGTACTGGTGAGGAACCCTTTCTTGTATCTTTTCTCACTTGAAAAATCAATATCTCAAGATCTAAAAATCACATACATGTGAAATTTGAAAAATAAGCTCACTTTCATGTGGGATGAATTAAAAATAATTTCAAATTTTTCTTAATTTTATTCTATATTTTTCATAATTTATGTAAATATTACATCATTTGTATATATTAATTAAATCTGAAAAAATTCAAATAAATATATATGTATTCCCTTACACTCAAATACTTTTTAGAAATTGAATCAGTCTAAACAACAAGCTAAATTCCCATATGGATTTTCTCATTTAAAACCCCATTTCTAGAATATTTAAAAATAGATTTTAATTAAAAAAATGGAGGGGAAATGCAGCATGTGATTGAAAATTTCAACTAATGCAAATAATAATTCAAATTAATAATTTTGAACTCTCCCAATTTTTCCCTAAAGAGATTTAAGATGTTTTTCTACATTTCAAAATTAAAATATTGAATATTTCAACTATAAAAAATAAGAAAACAAAATAAATAATTCTAGAAAATTTTGAGGATAAGCAATGCAATGTAATTGACATATGATATTAAATGCATGGCCATGTGAATGAACACTGCATACATTGAATTAAATTGGAAAACCCAATTTTAATACATAGAAATTTGATTCTTAAATGACAAAGGGAATTTCAATTACATGCATTGATAAGCTTAGATCAACCATAGAAACATGCTCAATCAATTCTAAGATTTTTTTTAAAATATGGTAAACTAATTTTATAATCAAAATAGGATTATTTGAATTTCTAAAATTAACATATTCAAGAATATTACATGAAACTATTTTTCTGAAATCAATCATGCTATGATGTATTTATGATAAAATTTTCATTTAATTTTGTTCATAGGATTATTTAAATAAAAATACAAAGAAATATACTAATCAATTGACCAAATTATGGGTGTAAAAATGGGTCGATGAGTTGAGTTCGGGTCCAACCTAAGTTGACCCGGGTCCAAACAGGTTGACCCTAACTCGACCTGGTTTTGCAAATGGGTTAGGATTGTCAACTCGGACCCAACTCGTGTGGGTTACCTGGTTGACACGACTCGACCCGCGTGGGTTAGGTTCAGTGCATTCGCACCCGCTACAGAAGCCATGCGAACTGGCGACGTCGATAGACGATTGCACATGACGACATTCCCGACAAGCAGAGATGACATTCTCTGCGAGCGCGGACGGACGACGACACGGGATGACGTTTGGCTCTCAGCCTCTCATGCGATGAGACGTTAGATGTAGTCAGGCACTCAAACGATGTTAGACGCTGTCACACAATGTCGCACTCACGCAGTTGGACGTCGATGAGATGAGATGGCAGAAGCGGTTCCCGGGTCAACCTGGGTTGGTTTCGAGTTTCCAGGTCAACTTGAATCCGACCCAGTTTTACAAACGAGTCAGAATCCTGAACCTGAAACCAACCCGTTTCTTAAACAGGTTGACTCTAATCTAGAATTTTCGGGTTGGGTTCGTGTCAGATTTTTGGGTCATGCCAAATATTGACACCCCTAGACCAAATAGGAGTCGTGTATGCTTAATTAACTAGTTTGACTCCTCCAAGACTAGTGATCAATGATTGAATTGATCTCCATCATCATCCCTGCTCGACTCATGTATTTAAGCTCAAGAAACTTGAGAGAATGACTCCTTGTACATCACACCAAATTGATTAAAGTCAAATTCAAGATGAGTCTAGAGCTATACCTTGGGTGAGTAAAATACAATAGCTTGTGCCCCTTAGTTACTTCAAGACTAAAACCTATGGTCATTCTAGGGTTTGATATATATATATATATATATATATATATAGTGGATAACTTGAGCAGTGGATAACTTGAGCAAAGCTTAATCCCACACCTTTGGGAAGTTTATTGGAATAAAACCCTCTATAAGATGTACTATTATATCCTAGATTTGACCCCTATTTTGAGCTTCCTGGTGGCTGGAGCTCTTCAGGTAGCTTGAGCCAATTGCTTTGGATCACTAATGTAAGCAAACAAAAGGTATAAAGATGGAATGAGATCTTCTCCCCCACCCAATTGTCTTAAATCCTCAAATCGAGCCATTAAACTATGGTTTGTTTACCAAATTGGTTAAACTTACCTTAATTTTTTATAATGATTATAAATAAGTTTTATATAAGCTAACATGTTTAGATAAGTTTAGAGTATGTGGCTATTTTTCACGTATAAGTTGGAAGAGCAATTAATGTGATAAGAACACTCAAAAGCACATATATGACTCGAAGAAAGGAATAATCTAAGCAATTTAATCTAGCTCATGAGATTTCAAGATTAGTGCTTCAAGATCCAAAAAATGTTATTTTTATTTTGATTATTATTGTATTTTTTAGGCATTGATGTTGCCATGATGATCAACCCATATAGATAAGAGAATTATGTGTATATCAAATCTACCATACAAATATTAAAAATGGAATTTAACTATAGTGTTATATGATCATATCATATTATACAATTAATTATGACTAAAACTTCCAAATATCTAATTGGGCTGAGTAATTGTACTACACAGTCATGTTTGATTCATAATTTCATATGGTTATTTTGGTTAAGATTGGTGATATGCTAATTGATAGAAATTGATCTTAATATTACATTATACGATATTTAATATGTTGTATGATCAATCTCATTTTGATATAATTATAACTATATTAATTTGCATCAATTAAGATAATTAAAAAATTAAACTAATCATGATATATGATATACACCGTACTATATGTCCAATATGATTATCTTGATTAAATTAATAGAATCAAATTATCTTAATTGTAAATATTCAAAATTTGAGCTAATCATATTATTGTTATGTATTGTACTATACAATCAATCACCTAAAATAAATCTTTTTAAGTCATATGGTTTTTTAAAGCAATTAATATGATTTAACTTATACCTATCGTTCCATATGATCCTGATTATGATAAACTAAAGCCAACTGTCTTGATTCAAGCAACTTTAGGGTTTGGTCTAGTATACACTAAACTTAATATAAAAGCTTTTATACTAAACCCTAGATGGAATATTATGAGAATAAGCTCCTGGAAACTCATAGCCACCACTTATAACCCTAGAGAGAGAGAGATAGAGAGATTTTAGAGAGAGAGTATGAGATTACACCAATGAACATCTTCTTCTTCTCAACAACTTTTTATACTCATGTTTAAAATTTTGATTGACTGAAAAGCTAAATTTGTTTCTTGTTAGAGATTTTAGATCGTTAAAATGATTGTGATAATCTTGTGTAACTAGACATGGAGATACAAGTAGCTGGCTTCTTGTTTGGAGTAGAAGTAGATGTCATATTTTTTCATTACTTGTGAAGGAGAGAGGCTTCTTCCCCTTCTAATTTTAGGAAGGTAGTAAAAATTTTGAGAGGAGGACTAAGGGAGTTGATATAGAGATTAGTTGAACCAATATATATTAGTTTGCCCATCTTTGCTCTTGCACTTTTAATTTTTACATTATTTTTACTTATTTCAATGCTTCATGATGATATAAAAAACTATTATGAATTATGCTTTCTTGTGATGTGAGATAAAAAAATTGAAAGATTTAAAAAAAAAACCCAAGAATCTTGTGCTATGAAAAAATTTTTGAATAATCTAAAAAATATTTTATTGATATAAAACTCTTATCTTTGTGCTTTTTAATAATATAACTGTTAAAATTCTAAAATTCATATCAATTTAAAAAGAGAAAAATTACTAGATATGTTAAAACTATTTAAAAAGTCTCACCAATTCACCCCATCATCTTGTGTGAGCTGTACATTTCAATATGTGTCAGATTGATATTCCTTCTTTAAAGGTTTAATAATCTAAAGTAGATTTGTATGTCACACTTTGGGAATAAAAGTACCACAAAATGGTATGTCCACCCACCACTATTTACTAATATTGTATGTCATTTCTGGAAAGTTATAATGGCTACAATTATTCAATATGTTCACTATGGCATTTGAAATTGGTAATAATTAGTTATGCACTTCAAAATAAATATGTGAATAGAAAACATATTGATATTCTTTTGATAAATAGATTCAAGAAGAATGTTTGTTAGCTCAATTAAGTTTCAAATGTTTAAACTATTTTTTCTATGCCCCAAAATTTGATGACTATATGTGCATTTTCATATATAAAATTGGAAAAAAAGGATGAATTGTGTTATGTATAAAATTGCTTATGCATAATTATTAACAAATTTTCATGTAAAATAGTGAAATGATTTCTTACACACATACTAGGTTTAGAAAAATTGTCACTTCATTGCATGCACTTGGTAAAGAGCATAAGGATTGAATCCATTGATCTAAAAGAACCATTTGGGTTGAAAGGTCTAAGATATTTGCAATCTAAGTTGACCATGGATCAAAACTATAACCAAAGTCCAAATTAAGGAATCTAATGATTAGCTACAATCAATTAGGATGTAATTAAGTCACTAAGGATGGTGATTCAGTCCTTCGGCCAATAATTAGCTTGTTTGGCCCAATTAAGTTTAAGCCAGGGTTAGGGCTAAATTAGAGTTAATTATAATTAAACTTAAATATAATTGAAGTTTAAGATCAAAATTTGAATGATCTAAAGGTTTTAATTTATGGGTTGACAAGTCAAAGGAAATTTTATGGTCATCATAGGGTTATTCCTACTTAGCTTAATCTATGGAGTAGGTTAGGAATTTTAGCCAAGCTAAGCTTATATGTTATCCTCGGAATAACTTAAGCATTAGAATTAAATTTATAAGAGGGATTTGGTGGTGACTAATTCAATAAATCACAATAAAGGAATAAAGTGGAGGGTTACATTGGATCATCTTTAGTATCAACAAGAGGATCAAGCAGGGTGTTGTAATATGCGGGCTTCAAAAATTTACATCCATCTCTTCTAAGAGAGTTTACTTTCATGCAAAAAAAATTAAAAGGTAAACTGGATTGCAGATATGATATTATTTAGAAATTTTGCCCTCATGTTGTAACACTTTTATAATTTAGTTCTAAATTTTCTATAGGCACAACTCTTATGGTTAATTATTTCTCTCATTCCTGAGAGAGATCTTTCAATTAAGACTAATGGATATGTGATAAATACTTAGCCTATAATAGCAATATTTTTTATTTTCAAAAGAATAAATTTATCACCATTAACTTAGAGTAAATGATAGGAGATGGTGATAAAATTGATTAGGATCTCATGATCGTATCGTCTCAAGTTTCCATGGACACTGGCCCACTTAGTCAGCAACAGTAATCAGCCTTATATGATTAAAGGATTCTAGTCAATGGGACCTTGTAGATATGGGATAAATATTTACTTAAGGAAATAATTTTACATTGACTCTAGCTAACAAAGGGTGTTGTGCCCTACTAATTGCACCATATGATTCATTACTCAAGTGGTTAAACTATTAGGGAACTTATAAGATTTTATTGTGATCATAATTTATTGGTGTTATTTTAGGATTAATCATCTAATCAAAGGGCCATGGTTATAAATTTTTTTTTGTATTAATTTATGATGAGCTCAATTAGTCAGAGAACATGTGTCATGGTCTTACTAGTGTGAGACTTTTGAGAGTGACTATAGAGGTATGCTTGATATGATATTAACTCTTTATTAGATAAAGTTATCTTAAATTTTTTACCCTTATATCAAATTCAGATAGTGGATGAATTGTTACTTTAAGTTTTATAATGGTAGATTTTAATTGAAAAAATATTGTATATATTTGTAATATTTTTATATTTTTGTTGATAGATAAGCCTAAAATATTTTCTACAAGATTCAAGGATATGTTTAAATTAGGATCCTCTTTGATTGAGATTTTTTTCTACATGACAATTGTTAAGGTATGATGTTTCTAGGGTTTTTATGTATAATTTGAAAACTTTATCTTTAAAATGGACCCACATGTTTATATTTTATATCAACATGGCCATCATCAAAGAATAATTTATAAAGTATTTACAATTTGAAATTTTGATGTAAATAATTAACCTCCTATTTATGATGTACAATGGCCACATTCATCATAAGGTTATTTTAATGATTTCATTTTATTGCTTTGGATTTTATCAACTGTACTTGATTTCTTATAAAATATTGGTTCCATAGTTTACATTATTTAAGTTTATTGAAATATTCTTTGCATTATAAACCTTGTCAATTCTACCCCGATATGTAGAGAATTGAGTCTATAAGCTAGAGTTCACATTTATTAATACTCATACTTTTTTGCCCTTAGCTTTCTTATCAAAATAAATTTTAAAAGTTGATCCAATCCCTTTTAACAATCAAGCTCAAATTCTTAATAATATTTTATCTTGCAAGTTAATATATTATTTTTATGTTCTACTCAACTACAAAATATTATTTTTAAATTTATTGTTAAAATACACAATCCCTTTGAAGTATGTCAGAGTTTTATTTTTTTACCTGTAAATCATTAACATAAATTTCAATGTTCTTCTCTTATACTTTTTAAGGTCATGACCCATCATTATTTGTTAAGTTGCACCGATAATTTCCAAGTTCAATGAGAGGGCTTGAAAATTTTTGTATAGTTTATTCTTTATCTTTAGGGGTGATAGTCTCATCGATATGATTGATGGTAGTGTTATTATTGTTACAATTATTTATAATGCAACTTCTTGGCTAACTTAAGATTACTCATTGGCTTACTTCAATGATCCTCAGGAAATTGTCAAAAGTTCATTACCAAATAAAACAAACACAAAGGGGCTATTTTGTAGTAGGATTTAACCTAAATCCTACCAAATAGTCAAAATGAAAACTTTAAATCCTACAGAATCTTCAATCCGATTTCTTCTCCATTATGCCTTACATCCCGGATTTACCAAAGCAAAGAGTTCTATGGATTTACATGACTTAGCAAATAGATGAAGTACAGGAGAAAGGTGAGGGTTATTGTTATAAGCCTAAACCAAACTAGTCCATGTGTTTTACTCACCAAAGCAAGTGCAAAATTGAAGAACGATCTCCCTTTGCACATGAACCATCCACGATCGACCCTTTCTCATGCACAATCCTCTCTCTCCTATAGGGAGCCACAATCTTTGTGATTCTCCCGCTCATTCCACCCTTCCTTCTTTATTTAAGAAGGGTTAAGGGTTAGAGCATCCTTCTTATGCTCCTCTCTTACAGCACCAACCAAACCTCTCTCTCTCTCTCCCTATCTCTCTCTGGCGCTTGCTCCCATAGTCATTGAAGATCACTCATCTCCCGGTTGTCTTCTCCCTCAACAAAAACTTCTCTCTACCATCTTTTCTAGCACATGCAAGCCATCCTCATCATCCTACCTCTTGACCAAAGCCGTGAGGCTTCTTAAAAATCAATCTTATTGTTTTTATCTTTCTTATAAGTTCTTATCTTCGTTCTCTCCCCATCATGGGTGGTATCATAGTAACATTGTCTTATCATTATATTATAATAATTTTCCTTTTACTTATCTATTAATTAGCTTTTAGTATGTGTTAAGTTCATTTATATTATTGGCAATTTATGTTTTCAATCATTTAGCCGTAGATTTAATATTTTATTTTAATTTATTTTGTGGTTAAAATTATAGCTTGTAGAAGTCTATTTCCTTGTTAGGCTCAATTATTTTGCAACTTAGATTATTTAGGTGGACTAATGAGCTTCCTTGTGTGCACTTAACTTGGGTAGATTAGGCCTTAGGTTTTGCATACTCCTTATTATGGTTTAGATATTAACTTAGGATTTGTATTTATAGGAAGTTTGGGTTAAACCCCATTCGATTTAGTATGTTGGATCTCAACTAAATTGGAACTATTGCACTACCGATCTTTTGGTAAGTATTTGTTATTTATTAAAGGATAAATGTACCCTTTATTATTTGGGGCATTGCCCTTATTGCTCATACTAGATTCTTTGATATTATAAGTTGTTGGCCATGCTTTCATCTTCATTTGTTATTTTACATATGTTATAGATCTTGTTATTGTTCATAATAAAAGTATCATGTAGTAGATGCGTAATCTCACGTTGATTTATTAATGCACGATCTCTTTTCTATTTGATGTGTTTCTTGTTGTAGATAATTTGATTTATTCATCTTAGTTTTATTAAGTGGAATAAAAGATACTCTTATTGTAAATCATATTAGTTATGCAATTCAAAATTATCATGTTGACAATATAATACCTATTGAAACTTGTGTCTAGGCATTATACGTTTATATGTAGGTCGGTAGAACCTTATTGAATATTAGTTAGTTGGGCCAATGAGTCTACAGTGTGACGAGTCTTTATTTTTTTGTTAGTGGTTTATGTTCTCGATGAAGGGTGTATGACAAAATCAATTATATATATCTATGAATATATTGATATGTATATGTAAGATGACATGAGTTGAATATAATGAATAAATGATACATCATATTGAGGTATAATAAAATCTAATGTAATTACATGTGCAAACATTTGATTGATATTGCATTAGTAGTAGTTAGACATATTCACTTGTAACATCAACATAATAGAATCCATCATAGAAACCCTGATATGTGGCATTATTATATTTATATGTTGATTATTAGTTGTTACTCCTATCTATTTGATTGATCATATTGCATGTCTCATTCATTTGTCATTTATGATTTAATTGATAAGGATTATTTTTTGGATTTGATTTATCAAACTCACTCATTATTACTTTTGTT
This sequence comes from Dendrobium chrysotoxum, assembly GCA_019925795.1. NCBI lineage: Eukaryota > Viridiplantae > Streptophyta > Magnoliopsida > Asparagales > Orchidaceae > Dendrobium > Dendrobium chrysotoxum. Next base: position 190,144 of record JAGFBR010000811.1, read on the forward strand.
CATAGTAGGTTTGACTAGAGTATTAGGTGGACCATCACAACATGAGCAAATCTACCAGTCGTAACTTATATTTGATATTTTAATATTGCATAGTAAGTCATTTATGTTTGCTTTTAAAGGTTAGATATTTTCATTTCTATTGTTGTTCCTTTTAGACTTCTTTTATTTGTTGTTGTTCTATTTAGTGATGTATTGTTATTTAAATATGTGAAAATAAAATAAAGTTCAGTTCCGTTGGCATTATGTATATATATATATATATATATATTCAATTTATATTATTTATGTATGCATTTTTCTTCTTGTGAGTACAAAACATGTCTTCTTATCCGTTCATTACGTTCTGTGTTGTCAAGGTGTACCGCTTTCTGAACCCAAGGTGTGATAGGAACCTTCTTCATGCACCAATGAGCTCCCATCGCTTGACTCAATTTCCTTGCATCGTTTTTGTTGATGACTTAGGCTTCGTTTGGGACAACTTTTTTACCGCTTCTTAAAGCAGCTTTCTAGTACGAAAATTAAATTTTTTTTACTAGAATGCTGCTTTAAGAAGCGGTAAGAAAGCCGTCCCAAACGAAACCTTAGAGTAGGTGCAAAGGGGAAAAGGGGAGAACGATAAGGGCATCTCTTCCCCTCCACATGCATGTCATTGATTGTTATCTGTCCTATCAAAACATCTTGCCAACAAGCTCAGCTCTAATGTGTTTGGTGGCGAGGAGAGTTTTGAGAAATTGGCTAAAAGAGCTCGAGGACGAGGGCTTTGGGATAAGGGTATAAAAGGTAAATAATAGTTAAGAAATATAAATTAATATTTATAATTTATAGTTTAATTTGATTATATTTACTTATAGCTTTGAAATCTAAATTTTATGTAAGTGGTATTAACTAATTAAAAAATACTAACTTAAATTAATTGATATTATTTGTGTTTAATTTTATTTAATGAAATTTTTGTGTTTAATTAGTTTAATACTTAATTAATTAATAATTAATTGGGATATCAATATATATAAAGTTCAATTTAATTAATCTCTTTAGGGTTGATAAAAATTTTAAATTAGAATTAATAATATTCAATCATGTAAATAAATAAATAATCTTAACCAATCTTAAATACTATTTAAGAAATTTAATATTATTGTAAGTTATTGATTAAATACAAGTTATAATTTTAAATACCTTAATAAATTGCTAACAAATAAGATATTACATTTCAAATAAATTTTTAAATCTTAAAAGAAGGCTGTGTTTGGGACAACTTTCTTAATACTTCTAAGCAATTTTTTAGCACAAAAATTTATATACTAAAAAATTACTTTAGATATCATTAAAAAAGTTGTCACAAACGAAACTTAAATATTAACAAATCTTTAATGATCAATACAATAAATTATATTCATTATTGAAAACTTATTCATGATGGCTTATTATTATAATTATTAATTAAATTTAATCTTTATTATGCTAAATAATTTTCAAAACTTTAATTATCTCAAAACTTACTAAATTTGAAGTTAGAGGAAATACTAAATTCAAAGCCTGGACCCGAACAGGCCCCATAGGCCATAGTGTTGCCCAAACCCGGTCCGAAACCAACCCGCCAAAATGCCCTCGGCGGCTCGGCCTGTTTTAGTTTGGGGTTTATATTTCAGAGCCACCTTCCCGATCTCCCCCGTCCATTTCTTCGGCCCCAAGTTCGTGCGATTCCTGCTTCTATAGCGGCGTCCCATCGCCTTGGCCGCTGAACAAGGAGATGGCTTCGAGGGTTCTTTCTCGAATTCCGAGGACGAAGGCGCAGCTCCTTCTAGTTCGCGCTACCTTGCACCCGAAGTTGCTATGTGGTTTTTCCGATTTGAGTCGGCCTGCTTCGAGCTTGTCTAAGGTGCACCTTTCTTCTTAATTATTTTGATTTTATCTCATTGAGTTGATGTTTTGTCGACCCAAAGAAGACAGAATTGTTGTTATGCGTTTGAAGGGTTTAGGGTTTAGGCTTTGAAGAAGTTTCGTTTTAATTTTTTTGGGTTTTAATAGTGTTATTTAGAAGGTAATGTTGAATTGGTCAATCTTTTTTGAGAGCTTTTGATAGGGATAAGCGGCGATCAATGAGTTAGCCGGCAACTCCAGTAGCGGTGGCAGTTGCTTGGGTAAAGAAGAGAAGAGGGAAATAACAGAAGAAAAGGAAGTTATTTGCTTATTCATTCATATATTCCATCACCACTGCAGCCAATATAACATTTCTCTACATTACAGGAAATCTTGCTCTTACCATATTATGACCAGCGTTCTTGAATCATAACAACCTAAACCATCTATCCAATGAAAAAGCACATGTCATAGACCTAACAAGCTTTAGCCAAAATTAGAGAAATCTATACTTTATTTACTCATGTATTTCCGCACCATAACCCTTGTTCAGTTGGAGTCCTTGAGCCATGCTGATGTTTGGCATTCACAGTGTGGTCAGTCTGTGATGCTTGATGTGAGTTCGTCGTCATGACTGTGCTCGTATCAATTCTCGTATCCCTAGGAAGAACAACCTTATTCTCAAGGTTGATGTTAGGATACATCCGTGCTAAGTCTTCCTCCAAAATCAAAAGGGCATCCTTGGGTGCGATATTTTTCCAATGAGCGAGATGTTTCTAGTGCTATTTGTTACCCATGACAATTTGTCTTGACTGGATGATACTTTCTAGTTGAAAAATTGGGTGATTTAACTATGTTATTATGCTAATGGATGAAGATGTGAATGTTTTTTGTATGGTTTAAGTAATTATATGTGAAACATCAGGTTTATTCAGCAATGTGTTGGCAGATCTTGTTTATAGGCGACTGATCATATGGGTTCTGGAACAACGAATTGCCTGAAATAACTCATGCTGAGTTTTGAGTAATGGTTGGATTGAAGGGATATCTGTTGGTAGGGTCGGAGTTTGGCTAGAATGAGATGTCTACATTGTACTCGAGTTCACGATGATTTTTTGTGAGTTTGCAGTTTCATCTGTCGTTGTGCTCTATACAAGTTTTGTGGATTTTTTTGCAAAAACTCGACGCACTATTGTAGTGAATTGTGAACTTCTTTGACAACGGATATGTGGGTGGCATATGGTTCGATGGGTTGAGGTGATTGACCATACAAGGCTTGAAATGGGGGCATTCCGATAGTTGAGTTTTAAGAAGTGTTGTAAGATTATTTTACCATGGCTTGAATTTAGTTCATTTTTAGGGGTTGTTCGCTACGTAGTAATATAAATTATATATTAGGCATACTTGTCAATGGCGAATAGTGTACCATAGATTAAAGGTCCCATTGGATCCATAATGCATAACACATGGCGTAGCACGCGCTATTTTGAACACAACACAATATATTAAAAAATTATTAATTTCACATATTATAAGCAAAATTTTTTTTTGAGCCCAAGAATTTATCAAAGAAATTTATGCTTGCATTCTCCTTTAAATTTAACTCGAGATCTAAGATATATCTTCTCAAACTAGCCAAAAGATATTGTTCATGTTGTTTTACATAATATTTTTTAAACTTATTAGACAACAAACAAGAGAAAACTATAAATAGTGCTTAATCTCTTGCCTAAAGCATGCTAGTCGATTGTCAAAGCCTTGGAAGATTCATGCGTCAAAGGTAGAGCTATGATCTTATTGCATTGAAGGCAATAGCCATCACGTGTCGAAGGTGAGAACATTGAGAGCCCTTGTATGCGTCGATGGAGAGAGCTACGATATCGAGAGGCATTGTGTGCATTGAAGGAAAGAATGAGAACCCTCGCATCCATCGAGGGCTAGAATTAAAGCCCTTGTGTGAGTGTTGATGCTGAGAGTTGAAGCTCTTGCATAAGTGAAGAGTTGAAGGGTACCTTCTAAGTCCTAGTAAACCCAAATCAAAATAAAGTAAAGCAACTAAATAAATTATGAATTATATTAATTGTAATATTAATCCTAAATCACATAAGTTAAAATAACACGTGTTGTAGGGCCATGCATTAGTTACCTTGCATTGAGCAAATAACACACCATTTAATTTGTATGCCTCGCCATGAAAATGGGTGCTACACCACACTATGCATAATATTGTGTTGATCTATGATGTTAATAGGTATTGTTATAGGCTTTGATTAGTTAACTTGGTTTGGCTGTCGAATTTTCAGTGATGAGCTATATTGAAATGGAGCTTTATTTCTTGGTCTTTAAATAACACATTCCAAACATTACTCATGAAAAGTAAATCTTAATCGAAGGCAGTTGTCTTCGAAATGCTAAGAAGATGGAGCCCACATAAATGGCTTTGAGTGTGGTGGCAAGATAGCGAAGTGAGCATATCTAGTTAGCTAGTTGACAACTATGAAGATTGTTGATACACCATTTGCAATTGGTAGGTAGCAATGAAGTCCATACTTAGATCTTCTCAAATTATTGTCATACATGCCAATGGTGTAAAATAACACGTGTCATGATGCATGGCACAGTGCGGCGCATGGCATAGGTTGAAAATGTTGAGATGCATGGGTTGAAAATGAAGCACCATATAGGACTAGTATTGCATGGCACAAAACCCACATAGCGTGCACTATTTTATTTTTTAGGATTTATAATTTAAAATTAATATATATGTTTATATTAATTAATTTATTTTTTATTTTTAACTAATATTTAGTTTTATGTTTATGATTAATTATTTATTTTATAACTAAGCTTTTCCATCCACCCTAATTATTCTGCACCAAATCGAATCAGTATGCACACAAGGCAATTGGGAAGGCTCAACTTTGATGATTTCTCATAGATTCGCACCTCCCTGTTCGAACACTTAGTGCAGAAGATCGTGATCCACCTTCGTACATCTAATCATTGCTGCTTCGAACCTTTGATAACTTCGTATAGCCTATCACGAGTTGCCTTCGTATGCACGATCGATTTAGTAAGTTGGATGGAATGGATAGAATGGCCAATATTTGTGTAGTTTTTGGTGAATTGTGTTAGTTTCTAGAATGCGCGAGCCAGGGCATGCGCAAATTTGTTTGTGTTGATTGACTTATATTATATTGTGTAATCTTATCAAAATAGTATAAATAAGAATCATTGTTGTTCTGATATTTGAATTATGTGGGTCATGTGTTTGTGAATACTTTTTTGATTAGTTAATATAGTAAAGGGTGCGCCCAGCTAGTATTGTCTCTACTTGGTGACAACCTTTGTTATTGTAAACAACTTGTGGACATAGGTGAAGATCTATTGCATGTGATTATTTAATTTACTATTATAAAAGGCTAGTGGCTTATCATATATGAATGTGAACTGCATCTATGCTGATTCTAGATTTGTATGTATCAATGGGATAAAGGCTTGATGTTGTTGTTGTTGAATGATAATAATTTGGTGAAATTAGGTAATGTCATAATCAGTTTTTGGCCAAGGCTTGTTTTAATTGCTCAAATGATTGTTGCTTGTTGGCTTTTCATTGGAATGCATCTTTGTGTAACTAGTTGGTTGATGGGCTGACAATGCTTGCAACTTCTTTGACAAATTCGTGATAGCAGTTGGCTAAGCTTAGAAATCCACTAATACTTTGAGTGTGGTTGGAGTAGCCATTAGAATAAAGCATGTTTTGAAAACCAGATATGACGGGCCGGTTTGCCTAGTTTGATTGAGGATTGGTCATATGGCCGATATGGTCCATCCGAAAAGCAATTCTGCATTAAATTGGAATGAACTGGTCAGAATCATCAATTCGACCTACAAAATAGTTGAACCGATCTTGGTTTCTTTGTACCGGTTCATTCAATTATTGTCCTTTAATAAATGTAGTATAAATATTAAATAAAATATCAAAATTAATAAATTAATTTAAATTTAATATATTTTAATTTTTATCGAGCGTTAAATTCCTATAATAATCATTTGCCAAAGTACCAATCAAGCATTTTTGCATGGCTCAACCATGTTATGTGAGTTCCTAATATATGAAAAAAAAATTTATATAAATAATACTAATAGAAAGTTTCTAGGTGATATAGGATTAAATAAGTTGAAATTCTCAAACTCATAACAGTTATACTACTTATTTTTAAATATGTTTTTAATGAATTTTTTATATGAATAATAGTTATTTTTTAAGTTAATAATATTTAATTTTTTTATCTAATTAACTAATTAATTAATCAATTTTACATATAAAAATTAATTATTTATGTATTTATTAATGATAAATGATTTAACATGAATAATTTGTAGATGTAAATTTATAATATGATTGGTATTTAATTTATAACTATAAATTATATCTAAATATATAACATAAATTAACAATAATTTAAATTAAGTTTATAAGATTATATGTGAATTAAATTTAAAGATTAAAGATGTTTAAATTTAAAACTGAAGGAGTTATTTTTTATGCATGAGTTTTGTTTATTTTTTTAATCATAAATTTATATTATTGCATAATTTTTACATCAGTATTATGTCATTTAGATATCATTTAAATAATTTTAATATTTATTACGTCATCCGGTTTAACTCCCAATTCAACCCTAGTTGAATCGTTGAATCTTGAACATCCCATCTTCTTGTTTTATATGCAATTCGGTTTTTACAACAGTGGAGTAAAATGAATCTTCTCATTATTTGAGTGATACCCTCTATAGAAATGGCGTGACCAATATATTTTGTGTGTTTGGTCGAAGGAACATTTGAAGCGATGGAGATGGTACGTGTTAGTGGGGAGGCAGTCGAATATTGCTGGGAGATTGAGAATATGATCGTCCAATGTACCACTGTAGATAAGAATATTGTCAAAAAAAGACAATTCCAATTTCCTTAAATATGATTAAAGAATTTTATTCTAGATGCTTTGAACTATGGATGGTGGATTGGTATGGTTGAAAGGCATCTTAATGAATTCACAGTGGCCCTTATGTGTCCAAAGACTATTTGTTGATGTTGGCCAATGCCATGTAAACTTGATGATAGCCGACATGTTGGTCTACTATGGAAAAAAATGCAGGCTTCATGGTGTTCATTCAGAATTTTGTCCACTATAGGATTTTGAAACATGTGTGGTGTTGCCGATTGATCAAGAGCCTTATAATCCATACAAAATCATTAGGTGCCATCTTTTTTTTTTTAACGAGCAAAACAAGGGAAGAGATGACCCTTGTGTTGGCACGTATGATGCACAGTTGCAGCATTTCTTGTACGAGTGTCTCAATTTCTATTTTTTGAAAATGCTTGTACCAATAAGGATGGGTATTTATTTGTGTGTTTTAGGCATTCAATTAGATTTTGTGATCATTTGGCATTTTGATAGAATGGTAGAGGGTTCACTTATTATTGTTCAGTCAAGGTTGTGGTGAGTTGAAAGCATGAAGCAATGATCCTTGGGTAGTAAGCTTGAGCAGTTAGTTATACTGTATGTGTTTGATATCTACCAATTTATTAACTTGGAGTGTTACCGGTTGGCTTAGCTTGATAAAACTCATGGTTAACTATTATAATTTTTTATGTTGTTACATAGGTGTTGCAACCACAAGGAATATATGTACCTTGAATGGGTAATATGAATAAATCCATCATTAATTGGTTTCCTTGTGGCAGTAGTGGAGTGCTCAGACATTTTTGTGTGCATTCAAGCTTGTTGTCATTGCTGACCAAGGCATGAAATGGTGTTGTGGATAGTATAGGAAGTTTGTGGATTTCAAGAAGCCTTGTTGGATGAAATTATGTGTTGACCCACTATCTATTAGAACTTGCAACTGGTGTTCATATTAGTTCATCAATGAAAAAGCTACGAGGTGTTAATTGGCCATCAAGAGTAGGGGTGTAAGTGAGCCGAGCCTGCTCGAGCTCTACTTGTTTATGGGCTCACGAGCCGAGCTTTTCGAGCTCACGAGTCGAGCTCGAGTTCGAGCTTGATGAGGCTTGGCTCATGAGCTCGCGAGCTGGCTCGATAATTATTAATATTTTTTAAATAATTTTATTTTATTTATTATATTTAAATATTTAAAATAATAATAATAAATACTAAACATATTTATTAAATTTAAATATTTTGAAATCCCACCAAGGCTCGAAAGCCGGCTCGAGCTCGTTTACAGTGGGAATAGCTCGACTCGAGCTCGAGTTTGAGTTTGAGCCGACTATATATCTTATGAGCCGAGTTTGATAAGGCCACTACTCGACTCGACCCGACCCGGCCCGACTTGTTTACACCGCTAATCAAGAGCATGCGATTGATTTCATGTTCATTTGATAGTGTTTCTTGGGGCATGTCAGATAATTGAAGTATATTGACAGAAGTTTTGATTGGGGCATTGTTTGGTTTGATCAATATAGTAAATAGTTTTCCTTCACAAATGTGATTGTGGCGGAATTGTTCATCACAGTTTTTACACAATCCTTTTTCATGTTTCTTCATAATTTTAACTGGAGTTAATTTCTTAATGGGTGGGTGGAATTTAGATGCTAGACTTTTCAGTGTAGGAAGGAGCCTTGGATGTGTTGGTGGTTAAGACATGGAACCAATAAGATGTTTTTCGTCATTGAATTTATCTTGAACTTACCTTCAATAAGCTTGGCTTACTCAGTAGTCTGGAGTGATGACGGTTAGTGCTGATGGACTTCCTTTTGGATGGTTGGCTTAAATCGGCTCAAAGAAATGTTAGGGGAAGATTTCATCGATGTTGGTGATTTGATTTGATAAGATTTTGAACTGATAATTAGACATGGTGGATGGGTGCATTAGTTTGGCATGTTTGCCACATAGATCGTGATATTTGAAGGGGACAAAATGAGTGTGAAAGTGGTGATGAAATTAACCCAATAGGATAGGTGATTTGTTTTTGTTAGCCATAAGTGTCATTCTTTGGCTCAACCATCCATATGAAATGACATGAGCGTAAGCTTGCCCTCATTAGGGAATTTGCAGAAGGTATAATGCTGTTTTATTATTTTTTGGATTCATGTCTTTGGGTTGCTGCCACCATGCCATGGAAGGGCAATACAGATTGTTTTAAATGGAGGTGATCCTATTAGTTTCTGCATGCTGTTATCTATAGGGAGTTTTTTGGGTTTATCATCTTGTTCATTTGCTATTTGAACTTTCTTTTCCTCAATGAGGGTGAGTTGGAGCTAAACATGCTGATAATTTCTGGATTTGTTCTCTTTTGTTGATGTACATTTGCCCATTTTAACGAAGCGGGTGCTGTTGGCCATGGGCTGGATGGGGAAGATGGAAGTTGTCGAGTCAATTAGAGCACTAAATGATAAGGATAAACGATTTTCAATGAGTTTGCTGACTACTCTAGCAGCGGTGATGCAAGAAGATTGGTGCCTGTAAAAGAAAAATCTTGTGGAAAACAAAGAAGTGGGAAATAATAGAGGAAGAAGCTACTTGCTTTTTCATTAAGCTTTCCCATCACCATTACAATCAATAGAACCTTTCTATACAATGATTACATGCAATCATTGCTCTTAGCACAACATGAAAAGTGCCCCTGAAGCATAATAGCCTTAACCATATATCCGACACAAAAGCAGCATATGTCCTAAGTTTAACAAACATTAGCCAAACTTACATTCATACTTCATCAACCCATCGATTTCACCACCCCTACATGTATAGGTGGTGGTTTTTGAGCCATGCCGACATTCGTTGCTCATGGTGTGGCTCATCTGTGATGGATAGTGTGTGGATGTCATTGTGGCTGGGAGTTCATTTCAGCTTTCTTTGCACTAGTTTCATGTAGTGACAAGATTGCTTCTTGTGGGCCTCTTACAGGGCTATTGTTAGATGAGCTTAGATTGTTAAAATGCTAGGAGTCAAATCGGTGGGTTTGATCGTTTTGTTGTTTCCTTAAAATAGGTTTGTAATGCTATTATTTTTTCATTTATACTTTACTTCTTTTTTTTTTTTTTTTGAGAATTATAGGTCGGAATGGTATTATCATAGTAGTAGGTTTATGAGGGGCTTAGTTATACTTGAGTTCTTATTGTCATGAGCTAATAGACTATTGCAGCTGGTGGATGACTTCTAGCATTTGATTTAAAGGCAGTAACAGGAACTGTTGTATGGTGATGATAGGTGCTTGTTACTGTGGTTGATTTTGCAGCTTGCTTGACAGGAGTCTTTCTCTAAGTATATTTCATAATACATGCCAATGTTGTTGGTTGAATTTCTTAATGGTCTTTAGGAGCATAATTTTTAACAGTATTCTTGAATAAGACTGAATGAATTATCTATCTACCACATTGTATTAACAGTTGCATGTTCTAAGATTATTTATATAACTTGCTAGTGAAATTGTTGGTTTTATCAGAGGCAAGATTTGATGCACAAATTCAGGAGTGCCAACTTTTCAAATCTTTGTTATGTTTTCATTTTTTTAGGTGTGCTGAATGAATCGATTAGTGTAAATGCCAATGTTGTAAAATAAGCTTCACATGTCAGCAATGTTAACCTCTGAACTTCAGTCTTCGTTTGGATCCATTCAGAATATTTAGTAATTTATGGAATCTGATATGTTTACCTTTGTTATTATTTAGAGATTAATGCTTCTCCTATTTAATCTTAAAGCTTTTGCATGGCACTGCCAATTGTAAATTAGAAACATCTAAATGTTACTAGTTCAGGTTATGTGATATTGCTTCCCCTCCTGCATGCCAATTTTGAATTCTCTACTGACTTATGATTTGGCTTGAACGTTCTAAGTAGTTTTAATTTTTTTGTTTCACATGGATGATATGTATATAATGTTATTTGGGATGCATGTTTTTCTAATCATTATTCTAGAGATCTCATTCAAATGATTTTGATATATTTAAATATAGTTTAGTGTTTACTATGATTTTGATTAGCTCGTCGTTGTTATTTCAATCACCTTTCTTCCAATATGTTGATGGTATTGCATTCATTTCGTTGATCTTTATGATGTGGGATTATCATATGCGGGTAGTAATATATTTTTTGGTGGAATTTATGTAAACTGGAACTTGATATGCATATTAAACTGGAACTTGATATGCATATTATTTTTTGAGCTATTCTATAAAGGTAATCAATAAGGTTTAAAAATGATGAGGTATAGGGTATAGATTGTACCTTGGCTAGGCTCCCTGTGTAGATTTCAAGTGTCTTTTGAAGATTTATAGGTAGCAAGATGTTTTTAGAATTTTCTTGTTTATCTCTTCTATCACTCAAGTATGAGAGCTATGATCTACGATGCACTGATATGGACACAAGAAATGTCTATTATTAAAAATATGGGACAGACAAGTATTGGACGGTACATTATAATATTATATTTAAAGAAATGATATATTAGTTGCACATATTAAATAAATATGAATTGAAATCATATAAGAATAAATTTATTTCAATTTTTCATAAAATAAGAAATAGTTTTAAATTCATTAAATGCTTTAAATTGCATTAAAAAAGAAATAGTGGCTTGATATTAAAGATGACTGGCTAGAAGTCCAGAAATTTGATTCTTTTGTTAAAAAAAATTAAAAATAACTATTATTAAAAATATTAAAAAATAGATTAGATATGGAAAATAAAAAAAATTGTGCATGTCTGGAGAATCTGGTACTAGCAATGCTTTCTTATTGTGCCAACTCGAGTATCTACTTCAACATGTTTATTTTCCTTGCAGCAATACGTGTAGTATGTGCTTAAGAATGTTTGAATAAGTGTACATTCTATACTCTTTTTTCTTTGTTGCAGGGCCTACCCAATAATATGAGTCTTTTAAGACATTCATATCATAAGCAGACTATCTTTCAAAGATTCGGCTATTCATCTTCTGCATCTCCTCAAGCCACTGAGAAGGAGAGGAGGGTCCCATCTGGGGATGAGGATAATACTTCTTCAAAAGTATCTGAACCTTCTCAAGAAACGTCTGAAGCTAGAGTGGTTAGCAAATCAACTGAAGCTAATGGTGATTCTACAGCTCCAGAACAATCAAATAGTGCAGGTTTTAGTTCAAATTCTGAACAGGTGGAGCACCATTCTAGTAAAAAGCACAGGGGGAGAACAACTAAAAGAACTGTATTTTCTGACTCCGATACAGAACTCGAATTGTTGTCTGTTGAAGAGCTAGTAAAGCTTGTTGTTGAGAGGGACAACTTGTTGAAAATAAAGCAAAAGGAGAATGAATTAAAGCAAAAGGAGAATGAAAAGTTGCAGGAGAAAGTTCTTCGTACTTATGCGGAAATGGAAAATGTTCTAGCAAGGACAAAACGTGAGGTAGAAAATTCAAAAAAGCATGGAATTCAGGTATTGATTTTGATTTCCCGTAAGTTGGTTATTCCATGATTGCGCATTATTCTGTCTCATTTAAAAAAAAATTTCATTTAGATGTGTAAAGTGACTCCAAATGATTTTGGATAATACAGAATTTTGCCAAGGCTTTGCTTGATGTTGCTGATAATCTTGGAAGAGCTTCTAGTGCAGTCAAAGAGAACTTTTCGAAGATCAATCAGACTAATGACAATATAGGGGTGACACTTTTGAAATCTCTGTTAGAAGGTGTTGAAATGACTGAAAAACAACTTGCAGAGGTAATGAGGCCTAATTTATGGATTTATATTATTTTTCTCCAGCATTAAATCTTGAAAACTTAAAATAATTTTGCAACTTCAACAAATGGGCTGCTTGTTAGAGTTGGATCGGATTACCCTTAATGATTGGACTATAATGTTACTAGACTTTTGACCTTCTCTTATGAATTCTCCAAGTTATAGAAGTTGCTAGTGGACCACTATCATTCGAATAATAATTTTAGGTTTAGGAAGCAATTGGGTAAGAGTTCTTTGAACAAGGCTATTGGGCTTGGAAGAGTAATCTATTAATAGTGACTTTAAACTTAAATGCACAACTCTCCCTCCCATGTTGATAGAATCAATTATACAAGCCACATTCCTTGGAGACACATCAAACTAAATCTAATCCAAGTAGCTTCTTAACTAGATGGTGGACTAGGCAACATTCAATCACTATAAAGGAGGTTTTGTTGACCTAGGCTACACTACGAGGATGGGGGTCTCGCTTGAGTTGGTGATCTACCCTTGTATGAGAGGCCTCAAACACAGATTTATCATTCTATATTCATCAACTATGAGTTGCATTTTGAAGAATTGCATCACATCATATTTGATCCAAATACCTTCTTAACTAGATGAGGGACTAGGAAACATTCAATCCTATGTAAGAAGGTTTTGTTCACCAAGGCTACATTACATTGAAGGGATGATTGGGTTACATTTGATATTAACCTTATAGGAATAGCTTTGGTGACAACAATTTTCTTAAAATGAGTTGGGCAACTTAAGGTTAGTTTTTAGATTTATCTAAATCTTAAACCTTAAGTTGTTGCCTATACACACTACCTTTAGGGGGTCTAACTTAATGGAATTTGAACAATTTTAATTTTTTGCTTATAATTAGAAGCAATAAAGCATAGAAGAAATTTAATTTTGATACAAATATGAGTAGATTATAGATTGATACTAATAGTCATAAAATCTAGCCAAGAACAAAGACCACAACATATGAACTAGCACAAAATGCAAAAACAAATGTTTAGCTAATCCCAATGATGAGTATTCGTCATTGAATCGATTAACCAATATGATCTCACAAAAACCTAGAAAATATATTAAGCTAGATTGGTGAAAATTTGTCAAATGAGACTAATAAGAGAATGGCAGTTGTATTGAATGTAGAGAAGAACTTGCACAAATGATGGGGTATCTCTCTCATAGAACAAATTCACCAAATTTAGGGACATAAAAAAAAATTTATAAGCGAAGTGATGAAATGTTGGGCTTGAAAGAAAAGGCACTAAACCAAAATAGCATAATATAGCCTTTGCATCAAGCTTTTACAGGTGCTAGAATACATAATCATGCCTTTAAGGGGATAAGCAACATAGTAGCCCCAAACACACCCAAAAGCACTGTAGATTGCTTTTTTATTTTTTAATATATGAAGTGATCCAACATTAGAGAAGATAAGAAAGGTCAATGTCTATCAAAAAATGATATGGATTGCCATCAACTACAAGCTTGCATTTCTTGTTCTAATTATTAGATTTAGAAATAGATTGGATGCTCTTCATAGAACTTGCCTGTTAGGTTTAGTCTTTGAGGTTTAGGTTTTAAATATCTTTATAAGGACAATCCTAAGCGATGAAATTTTTATAATGATATTAATTATGAACTAACCTTTTTAATGGCATTTAAAATAAGGGAAGTCGATTTTTTAAGGTCTTAGCATTAATCGATTTAATGTTTTCTAGGAAAAGCTTTAAGAGGCACAAGCATAGCCCTGGCTACTGATTGACCTCCCAGATACAAGTTAGGTTTATAAGGATCAAACTTTAGACTTGTTGGGCAACACAGCAATGCTCAGAGTATGCTAGTGATGATACCAACATATTTCTAAAGCTATTTGATGAACTTCATCAAGTAAGTTAGGAGTGTTGAAGTCAACTGCATATTTGATTTCGGGTCACAAATCATTAATATATAAGGGCATAACTAATCAATCATGCTATAGAAAGGTTTCATTGCTACAGTGAGTGGATAGCTCCACGGACTTATTAATATACCAATAGCAAATTGAGTTTCATGCCTTAGGTATAGAAAATTTTCAACCAATTGCTTATGTTATTAGATTGGTAGATAATTCTATTCGAGCATATGCTTTATTTCAACCCAAGTGGTTTGGTGGTCTCTTAGACACTGTTCAACTTTGAGCACTCTTTATTAAATCTATTAGTTGACTTGACTTGCTTCATTTTCATGAACTTGATCCATAATGCAACACTCGTTGAAGAAGTTTCTAACTTTGGAAATCCAATTTAGGAATTGATGAGGACAAAGCATTTTAGTCCTGCATCAGGAATACATTCGGGCTTTTGCCTACTATGAAAGGTTGGAGAATCAACCTCAACTCCTTATGAGAAAGCGTTTTTTTCATCATCATATCATGAGGGTGTGATGATATGTATGATTTCTTAGGTGATGGTGCCATGGGTTGGTCGACCATTTGAGTCATCAACAAAGCTTCCGTTGCTATGTTGCCTATGATGAGCTTTTGGATTCAATTCATGATGGTGATGAGTGCCATCAAAGAAATCATTTTCAAAATGTGAATTTTGTGGCGATCTAGATTCCTAAATTTGTGTTGATGTGGATGATATTGAGCAATTGTTTCTAGTTTATGGATATTCTAACTTAATTTGTGATCTTCTGAATAGGAAATCCTCCAAAGATCGTTTAGCTCAAACTTTTTTGGTGGGATCTTACTGGTGAGAGTTAGGTTAATAATTTGTGTTACGGGATCTATGATGTTAGCGGGTGGAAGTATGGTTATGTAGAGTACCTTGTGTGGTTCACTTGCTGGCCTTTTTAGGAGGCTATGGTGGTTATATAGGAAATTAAAGGTGAAGCCCATATTTCATTAGACAGGTATACCTTGGTGTATGCTTTTTGCTAATGATATTTTTCATGTTGATAAAACTAGAGAGGGAGTTGATGAAAAACTCTAATTATGGAGTTCAACTTTAGAGTCTAAAGGTTAACTTTTGAGTAGATCTAAAATCGAATACATGAAGTATAGTTTTAGTACTTATAAATCTAATGGTCGAATTTTGATATTGGGTGATAAAGTCATTAAAAAGAGTGCAGGTTTTAGATATCTTTTGTCTATTGTTCGAGTGATAGTGAAACATATGTGGATATTATTAGTAGAATTCAAGTTAGATGGTTGAAGTGGAGTAATGCATCATGCCTGTTGTGTGATGGAAAAATATCCCTCAAATTTATGGGAAAATTATATAAGATGGTGGGGCTTGCAATGTTTTATGGTGCAGAATGTTGGTCATTAAAAGAGAAGCATAAAATTAAATTAAGTGTTGCAGCGATGAGGATGTTTTGGTGGATGAATGGTTTTACATTTAGAGACAGAATGCTAAACAAGTATATACATGAAAGGTTGGAGTAGCTCCTGTGTAAATAAGATTAGAAAGAGACACCATAAATGGTTTGGTCACATAAAACATTGGCCTTTTGATGTCCTTTTTAAAAGAGTGGATATATTAGATTCGACCAATGTTAAGAAAGGTAGAGGTAAACCTAGACTTCGTTAGAAAGTATTAAAAATGACTATTTTTTATTAGATTTAATTGAGAATTTGATTCTTAATAGGACACAATGGAGAAAATTGATTCGTGTAGCCGACCTAATGTAGTGGGATAAAAGGTTTCTTGTTGTGAATTATTCAATGACAAATAATTGTAAAATCATAGTACTAGTTATACAGCAACAACAACAATATTAAGCTTTTATCTTGCTACCTGGGGTCGCCTACAAGAATCATTTTTCTCCATTGTGCCTTGTTAAGAGTCAAATTCTAATTTAAATTTAATAAAAAAATATCATTTCTAATATTTTATAGCCAAATCTTTGATCTCATAGGATTAGTTATGTTTAAAAATTTTAAATTATATTTGATGAATCATAGTTACCATAATTTGAGTGGCATAGTTCGTGCAAAGTGTCTCCAATGTATGTTTGTAACTAGGGGTGTCAATTTCTGGTCACGGGTCGGGTTCGGGTCAAACCCAGAACTGACCCGACACTATTTGGGTTCGGGTCAACCCGACCCGTTTTTACAAATGGGTCGATTTTTCGGACCCGAACCCGACCCGACTCGTAAATAGTTTGGGCGCCTTTGTCGCTGTTCGACTTCGCTCCTGGACGACGTTCTCATTCAAGTATGGTAATTTAAGCGAATAAAAAATACTCTTCTTTCTTGCATATCTAAGGGACATGCGGTATACAAGTCTCATGAATACCTTCCTGCAGGCGATATATGGCTTTTGCAATCGTATTGATCTTAGCAATGAACTATGTTGTATATTTTATAGATCTATTATTGAGGAATTTGAGAATGGGCATGCCTCCATTTTTTTTTCTCTGGTCATGCTTTGCTTCCCATTTATCTTGGTACTCATCTATCTTTTTTGAGCATTTTATATTTCTATCTTCTTTAATATTTCAAAGCAACCCTACGTTCTCAGATCTTCGATTTTTGTCTTTGATTATGGAATTCTAGAACCTTTCAAGTACTTCACTAAAATTTCATCCTAAGGACTTACAATATTTTTTTTCTTTCAGGTCTTCAGGCAGTTTGGTATTCAGAAATATGACCCGTTGAATGAAAATTTTGATCCAAACCGACATAATGCAGTTTATGAAACACCTGATGCGTCAAAACCACCGGGAGTTGTTGCTGATGTTTTGAAGGTACGCCTTTTTGGACCTCCATATTTTTTTATAGAATTTATTTGAAAATTTTATCATATGTGATACCTATATGTTTTGGCAATGACTGGAGTCATTAATAGAGATAAACAAACTTTGGAAAGGTATCTGTGCGACATGCTTCCCTTATTTACTTGTTTGAGAAAACCTATAGAATTTTCTCAATAAAATTATGCACTTTATTTAATCTAGTGGACTTGTATTTAAATTTTGTAAGTTATGTAGGGATGTGAGTATCTTGGATTAGAATGTTTTCGTTATCCTGTTGGTATTGAAATTGAAATTTGAGGAAGCTAGTTCTTTGATTTCGCATTCAAGATCAATAGAAATCCGAAGCTTCTTTTTTTTTTTCTAGATTATTTTATTTTTCAAATATTTTATAAACTGAATAAATTATAAGATCCATTATAGAGACAGCTAGTTTTAGATCAAATTTCAAGCAAGAAGTTGGTGAAAATGCCAGGTTACATAATCAGTTTCAAATAAATAGACATGACACTAGTTATAACTAAAGAAATGCAAGATTCATTACAGATCAAATTTTGCTTAGGGAGCTGATGAATACTTGGGTGAAAGGTCACAAGCCAGAGCTTACGACCTCTTCCCGGGGAACCAGAGAGCATATCTTCACTCGAGTCAGAGCTATTTGGTCATTAGAAATTTGAAATTGTCCATTCATGCTTCTTTCAGCATAATTGTGTTGATGTGTTCGCTTAATATGGAATAAAATTCTCATAATATCACATAAATACAAGGTGCTCCATAACTAGATCAAGCCTATTTTGAGATTTAAGAAAAAAAGGCAGAACCAAATGAGTAACCTCCACAATGATTTCTACTGCTCATCTAAAGATGAGCAGTCTTTTTTTATTACTTTTGTATTTGTTGTTGCTAACTTTCTTCCTTTTAATCTTATTTTGTTGTGCAGCCGGGTTATATGATACATGACCGTGTTCTCCGTCCAGCTGAAGTCGCTGTAACCAAATCACCTGCTGATGCAAATTAGAGACTCGACGCCAGTTTACTTCCTGCTTCACCATACAATTTTTTTTTTTTTTGCTTTAGGGTTTAGTATGATGAGGCTTTAGGATGGACGGATTTGGTAATGAAATGACGCCACTCTGATATTTTTTTCTCAAAGTAATGACTATAAGATAACTATATGTTAGCTAAATGTGCGAAGTTTTTTGTTATTTATTTGGTAATTTCTCTCTTCAGCATGAAGATCCAGGCTGAAGTTTGCTATAAGACGACATTTCTCAAATGAGATATCTCATAAGGTACTGTAGCTTATTTATTTGATGGATTTTTTTTTTTCTTTTATGAAGAGAGGAATGGTCATTTTTGTTATAATTTTAGACTATTGTTTAATTATTGTTGCGTATTTTATATCATTTTCAAAGTTATTAGCATTGCATTGATTTGCATGTAGGATATGTGTATTCTCTTTTTGTTGAGTTTTAGCATTTATTCTTATAAATTAAGGATGATTGATCAAGCCGGTAAAGAAGGAAAAAAAAAACAAAGATTTATTATTGTATGGCATATCAGCTCATTTAAAAATATTTATTAGAAAAAAATGTCAAGATATTCCAGTATAAATTTTATTATGATATGTCTGGGAAATTTATTTGATGAGTATGAATCTTAGGTCAATATTTAAATTGTGGTTTTTTGAAATTAAGTTAGGATAATTTATAAACTAATTTTAACAAGCCCATATTTGAATTGAATGTCTTAATGTGGAGAAATTATTTTGTGCAGAGTCAGGAGTACTCAGCAAAATATATAAAAAAGGGGAATATATTGATTTAAAACATATGTTGATGCTGTATTAAATTCCATTATTTTGGCCCTATGCCCTATTAGATTGAATGAAAAAAGAAAGATGGTGGAAAAGCATAACATGCTTATTTAGAAATAAGCAAGGAATAAATAGTCTAATATCGTCAATTGGAAAGAAAGGGTTAGTGACTCTAAAAGGAGATTCCACTAAGATATCATAATATTGAGGTCCTAAAAAGGGGAAATTATTCTGTGTGGATATTGAATGCAGTTCTACGTTTGGAGATCAATCAGAATGCGCCACATCAGCGGTATCGAGTACGATATTGAGTAGAGGTGACGTGAAACATTTTTATTGGGCTCTGGACGGTCCGCACATAATAATTTCCCCCTAAAAAAGGCCTTAAGAGGTTAGAAACCAATGAAGATTGTCACTGAATTGGCATCCATGAAAGGTATTTGATTGCTCAATGTATAAACCTCCAAAATGGATTTGTAATTTTCCTTTCTTGTTTTTGAAAGGCTTGTGTATCTACTCTTATATTAATGGAATTTGCTCTTTTAAATGCTGAAAGATGTCTTCAATGAAGATGCCAAGTGATGGGAGATTTAGAACATTTTTACCTTTCTAAGTGGTATTGTTGGTATGACTTTTCATATGAGTTCAACAAACATCAAAGATTCATTGCAGATTAAATTAAGCTTTGATTTGCTAGATGAGTCCTCTCTTAGACTTTCAGAGGGGTGAGAGATCAAACAACTTATATAATAAGAATAAGGCATAACTATTTGAGCAATATTTTAAGATGCAGTTTACTCTAACCTATCACCATCAAACTCAATAATGTTTTGAAAACTTTCTAGATTATTCCAACTCAACTTTTCGTAAATACTTTTGCTATCTTGGGAGAAATGAAATGGTTATTTTGAGAAGCATGGTTGATGCAGTATCATCACATATGCACAGACCTATTGTTGTAATAAAAAAGAGGGAGATTTTGGGTAGGGGTGTCAATTTCAGCTCACGGGTCATGTTCGGGTCGAACCCGGAACTATTCGGGTCAACTTGAACCTGACCCATTTTGCAAACAGGTCGATTTTTGGGACATGAACCCGACCCAACACGGAATTACCAGATTTGGCTGAAGAAGCACGCGAAGATAGCGAGGTAGCAACGCGAGACCGGCGACGATGAGACTGAAGCTATTGAAGCATTACGGACCGGCGAGACAAGCAGGCAGGCAGCAACGCGAGACCCGGGCGAGACGCTACTGCTGGCGCCTGGCGGACGCGATTGCTTGACGCGGATGGCTGGCGGACCGAGACTGATGCGACAGGACAAACAAAGAGTGGGAAATAGTCGGTCCGGGTCAAACCCGATTGATTTCGGGTTTTTGGGTCAACCCGAGCCAGACCCGTTTTTGTAAACGGGTCAAAATGTCGGGTTGATCCGAACCCGAAATTTCTGTGTCGAGTTCGAGTTGTGTCCAATATTGACACCCCTTATTTTGGGGGTTTTCATATATGAGATTCCATAAGAAAATTTAAAATAAGAGGTCCAATAAGATAAGATCAATAAGTCTTATCTCAACTCATATAAAATACTCATTAAAAGTCTTATTTTTTATTCTATATTTTAAAATTAAAAATAAAGAAAATTTGGTTCATCAAACTCCCAAAGTGAACATATCCTTTAAGTTAATTATACTCTTAATAAATAAAAAATGCTTGTATTTGGATTTGACTAAGAAAATATTTAGAAGTAAATTATAATCCAAAAGAAATCATCCTAATAGGATAATCTACACTTTAAAAGTAAGTTATGTCAAAAGGTAGAGAGAAAGAGTCATCTTACCAAGAAATGAGAAGTTCTCCACATATATATAATGACAAAGATAAATTACTAAGTGTCAAATTGAGCAAGAGGATTTAAAAAGGGTGACATTTATATGTAAGAAATTCATGAAGATAGACATTGCTTGCATTATGTGCCTCATAACTCATTCAAGTGATTTTGAAGATAACACATATATGTTTGGATATTCTACTTTGTGTGTTAAGTATTTCAAGTATATTAGTTTGATGGATGTGCATGGTGATTGCTTATATAGGTTATACGTTGCATAATCCAAGTTTAATCAAAATTTGAGCTTGGAAGAATACAAGATGGACCAAAATGAATAACTTGAATGTTTATATATATAATAATTTAAGTTATGTTAACTTAGGAGTATCTTAGAAGCCCATTGATATTTACTTGTATGGTTTGATTTGCTTACAATTTAGTATATCTATTAATATGCTTTATATATTATTAGTTAAGGATAATACACTTAATTTAAAATTCAGCAAGATCCATTAAATAAATAAATTTTATATACTTCATACATTACATAAATATCAAAAGACACTTAATTAGGTTAATTAAATGCAATAATCCTATATGGTTAAAATGTTATTATGCTTCATTCATTTTGAATTGAATTTTTTTTATATACATTTACTAATATACAAGTGATTTTATCTAAATTATATATGATCATGCTATTTAATATACATTTCTCTATCATACTCATTTAAATGTCAAATATTCATCTTCATATATGCATTTGAATTAATATTGTCTTATGCATAATAATATCCAGATATAAGTAAAATAATTATATAAAAAATTATCTTTAGAATCTAAATGAAAATACAGTAATAAAATTTTCTTACACAACTATAATTACCCACTTTTATACTTCGGGTTTCAGTTCCTTTCAAATCTTCAACCCTTGAAATAATCTTCCTTATTACAACTTAAATTCACATAGAGTCACATAAATTATTACTATATTTAACTTTTATTAATTTTACATAAACATTTCTTTAATTAATTCTTACCTCAAATCTCTTGAGAACTCCTTTATTGGCTTCAGCACTTCACCTTCGCACACTAGAATAATCCAATCCTTTTTTGTTCCAATTTATATTAATTGACATTAACATAACTAAATAACTTTGAAGGGATTCTCAAAGCTTAAAGAAATAATAAATGTCAAGTTTCTAACTTGCATCTTTTACCTCAAAGAATCCTTCCTTCTTAATGAATCGAACTCCCACCAAATTTTAATTTCTTTCTATAATCATACACTATTAATTGTCATAAAAATAAATTTTAAAAATTCTATTCTTCAAAATTTAAACAGAAGATATATGATTAAAATCACTTACAAAGGAGGATTTTTCCAACACAAAATTCTTCTTTTTTCTCTCTCAAATTTCTTTCTTTTTCTTTCTCAATTCCTCCTTCCTTTAAGATAGTTAATCCTTTCATAGGATTAAATCACAAAAGAAATTTATAGAAAATCAATACAATTAGAAGACCTGCCTTCTTCCTTTTTCCTCTCGACACAGAGCTTCTCCTGTAATTCTCTTTTATAGAAATGAGTGAAACGAAACTGTCTCGCATGAGTTGTCATTCTTTTTCACTCCCTCACGTGCTTATCTACTTAAAACAATGAATTGATCAGTCTAGGAGGTGCTTGTGTAGGATTCTGACCAGCTTACGTGCGTGCTGCTCTTTGTTCGTCCGCCTCTGTTGTGGGGATTTTATTAAATGGCCAGTTCACCGGTTCACTTGAACCGGCCAGACCGGTTATTACAATCTCTCCTCCTTACAAAAATTTCATCCTCAAAATTTAAAATCAAGTATAAGTAAACATACCGTAATTGAATAGATGAGAATATTGAACTTATATGTCTGCTTCTTTCTCCCAAGTAGCATCTCTTTATATTCCATGTTTTCGTAAAATCTTCAAAAAAGGTATTTCTCGATTCCTTAGTTGTTTCATATTATATTCCAGTATTCATGCAGATTCTTCAATATATTTCAAATTAGGCTGCAAGTCAATTAATTTTGATTAGATTCTCTTTGACTCATCTGATACATACTTTCGAAGCACTGATATATGAATCATATTGTGTATCCCTTGCATATGTACTGATAGGTTCAATCTATAGGCCATATTTTCTATCCTCTCAATAGTTTAAAAAGGACCTACGAATTATAGGCTTAATTTTTCTGTCTTTCCAAATTGCAGCACACTTTTTATTGGACAGACTTTAATAAAAATAAACTCTCCAACTTCAAATTCAACTAGCATATGCTTTGCCTTATAATATTTTCTCTGCATATCTTGTATTTCTTTTAATCTATCTCTAATCAGTCTGATTTTGTAGTAGCATTACCCACCAATTCAGTACCAATTATTTTTCTTTCACCTATTTTTGCCAAACACAAGAGTGTTCTGCACTTCCTTCCATAAAGAGCTTCATACGGCGTCATTCTAATGTTGGATAAAAAAATATTATTATATGCAAATTCAATTAATGGTATATGAATTTCTCAATTTTCTCCAAAATTTAAGACACATAATCATAGCAAATCCTCTAAAGTTTGAATTATCATTTCTGACTGCTCATCTGTTTGAGGGTGGAATGCAATCCTGAAAGTCAATTTGGTACCCATAACTTCCTGAATTTTCTTCCATAATCTAGAAGTGAATCGGGCATCTCTATCAGAGACTATTAATTTTGGAATTCCATGCAATCTCACAATTTTTCAACATATATCTTTGTTAATTTCTCCATTGAATATATCTGTTTGATTGGTAAGAAATGAGCTGACTTGATTAATCTATCTATAACAACCCATATAGCATCATGACTCTACCTTGACTTGGATAATCCAATTACAAAATCTATTATAATTTCTTCCAATTTCCACTCAGGTATTGGTAATGGTTGTAGTTGACCACCTAGCTTTTGATATTTAGCTTTAATCATCTAACAGGGAAAATATTTTGCCAAAAATTCTACAACACTCATTTTTAATTCTGGCCACCAAAATAATGTTGTCAGTTCTTGATATATCTTTACACTACCTAGATAAATTTCATAGTAAGATAGGTGAGCTTCTTGTAATATTTCTTCCTTCAAATTATCAACATTTGGAATATAGATTCTACCTTTATATTTCAATAATCCTTCATCATCAACTACAAACTCTTTCAACTATTTTGTCTAAATTTTCTTTATAATTTCCTGGAACTTTACATCTTGAGATAAAGAATTTCTTATTCTATCTTTCAAAGTAAATTGAATCACTAGCTAATTCAATAACATAACTTTTGTATCTTTCTGATTGATCACTGAAATCTCTAATCTTTTCATATATCTAATTATCTATTTCTATTGGGTAATTAACAAATTTGTACATCCAAGAGTCTTTCTACTTAATGCGTCTACAACTATATTTGCCTTTCCAGGATTATACTGTATATCCAAGTCATAATTTTTGATAAGTTCTAACCATCTTATCTACCTTAGATTAAACTCTTTTTGATTAAATATATTTTTAAGTCTTTTATGATCTGTGAAAACCTCACACCTGACATTATAAAGATAATGCCTCAAAAATTTTAGTGCAAAAATCACAGCTGCTAATTTCAAATTATGGGTGGGATAGTTTCTTTTATGAACTTTCAATTGCCTTGAAGCATATGCCACTATTTTACCATTTTGTATTGGTACACACCCAATACCTCTCAATCAAGCATCATATAAAATTTGAAACCCCTCTATGCCTGAAGAAATTATTAATATAGAATCAGTCATTAAGCAAATTTTCAGCTTCTGAAAGGCTTCTTCACACTGATCATTGGATTCAAATTTTACTTCCTTTTGAGTTAATCTAGATAACGAAATTACAATCTGAGAAAATTCTTTTACAAATCTCCTGTAATAGCCCATAATACCTAGAAAACTTCTTACTTTTGAAACTGTAGTCAGCCTTAGCCATTTTGTAATAGCTTGGACTTAATTCTAATCAACAGAAATGCCTTCACCACTAATTACATGTTCCAAAAAATTTACACTGCTCAACCAGAATTCACATTTTAAAATCTTGGCATATAACTTATTTTTTTAAGTGTTTGTAATACTGCATGAAGATGACTGGAATGGCTTTCCTCATTTATTGAATAAATCAAAATGTTATCTATAAATATACTTACAAAAATATCCAAAAATATTTTGAAAATTTTATTCATTAAATCCATAAATACAATTGGAGCATTCATCATTCTAAATGGCATCACCATAATTAAATTTATAATGGCCATATCTAGTTCTAAAAGCAGTCTTAGTAATATCCTCCTCCTTAATATGTAATTGTTAATCCCCAGAGCGTAAATCAATCTTAGAGAAAATTATAGCTCCTTCAAGTTGATCAAACAGATCATTAATTCTTGGCAATGGATATTTATTTTTAACAGTAAGCTTGTTCAATTATATATAATCAATGTATATTCTGAAGCTCCCATCTTTCTTCTTTACAAATAATACTAGAGCTCCCCATAGCGAGAAACTTGGCCTGATAAATAGTAATTTTTTTAGTTGACCTTTTTACCTCTTGTAATTCTTTAATTGTCATTATGTAGGATGCTTTTGTTACTGGTGCTGAACCCAAAACCAAATCAATAATGAAATCTTTCTCTATTTTTTTGGTGGTAACTCTAGCAAATCATCCAGAAATACCTCTGGATAATCTTTGACTACATGTATATCCTTCAACTCTTTAGCTTCTTTATGTATATCCCTTACTTGAGCAAGGAAACACTGATATCTCTTAGATTCAAATTTGCAAGCTTTCATATACGTTATTATCATTGAAGAAATTACTCGATCCACATAAATTTTGTATTTCTTTTCATCAGGGAATTTAAATTTAATAATTTTTCTATTACAGTCTATGATTACAAAGTGATTTGATAACCAATCCATTCTCAAGATCATATCAAATTCATGCAAGGGTAATATATTTAAGTTTGCTTCAAATCTCTTCTCATTTATTTCAAATTCAACAAGGCATAAACTATTAACATTCAGTTTGAATTCATTTGGCATCAGAACTTCTAAAGTTGTAGTTGCTTCATAAATACTTAATCCAACAGATTTAACAAATTCCTTTGAAATGAAGTAGTATGATGCCCATGTATCAAAGAGGATTTGTATTGGCTTTACTTGAATTGTTATCATATCTATAAAATTTTCATAGAAATTAGTATATACATATATTATTTTTTAAATAAATTTATATATTACTTGATTACTTATTTTACTTAATTAACCATGCCATTAAAAAATTTCTTCGAAATTAAATAAAAATATATCTGTAATCACTTCAGGTGAGTCATTGGTATCCTGCTGAGATTGTGTATATACTCTAGGTTGAGTACTGGGTTGACCTTAACTTGGTCCTTAAGTAGAAGCTACTGATTCTATCATTCCTGGTCTTCAAACATTTCTCTAAGGTCCAGTATTCATCTTTGATTCCCCTGATGGTCTTTTCTCTAGAGTACACATAACAGTAATGACTAATATTCCTCAAACACTGAAGAGCAACCAATACTACTTATATATTGAATGTACATTTAAACATAAATGCATTTTACATGCTTTTATTTGAGCGCCATCTTTTATAGATATATTCCTCTCCTCTTTCAGCTATTTTTATTTTTTAGGAGACTTACCTAAAAGTTTAGTTTAATATATTAAATTTATATGATAAACTCAATGGGCAATCATGCTTGTAACATAAAAATTTTGTATACATAAAAATAAATATATTCCTTTGGCTTTCTCTTTCTTTTGCATTTACATGCATATATATATATATATATATATATATATATATATATATATATATATATATATATATATATATATATATATATCATTTATACTATATTATATATATAACAGTTAGGTATACAAAATAAAGCATACTTATTTTTTTATCTTTCTTACACATAAATTATTTTTCATTATTTTTCATTTTTCTATTTTCATTATACATTTATTCCATTTCTGTTTGTACAGAAGCACCATCTAAATGTACCTATAAAGATAAAACCATTTTTATTTCTTTTCAATTTTCATTTAATGTGCACGGGTATGTTGCTTTTCGAATCAGTACTATACGGGGTTTACTCCTATAATTTGCATGCATATATTTTTTCCTTTTTACAATTTATACTTTCATTTATATTTCATAAATTATTTCATATTTTTCATTATTCCTTTCATATATCTTTATATATATATATATATATATACTATCATGTTATTTAATATACATTTCTCTATTATACTCATTTAAATGTCAAATATTCATCTTCATATATGCATTTGAATTAATATTGTCTTATGCATAATAACATCCAAATATAAGTAAAATAATTATATAAAATATTACCTTTAGAATCTAAATGGAAATACAACAATAAAATTTTTTTACACAACTGTAATTACGCACTTTTATACTTCGGGTTTTAGTTCCTTTCAAATCTTCAACCCTTGAAATAATCTTTCTTATTACAACCTAAATTCACATACAATCACATAAATTATTATATATTTAACTTTTATTAATTTTATATAAATATTTCTTTAATTAATTCTTACCTCAAATTTCTTGAGAATTCCTTTATTGGCTTTAGCACTTTGCCTTTGCACACTAGCTTAATTCAATCATTTTTTCTATTCTAATTTATATTAATTGACATTAACATTATTAAATAATTTTGAAGGGATTTTCAAAGCTTAAAGAAATAATAAATATCAAGTTTCTAACTTGCATCTTTTATCTCAAGGAATCCTTTCTTCTTGCTGAATCGAACTCCCACCATATTTTGATTTCTTCATTTCTAAAATCATACACTATTAATTGTCATAAAAATAAATTTTATAATTTCTATTCTTCAAAATTTAAACAAAAGATATATGATTAAAATCACTTACAAGGAGGATTTTTTCAACACAAAATTCTTTTTTCTTTCTCTCTCAAATTTCTTTCTTTTTCTTTCTCAATTCCTTCTTCTGCCTTCCTTTAAGACAATTAATCCTTTCATAGGATTAAATCACAGAAGAAATGTGCAAAAAATGAATACAATTAGAAGACTAACCTTCTTCCTCTAACCACAGAGCTTCTCCCGTGATTCTCTTCTACAAAAATAAGTGAAACATAACTGTCTCGCATGAGGAGTCATTTTTTTCAGCCCCTCATGCGCTTATCCACTTAAAATAGTGAATCGATCCGTCTAAGAGGCGCTTGTGCATGAATCCAGCCTGGCTACGCATGTGCTGCTCTCGATTTCGTCTGCCTTTGCTGCAGGGTTTTTATTAAATGGTCGGTTCACTTGAACCAACCAGACCAGATAATACAGAGGGTGAGTTGGAGGTAAACCTATTCATAATTTTAGGATTTGTTCTCTTTTGTTGATGTATATTTGCCTATTTTAACTTAACGGGTGTTGTTGGCCATGGTTGGATGGGGAAGATGGAATGAAGTTGAGTCAATGAGAGCACTCAATGTCAGAACCCAATTCAATAGAACTCATGAACATAAAAGTTCCTATCATGTTAACTTGTGACAAATTGAGCCTAAGATTCAAGTTTTGGGAGATTTGTTTATTTCGTTTTAAATTGCACAGATCACAAAGTTTTCAATTAACTTTTAGTAAGCAAAATAAAACAAACTTATCCAAAATTTCTTTTTCGTTCATCATCAAATATATTTACAATGACATCTACTACCTATAGTACATGTCTGCAGGCTAGAACATAGAAAATAAACAAATAGTCATGATTGCACAAAAATCAGAAAAATACGTATATAGATTTAGACAAATCAGAATGTGAGATTACAACTACTCAATCAGCTCTTTCCCTTTCCTCTAACCTGAAATAAAATACTAAATAGGTGTGAGCTAACATAGCTCAATAGGTCACATCCCTGATCTAAATTTCTAAATATTTCATTTATTATGCATTTAATCAAATTTAAAGGCAGTTTATTAGAAATTTATCGTGCTAAGCGTAATATTAATTGCATAATTGGGATAAGATGGACTTTATATCAAAAGTAAATAAGCAAGTATTTTATATATCAGAGTAAAAAAGTAATAGATTTTTCTAAGATTCTTATAACTCTCATCAGAAAGACTCTTATGACTTCCTGTGCTAGCATATCAAAAGACCCTCCGTTATGACTCTCAATGTTTAATAGATATTAGATATTAAAAAATTTGAGCCCTTATGACTCCTTGTGCTTGCAACACTAAATCTTCCACCACAGGCTAGATCTCCGCAGAATCACATATTTAAACAAATAAGAATAAATTAATTTCTGAATTTCACTAATATTTTATGGATAAGCAACAAAATTAGTAATTGAGCAAAATTTTATAGTTCAAGAATGTCATCAGATTATCAGGGATTGTTCAGAACATTATTTTGAAACTTTAATTGTACTATAATATTATTTTATGTTGTTAGAATTATATTCTAGTCAAATAAAAACATACTTTTTCAAACTATTATGTGTAAATATTTTAGAAAAATACCTAAATGTCTAGAATAAATAGCTCTTTAACTTGCAAAAAGCTACATTGTGAAAGTTTAATAGTTATAAAATTTTAATCATTTTTATTGTACAAGATTATAAAAAACAAAAAATTTCAACATTTTCGTACTTTTGAAAATTGAGATTGACAAAATTTAACCTATCTCAAACCAAGCAAATTTTAGAGCTGGGCTGACAATAGAAAATGAACCGAAGTCGCCAAAAACCTAGCTTCTTCTTCTCTCTCTCTAGTTGGCTGCTTAAGGGGAGAAAATGGATTCTTTATAAAATGAAAATGTGTAAAAAATCATATTTTTATAAAATATGATTCGGGTGTTGCGACGCTCGGCCCTAATGTGTCGCAGCTTTGAATTATTTTAGCAAAAAAAAAAAAATAGAAAGATCAATGTCGCAATGCTGTCAAACTCGGCACTGTGGCGCTCCCATGGGAAAATTCCAGATTTTTCATGCATGCACACATATCCCCAGGATTCATTTTTGAATAGATTCAGACATTCACATGCATACAGAACACTCACCAACACATGCAGAAGATATAAGTGCAAAAATTTAGTGAGATAACAGACCAGATCATAACATGTGAATTAGTTACTGTTTTAATAGATATTACACTAAATAATAAGAATAAACGATTTTCAATGAGTTTGCCAATAACTCGAGCATCAATGAGGCAAGAAGATTGGTGCCTGTGAAGAAAAATCTTGTGAAAAACAAAGAAGAGGGAAATAACAGAGGAAAAAAGTTACTTTCTTTTTCATTAACCTTTCCCATCACCATTTACAATCAATAAAACCTTTATATATAATGATTAGATGCAATCATTGTGCTAAGATTGCCCTGAGCACAACATGAAAAGTTTCATCTAATCATGGATTTCACCACCTTTATTCATATCGGTGGAGGTTTTTAAGCCACGCTGACATTTGGTGCTCATGCATGGTATGGCCACTCTATGGTGGGTGGTGTGTGTGAATGTCATTGTAGCTGGGGTTCATTTCAACTTTGTTTACCCTAGTTTTATGTAGCGACAAGATTGATTCATGTGGGCCTCTTATAAATTAAGGAGAAATTATTCTGTGTGGTCACTGGGCCGTCTGGATGCAAATCAGAGCGCGCCACATCACCCAGTACACATCGATACACAGCACCGGTACACAGCAAAAAAGTGACGTGGCGAGCTCTGATTTGCCTCTGGATGCTGTCCGGTGGCAGCACAGAATAATTTCTCCTTATAAAGGCTATTGTTAGATGAGCATGGATTGTTAAAATGTAAACAGTCAAATTGATGGGTTTGATTGCTTTGTTTTTCCTTTAATAAGGTTTTTTATGCTGTTATTTTTTCATTTATAATTGTTTTTTGATAATTCTATGGCGGAATGTTATCATAATAGCAGGTTTATGAGGGGCTTAGTTATACTTGTTGAGCTCTTACTGTCATGAAATCCCAATAGACTATTGCAGCTGGTAGATGACTTCTGGCATTTAATTCAAAGGCAGTAGGATGATTTGTTGTATAGTGATGATAGGTTCTTGTTTAATATGAAAATGATCAAAATTGTCTCTTGACTCTTTAAGAAGGCCTAAAATGACCCTTAATTATATTAAAGGACCATGAAAAAGATGGTCCTTTAATATAGTTGGAGATCATTTTAATCTTTTATAAAGAGTTAAGGGACCATTCTGATCATTTTCTCATTTGATAATACAGGCCCATATTGTTGGTTGAATTTCTTAATGGTCTTAAGGAGCATAACTTTTCAGCATTATTCTTGAATAAGACTGAATGAATTATCTATCTACACCATTGTATTAATAGTTGCAAATTCTAAGATTATTTAAATAACTTGCTAGTGAAGAGGTTGGTTTTATCATAGGCATGATTTGATGCACAAATTCAGTAGTGCAAACTATTCAAATCTTTGTTATGTTTTAGTTTTCTTTGGTGCGCTGAATGTTTTAAGTTTCGTTTGAGACAGCTTTCGTATTACTTTCTAAAATGACTTTCTAGTGAAAAAATTTCTTAAATAAAAATTTTTTTCACTAGAAAGTCATTTTAGAAAGCAGCAAAAAAGCTGTCTCAAATAAAATCTTGATTAATGTAAATACAAGTTGTAGCATTAACTTCACATGTCAGCAATATTAACCTCTGAACTTTAGTCTTCGTTTGGATCCATTCAGAATATTTAGCATTTTATGCAATCTGATATGTTTACCTTTGTTCTATTTAATCTGAAAGCTTTTGCATGGGACTGTCAATTGTAAATTAGTCACATCTAAATGTTATTATTTCAGGTTATGTGATACTGCTTCCCCTGCCAATTTTGATTTCTCAGCTGAGCTATGATTTCGCTTGAACGTTCCAAATAGTTTTAGTTTTTGTTTGGGATGGCTTTTTTATAGCTTCTTAACACTACTAAAAAACATCGTTTTTTCTCAGCTGAGCTATGATTTCGCTTGAACGTTCCAAATAGTTTTAGTTTTTGTTTGGGATGACTTTTTTATAGCTTCTTAACACTACTAAAAAACATCGTTTTTTGCAGCACTTCTTACGGGCGGTTTGTAAACAGCTGTGAAAAAGAGGTATTTGCAGCGGTTTTAACCGATGCTATTACGAACGTATAGCAGTGGTTATAACCGTTGGTGAAACCAGCGGTTATAACCGATGCTATTGTCCGACCCTGCCCTAATATCCTCGTAGGCTCTCCCGAATCGCCATTTTTCCGTGCGCAGCTAGGTTTAGCGATCCATCCTCTTCTTCTCCGTCCTCTTCTCTTTCGATCTTCTCCGTGTGCAGCTAAACCGGAGAGTACGTCGATCCATCTCCTTTCGGTCGGAGTTCATCGTTCGCGTCAAAGACCGAAGCCCGCTGTCCGCTCGTGTTCGATGCCTTAGGATCTCGATGCTCGGTTTGTCCCCTAACCTATACTTATTTGCTTGTCTGTTGGAAAGCAAACTAGTAAAAAAGGGTTCAGATGCTTTTGTATTGTTCATTGTTGTTCATTCCTTGAGCTGAGCTTCCTTCTATTTCTTTTGAAGTTTCAATTGGGCAAGTTCATCCTAAATCTAGATCTGCTATTCATGCTAATCTAGCACTTTCCAAAATCTTCCCCGTCGGTCCTTAAACCACTGTGGAATGTCGTTGCAGCGCATTGCTATTACAACGGGGATGCAACGGTTTATAAACCGCTGCAAAGAATTTTGTGGCGGGCATAACCACCGGAAAAAGTAAAAAAAAAGTGCTGCGATAGCCATTTTTTTTGGTAGTGTAAAGCAGCTTTCTAGTACAAAAAAATAATTTTTGTACTATAAAGTCTAAAAAAAGTACTCTCAAACTATCATCATTAACAAAATCTGATAATATTTGAATTCACAACGAAAAAATTATTATGATAATATTTGAATTCACAACATTGAACAATTCTCTATCCTTTAGGTAAAAAAAAAAATTATAATGTTTGTAAAATTCACTGAGAATACACAGCTCATCTTGATCTGTTGGTCGGGAGCTTTGGCTGCCAATCAAGAGGTCTTAGATTTGAAGCTTGCGTTTGTGATGTGCATGAGTTTGACTTAATTAGTTCAAAGTCTAAAAAAAAAAATCAGTGAGAATTAAAGTTTATTTTATTTGCATGTATATGTTCAATAGAAAAATAATTTGGAAACATAACATATAAATTTAAAAGTTAAATAAACATAAATATGATAGATAATTTTTCTTAATAAAAAATTTAAATCAATATTTTCTATCTTTGGCTATTTTTTATGCTATAAATTTTATTCATTCAAGATATTTCAAGTCAATAACACATACACTTTACTTCTATATTTCACACCTAATATTTTTTTTTTCTTTTCTAAAGAGCTTTTACTTGCAGGCCCAGCTGTACAACAGTCTTAAGATTGAACATAAGAAAACTTGCTGTTTTGATCTTCTTCACATATACTGCTATACTAGCCTGTAGTTCAGTTGATCAACAAACTCAACTGATCTCCAGTAAGCACTCTATATTCTTCTCTAATGTTCTCCGTTTTCCCAACTCATTCATGCCATCCCCCTTAATTAACTCATTTACTATACACCTCCCAAACCTTCCACACCTTACAAACCCCTTAGTTCAACTGATCGAACTAGTCAAGTAAACATAAACCCACAAACTTTCTCAACTACTTCACAACTACTTAGTTTCCCTGTAAAGCTATAATACTCCACTCCCTCTTTTTCTCTTGAGTAAAACACTACACTAAGTGCAACTCCCTCTTACCCCTAATGTCCCTCTCTTTCTACCATATCCTCCTCCTCCTCCTCCTCTCCTTCCTCCCTTCTCTCTCCGCCGATGACTCATGCTCCTCCTACACCTTTTCAACCGATGAATCATTCGCCTCATGCATCGACCTTCCCCATCTAAATGCCGCCCTCCATTGGACATATGCGCCGAAGCCCGGCACCCTCCGTGTTGCCTTCCGTGCTTCGCAGGTCCAACATGGATGGGTGGCATGGGGTATCAATCCTATCGCGATGAAGATGGTTGGTACACAGGCCCTTGTTGCCTTCCGTCACTCGAATGGTAGCATGATTTCCTATGGCACATCAATCGACAGTTATGCACCGTTAATGTCGCCAGGAGAGCTAACCCTGCCTATTTATAACTTGTTGGCTGACTATGTGAACAAAGAGATGATTATATATGCTACTTTAGGGTTGTGGAATACTAGTGAGGTGAATCTTGTATGGCAAGTTGGGGATAAAGTGGAAAATGATTTGCCACAAAGGCATGAAGTTTCTGGTGAGAATTTGAAGTCTGTGGGAACAATAAGCTTTAGTTGATCAAGTCATGTAACGTTGCTTGTGTTTGTTTGGATATTTGGGGTGAGATAAGTCAGATTGTGGTAATAGTTTTGCTCGGCTTTAGGATTGCAATCGAGTCGACCTGAGTCAAACATGTTATGAATCGAGTGTGGCTTAATCTTAGTATAGTTATTCTGATTTTGCTTGAGCTTGAGCTGAGCTTTCATAGATATATTTATATTTTGCTTATTTAGAAATATTTATAATTGAGTTTGGCTTGTAAATTGACATGCCTAAATTAATTGAATGAGTACTCGAAAAAGCTAAGAAAAAGCTCATAAACAGAAAGTATTAAATGAACTCTCAAGTAGTTGTCATATTAACAAATAATTTTATATGTCTTAAATGAATAATAAATTTAATAAATTTGTAATTAGTATCTAACTATTTCACATTGTAATTAGTATATAAATATTTGACACTAATTAAATAAGGTATAAACAAGCCACTAACATGCTTTCTTGTAAAATAAAATATGGCACATTTAAATATTGTTAAATATTTTAAATTGTAATTATGCTATAATATTATATATTCGACGGACAAGATACATAATCGTTTTATTATTAATAGTACAAAACAAAATATTTTTAAATATTCTTTCACTTATTTACATATTATTGTTTATTTAAAAATATATTAAATGGAAAAGCAACATTTATATATATATATATATATATATATATATATATATATATATATTTATTTATTTATTTATTTATAAAATAATAAATCATCTCCAAAAAAAAAAAAAATCTCTCCTCTGTTTCTTCCCGTCTAGCTTCATTCTTCTGCGTGATCTCCCCATTCGAGCCATCGCCCCCAAGAAATCTTTCCTTCCTCTCCTTCTCTTCCTCCTCCTCCTCTAATCTTCGAGATCAAAGCGTCTTCAATGGATCAAAAAAGAGCATGCTACATGTTCTTTTTGCTCCTCTTCGTCATTCTCTTCCTCTTCCCTCTCGGTTCGATCACTCCAATTCTAAGACGGTGTTGCGTCGACCGGGAACCTGAACTTCCACTTTCCTCCCTTCCCTGTGAAGGATGTCACTTTATTCGGTGGATCCTTCCTCAAGAATGAATCCTTACAGTTCTCCTTGGGCGCAGCATTCATGTTCTTCCTCCCGGCATCTTTCCAAGAGACGAAAGCAAACTTATCACCTTCCTTCAGCACAGAATTCTCCTTCTCAGTTCATGGAAGCAATATCCCTATGCTCTTCTTGCTCTCTAAACAGATACTTCTTGATCAACAAGTTCATGCAGTGGAGTTTGGACAACTGATAATTTCCAAAGATTTATTAAAGTTCAAGGATGGAGGTCTCGTCACAACTGGTGACTTCTAGAAACATACCACTAACTGCCTGTCTTCTTCATTCAAGAAATCAAATCAAGAAGCCCGGTCTCTCTCTCTGAAATTCGTTCTTGGAATTCAGTTTATTCTGTTCATGTATACGGATTTCTCAGCTTTCGAGGAGGCGGAAAATCGGACAAATCCGCTAATCAAAAGCTGGGCCTTTGAAATCTCCGGGGCACATAGCTCATCTTAGTCTGTTGGTTGAGAGCTTAGGTTTTCCACTAAGATGTCTTGGGTTCGAGTCTTTGTGTATGCGATGTGTGTATGAATTTGCTTTAATTGATCTAAATATCCAAAAAAAATTTCCATGACTGATTCTTCTTATGAAAAGAAAGATATTATTATTGGGGTCTATACACCCGTGCTTGCTGTTATGTCGATATTCTCAACACTCCATCCTATTTCTGGAAATTATTAAAGAAAAAGAAAGATACTCCTAAAATCACATCTCTAGAAGATTCCATTTCGACGAGGATTCTCCCATCTTGAAGTTATTGGTTGAATTTCATAGGTTTACATATCGGGAACTTAGTGATGCCACCAAGCATTTCAACCAATCAAAACGGCTTGGTAAAGGATGATATGCATCAGTCTAGAAGGCAGTTTTTTGTGGATCAATCAACATGTTCACAGTGAAGAGATTCAATAAGACAAATTTCATTCCTATGGATGTGTGTAGAATTTCTTAGAATTTTCCTAAGTTCTCTAGACAAATCCCTCAATCATTTTTTCTATGTTTTTCTACTGTTCAAATGGGCTTACAAATCACTGTATCTAACCCTTACAATAATGTAAATAAACCATATCAATTTGATGTACTAATGCTCTATGGATATAATATAGTGAATTATCAAAATTACAAGTCACATAGTAACCTATGGACTTGAATGTTCAACTACATAAAAGATATCTATCAAATTGGGTCAAGAAGATTGGCGAATATAGGGAACATCCTCAAGTACTTCTCCAAATTTGAACTTAATATCATGCATATTTAGAGAGAAATAAACAAAAATTAGTAGGCAATCAAAAGCTAGTTAGTCTCAAATTATGCATGATCTGATTTCACAGTTATTCTTAAATCAAAGGGCTCATCTCCATGAATCCATTGAGCCTAACATGCAGTAATTGGATGAATAGAAAATTTTTAGTGAATTTTAAAAAATATAGGCCAAATTCTGACCTAAGTTTTTTTGGAAATTCAACTATGGATGAAATTGGACTCCAATGACCCAAACAAAATTATTAGATGTGTTAAACATCTAATAATTCATCTTAGTGAAGTTTGAGGTAAATTGGGCATATATCCATTGAGAATTTAAGGAAAATCAACAAAAAATGTGAATGCAATTACTCTCTATAAATTTAAAATTGCCCAGTTATATTTTTAAATGATAGGAATTTTTATTCAGAAGAGAATGCATATTTATTTGTTTAATTTGATTAAGTATTTAATTAGTTATGAGTTTCTAAAGTCCTTATGCATTTAAAGCATTTAAAATATGATTTGGGCCTAATTCCACTTGGTTGCGACAGCTTTGTAGGTGGCAGCAAGCAAGAGGGCCACATAGAGAGGTAGTGATGAGCCAATCATTGGCATGATTGCGTGGCGACGCAATCATGCCCAATGATTGGAAGGCATCGTGGCGAGTTCGAGGGCACGAGGCAGTTTGAGGTGCGTGCGTTTGAAGTACGTTGGCGGGCTATTACCACACATCAACAATTGAACAGTCAATTATGCACGTCAGACATAGTTTGGTTCAAGGCGCGATTCAGGCAAAATAAATAGAGGAAATCAAGGGAAGTCTGAACCGTGTATGCAAGCTGGGCGTTTTGGAGCTCATCTTCTTTCTCCAACCAACCAAAACCCTAGTTTGGAAGAAGCTCCCAAACTCAAATTGTAATGGACAAAATCACTTGAAATTTTAAACAGAGATATAGTACAATGAATAGAAGAGTGGGGAAGAGTTTTTAAGCATTTTTACATAGTTATTCTAGCACCTATTTAGAATCTTATGTAAATGCTTAGGTTTTACGATTTACCTCTACACAAGCAATCTTAGAGGGAGTTTAGCATGTAGTTTTACTCCTTGAGGTATTTGGAACAACTTTGGTAAATAACATGAGCTTGGAGAGGATGTTTGGACGAGAAGCTCAAACGGTTCGAACTGAATCGGCTTCGACCACCTTCTCCTCTTGCCGGTGGCAAGCTCCAAAGGGTCAGGAAATGGTGGGGAGTTGACAAAGAAAATCTAGGAAGCTCAAACGAAATCTCAGAGTAGATGGAGAGGGATTATAGAATGAATGAAGTTAGAATAAGGGTTTTAATGGGTCTACCCTATTCCACGTAAAGGAGCTCAATCTAATGGCTGGGATGGCTCAAAGGAGTTGCTTGGATGCTTAACACCTGTCCCAAGTTGTTAGGGGCCAAAGAGAGTGGTTGCATGCTATGTGAAAATGACTAGGGTGGTTTCACATGAGAGGGGACCACTTAGCTCGCTCTAGAAAAATCAATGGCTGTGATGGGATTGTGCTTAAGGAGGTTCTGGAATAATTTCAAATAGTATATATGGGTTGCCATG
This sequence comes from Dendrobium chrysotoxum, assembly GCA_019925795.1. Taxonomy (NCBI): domain Eukaryota; kingdom Viridiplantae; phylum Streptophyta; class Magnoliopsida; order Asparagales; family Orchidaceae; genus Dendrobium; species Dendrobium chrysotoxum. The sequence continues at coordinate 228,525 of JAGFBR010000811.1, forward strand.
GAGGGAAATTGAAAGCATGAGGTGGTTTGACAGTATAAAGGGGTTTATTGATTTTGTTAACTGTTTGACCAATCAACTGGTCAATTAAGCCAGCTAGGATTGGCTGTAGGTAGGATTTATATGGTGTTTAGAACAATTGGAAGTGTTTTGGAGCAATGCATGTGGTGTTTACATGAAGGGTTGGATGTATACATGAGTTTGACTATTCTTGTTGGGTTGACTGGGTCAAACCCACCATGATTTGACTCATGCAAGGTTTGAGGTTGCTTGGCGCATGCAATGGAATGGTTTTGATGGGTTGAGTGAATTTGGTTTGAGTGCATAGGGTAGGTTGACTTAGGTTGACCTAGTCTGACCAAACCTAATTTCAGTTAACTAAGTCAATAGATGACTGGGTCAAGGTGAATAGTCATGCCCAATTCATTATGATTTATTTTTTAGGGAGATTTGATTTGAGTGTATACACTAGATTGACCTAAATTAGCCTGGTTTGACCAAACTTGGGCTCAGTTGACCAAGTCAACTACTGATTGGACCAGTGTGACCAACCATGTTCAATTTAATGGGAGTTGATTGTAAAAGAGTTTAGTGAAGTTTAGGAGTGATTAGGAGTTTGATTATAGGTGACTGGGTTGATTGATCAATTGGGCCAGGTTGGGCTAGCCCAGTTGAGTCAAATGAGTAAATCTCTGGTTTAGGGACCTATTGAAGAATGCTTTGATATATTAAGCTCTAAATGAACTAATATGGAAAATAATTAAAGCCAGAGGGTCAGTATACTGAAGGAGGTAGTGCATTGGATCTATTGATTGTAATGCAAGGTTATTAGTTGTCTAGATGATTGAAGTTTATGGTGGTAGTGTTTTAGGTGATGGTAGGTCAGGTGACCTCAGCTAGAAGTGAGGTCAACACATTTGAGTATGTTGACCCCTACACATCAAATCACGTGAAAAAAGGGTAAAATTGGTGAATCAAGCAACACATGTGTCAACGAGGTGCATCGCTTGAAGAGTCAAACGACCTCTAATTACCAAATAGACCGTGCCATTGCAATCAAAATGTTGAGTTTGCCTAAGCATTACATTCTTACATGGCACACTCAAGAAATATAAAATGAAAGAAATTAAAAACACAGACTCTTTCGAATGATATCCTATTATACCCAAACTTGAGCCTTGAATATTCTTGAGCGGTGTATGATGTACCTGAAATGTTAGTACACACAAAAAAATAATATGCAATACATGTGCTACGAGAATTAAAATTTCAATCATTAATATTTGTTATCATCAAAATTACAAGCTAAAGATCTTGGATTATAATAGATGTAAGTGCCTACTAATTGCTATAAAAAACCCTTACGGTTAACAACAATGCTGAGAAGAAGTGCACTCATTTACATTGAACTTGAAGGTTTTATCGATCAAATGCAACTAAGTCCTCCAATTGACAGCTCTAGAGACTCTGATAGTGATAGGTGGGATAAAGGCAACTTGATGTAAAGAGGAGGTCCACTGACATGTTAAGAGAAGGTCCTAACTGTGACACTAAGCATGGAAGGTTGAATGATTTTATAGAGTCAAAGAATGATCAGTTAAAAATGCCTCATTCTACGAAACTATTGAGGCTTCTAGAGAAATGCCGCATTATTTGAATAAAGAACAAATAGCCATAGATCAAGTTTCACAACCTAATGTCCTGCATGTGTATTGTTAAATGTTATAGTTGTGGGTTGAAGGGAGCTGCTCTTGGTTACCATGTCAAGGAAAATAGGAGAAACCTCCACATCCCATATGCATATCATATGTTAGAATGTCATTGGGATACTAAAAATTATATTGTGCTTTATCCTATTTAGGCTTTGAGAAGACTACCTTGTGATAAAATGAAGACAAAGAAATCTAATGGTGCATCAGTCAAGCCTTTGATTTTATTAGATTACGGTGCCTCATCTATTATAAAATGACCTCATACAACTTGGGTGTCCTCGTCTGGTCTAAGTGAAGGTTAGATGATTCATGGGTCTGGTCTCTCAAAGAACGAGAAGATAAAGCTTGCATCAAAATAATGAAGTATCTTATAGCTATTCTAGGTGAAATGGTATGATTCACCTATAAGTAGAAATAAAAAATCTATAGTAAAAAACTGTTGGCCACTTATGGACTGAAATAATAAACTTACGGCGCTAGGTCATTACACCAGACAAATCAGGTTACTTACAAACGACAAGTGGAAGACCTTAATGCAGCACACAATGCGTTTGCGGGTAAAAGTACACCCTTGCAAGCTGAGCTTTGAAGAAAGTATCAATATGTAATAGATGAAATGAGATAAAATGTATTGTCGATACATGATAAATAAAGCCTAGCATAGTACCACACCACCAGATCCGCAACACTCATATAAGCGAACAGAAGACATTTATTGACCCTTAATTATAAAACTTATGCATCTCCAAAATAATCATCAACTAAAAAACTAATTATAGTTAATTATTATAGAAACTGTCCCTCCCCCCCCCCCCCTCACGCATTAAAATATGCATTAATATGTATTTCATAATATGCATGTATTTGTTGGATATAGAGGGTATCATTCAAGTATGTCATTTGACATTATAATTATATTTTAAAATGACCTTATACATGCATTTGCAGGACGTAGAGGATATCATTCAAATATTTCATTTGACATCGCAATTACATTTTAAAATGATCTCCCGCATGCATTTATAGGATGTAGAGGGTTTCATTAAGGCATGTCATTCGACATTGCAATTTCATTTTAAAATGACCTCCAATACGCATTTATATTATGCAGAGAATTTCATTCAAGCATGTCAGTTGATGTTACAAGTATAATTTAAAATGACCATCTACGTGCATCTGTAAGATGCAGAGGGTTTCATTCAAGCATGTCATTTAACATGACATTTACATATTAAATTTTGTATAAACATGGCCGATTATTGTCAAGAAAAAAATACCCTCCTGCATGTATTTGCAATAAGCGGAGGGTTTCACTTAAGTATATCATTCAATATTGTATTTACATGCAAAAATATAGCACGTATATGCATTATAATATACAGAGCACTTTATGCAAACATTTAAGTATTCGTGTCGATGTATATATACATATGCATATGCATCATACAACCTAATGCATATGTACAATTATTGTATAAATATACCTAACAAAATACATACAAAAGTGTATACCCGAATGGGTGCCGACGAGCTTGTCAGACGTACACATATGAAGTTTAAGGATGCTACACGAGTTAAGAAATGAATTTAGATTCAAATTCAATCCTCTACAGGCAAGTAGATAGAGTCGACAATATTCAATCAACAAAAATGAAATTGCCCATGAAAACCCTGGTGATCACCGTGTTATAGAAAATCTTAACTGGAGGGAATCACAAATATTTAAAATGCCTCCCAAATGTCCATAAAATTTCAAAAATCTAAAAATACTAAAATTTAAATAAATCATCAAATACTTAAAATAAAATTCATCCACCCTCCATAATAATTTGTCTGAGTAGACAAATTAAAAATCACTTCAGATTATAAATAGCTAATGTATGATTGAGACTATCACTAGGACTTGTTCTCAATATATTTCTTACTAGTAAGGATGAGCACATGTCCTCTAATTGATAGTTTTACCACCAAATGGCACCACACCAATAATTTCACAGCTAAATGGCACCACAAATAAATAGTTATGTCGAGACCCTCTAATCGGGTGGTTTCGCTGTCAAATGGCCCCCATAAATTATGATCATAGTCTAATGACGATAAATTTTTGAGCAATAAATCAATAGGATATGATCAATAAGGTACAAAGCCCTTTGTTAGCTAATGTGGATTTAAATATGTCCTCTTAGACAAATATTTACCCCAAGTCTATAAGGTATCCTTGGACGAAGCAACCCATGGCTGTCGACAAGGATCCTTCTATCAGGTTGGGTCAACTACCTCCTCTAACAAAGTAGATCAGAGATTACGATGGCTCGGGACGACAGAACTATGGGATCTTAATCGGGCTCATCATCATTCTCCCCACCATCCTCTTTAAGTATAGGGTAGTGAATTTCTAACTTTAAATACTCAATTTCCAAATACCCAAATCATCCTACTACTATACATCATATCCTATACATCTGTTTGACGACTAATCTTAATCAAAAGTTCTCTCTCACTACCGGGAGGGATAATTAACTATAAGGGCTTACGCCTACAGGAAACCTAAACTCATATTATAAAGTCCTTGTAAAATGAGGGCAAAATCTCTGGGTAGGGTCTTATTTAAAACCCAATCTACCTTCTAAAAATTTACCTCAAAACTTAAGCATTAAAACTCTCCTCGAAGACCCGAAAATATGAAAAAAAAATAGAAAAGGGGCCGTAAAGAGGCCTGGGCGTAAATTTTCAGAGCCCAGAGGTGGATGGACAGAAACATTCAGTTGTCCCTTAGAATCCATAACTCTACGTGCATAGTGAACTAAGTGAGCTTCACTTTATAATGATTGCACTGTATTTTCTCATTGCCGTCACTTAGTTTTATAATTGTGAACTCCTGCCATACTAAGGATGTCTTCTTCCTAATTTTTTTAGCAAAAGAATTTTAAGTTTAATAATCTATAGCTACAATAGTTGGGCTTGAAGATGACCCAATACTAAATTGACTATCATGCATTGGCGATTGTGGAAGATTGGGTATTGCCTATGTAGAATTAACTTGTGGCGAATTTAGTGACATATTTTTCAAAGATATTACTATTAGTGAGTAACCAAATGTCATTACAAAATAACATTATAAGGAGGTGCAACTACAAATTACCAAATACTATTACAAAATCATAATGCATTCTCTTCCTAGAAACTTATGCAAATAGCAAGATGATTAGGAATAGTTATCCTAAATTATTTAGTATTATTATTTTTATCATTAATACTATTAATTGTTATTATTATTATTACTATTAGTATTATTATTAATATTAATATTAATATTAATATTAATATTATTATTATTATTATTAATTTATTTATTTTTTTAAATTATTTTAAGATTTCAGTAAAGATTTGAATATTTAATTTGATTTAATAATTATTTTAATATTAATTATTTTTAAAGATTATTTTAAATACCTTAAACATTTAATATTCATTTTAAATTTATTTTAAATTCCAAAAAAAATATTATAATATTTTAAAATTTTCAAAAAATTAGTTATTTTAATTATAAATTATTTTCAAATTTATTTTATTTTATTTATTTATTAGTTAATTATTTAAATTCTTAAATAGTTAATATAATTTAATTATTTTCTTTCTTTTAAACCTAATTATTTTTATTAATTATATAGTTATTATTTCAAATTATTTTTAATAATCAGAAGCTTTTAATTTTTATTTTATCTTAATTTAATAATTATTTTCAGATATTAATTATTTTAAAATTATTTTAAATTATTTAATTGTTTTAAACTTCAAAAATTCGTAACTAATTCATTTTAAATCAGATTTTGACGCATAATACCTTGAATTTTTTAGAAAAATGTAAACTTTAACTTAAAATTATTTTTTGGATCCAAAATTATCTTTTCTGGATTATTTATGTGTCACTTAATTTCTTGATTAGTTAACTATTATTTAATTATTTTAAAACTAAAAAATTATTTTTCAAATACAAACTACTTTGAAACCCTCTTATGGTTGTCAGTGGATCTGTCATGCCTATGCAATGAATTATTTTAAACTACATTACTTTTAAACTTATATTATTATATATTCTAATATTTATGTATTTTAAAATTATTTTAAAACTACATATTATTTAAATCCTTTAATTATGAGAAATCCACTACTTGTGAAATTTTAAACCTAGGCTATACTTATGAACAACATTCATGTGGGGAGGATTAGTGGGTGATTGGGTCTCAATCATTCACTAATCACCTCATTAGTCTTATTTTTCTTAGTGTTTCGTAGTCTTTGCATGTGTAGGATGCACAAGCATCTAGCTTAGGCTCTCCTAGATCTAAGGACCATGGTGTGTTCATGTTTTATTGCATTTCCATTATGTTATACTTAGGGTTAGTTAAGACATTGATTTAAAACCTATTCAACATAGCGACGCCTTAAGAACAACAACTAAAGACCCGTCTAGCGAACTTAGAAAAATTCTAGGAGTTAGGATAGAACTCTGAATGACTTGAAACTTGGAAAACGTAAACTTATGGACATCATAAACCTACTGGAAGTTTTTAGAAATTTTTAGTAATTAACAAACCCTAATCCACCCTCTAATTAGGACCCAATAACTTTAGAAAATTATAATAAATTCAAATTAAATTAAAAAATTACCCATAATACCTCAAACTCTTTAGAATTCAGTTTCTAACCCATAAAAATTAAAATCCTCTTAATTGGATATTAATCTAAACTTTAATTTAATCTTAATTGAAAATCACCTTTTTGCCTTAATTAAATAGTTTAAAATTATTTAAAATTCTAAATTTCTTCCAAACACTTGGGAACAGTTCTTTAGGTCATTCTTGACCTTTGAGGGTGATTCCAAGCAGTGTGGAACTGATTTGGATCAAAACCCCTAAAACATCATTTAATTAAATAATTTTGATAATTCATTAAATAACCTAAACTTTAAAAATTTATAACTAATTATACAAACTTCAAAATGGGACAAACTCAAAGGCATTCAACTCACATTAGGGTCTAGTATTTATTAAAAATATTAAAATTCCAGAAATCAACTTGAATCAAAAAGTTAACAATCCAATCAAACTTCGTTCAAAATAAGACCAAAACTTTGGAAATTCATAATTTTGGATAGAAGAGTTCAAATTGGGCATGCTTACAGTCAAACGGATCAAGTTAAGGTCTATTATTTTATAAAAATGCTAAATTTTAATAAATCTTCTTTAATCAAAAAGTTAATTTTGGACCCCTTTGACCTAGTGGATAGGGCGACCCCGGGCCTTCTGAAAACCACCGGCTTAACTTAAATTTCAAAAAACATTACCCTTAACTTAAAGCTAGCATACTAACATAATAATAAATAAATTAATATACCCCTTTCTTTTAATCTTCAAACTCACTAAATTAACTTAATTAACCCCGATTGCTACTCGGTAACCCAGGCCTATGAGGCTATTGACTTAGCCCCAAGAAAGCTGAAATAAACTTCACGGCCTCGGTGTGAAACAAAGGTAGTAATCACTGAACCCTTAAAACATACCTAATTTGATCCTTAACACATTAATATTTAAACTCAAACCTAAACCTCTCCTGGGAACTTTCAACGAACTTGGACACTAGATAACTTCAACTAACTACCCAGCTTAGGATCTATCTCAGCTACACAGCCTTTTACACACACTTAGATGGTTTGCTAGGGCACCACTTCTAGACCTAGGCTAGGCCGGTGCTTACTTTTCTATTGTGTGCCAAGTTTTTTGAGATTTTACTGCATGCTATGATTGAAACATTATTGGTGTATTTGTTTACTTTTAATGCACTCTGAGAATTGATGTGATTGCACGATAGATTACCCATAGATTAGAATCGATTTTAATACTAATGATATTTTCTGCAGATGGTCATGCTCATGTAGTGCTAAATGAAAGGGGGACAATAATCATGATTTAAATGCTAATATTATTTCATGTAGGTGCTTCAGAAATTGCTCAGCCCCTAGATAAATGAGGGCTAAAATAGTAAATTATTATATAATTATTACAGGTGCTCCAGAATTACTTAGCCCTCAAAATAACTAAGAGTATGGCCAAGTGTGACTATGATGAGTATTTTTATTTTCATATAAACTGCTTTGGATGATATATAAACTGCTTGGGATGATTTTATTAGGATAACCATGCAGGAGAGTCTAGATTTTCTTACTTTCATTTAATGTAAATTTTGTATAATATGGTTAAGAGTTGTGAAAGTGTACGTTTGAGTGGGGATACATGGATCCAAAGGTTAGATTCCCAAAGAGGAAAGGACACCCGTTATGAGGATAGTCCTTTTCTATTTGGGAGTCCAAATTTGGATCATTCTACTACCCAAGGTGGAAAGAATAACCTCCCCTTTGGGGGAAAGTATTCTTTCTCACTTGGGTATTCAACCACGATGAACCCAAGGAGACCGATGAGGAGAAGGCCAAGGAAGAGAAGATCAATAAATTGAAGACCAAGAGTATCCCACTCAAAGTCACTTGCGTTTGTTCTAGGATTAGAAATCTAGGTTGTTGGTAGTGGTGCCTGGCCACTTTACTTTCTGCAGACCCTAGGTTGTAATTAAGGGCAGTTGGCCTATGGACATTTATTAATTGGTTTGATTATCTTGATGTATTTTATTTATGATTGTGTGCCTTTAGGATTGCCTGATTTTTCTAGTTTATTGGCGATTTACATGCCGCTTTTGTTTTAACTTGGACTTCATTAGGCTATCTAAGGACTAAAATATTTTTTTACTAATAATTAATATTTAAAATTTCAAGGTTTAAATAACATAGAAACCTAACGACCTAGGAAACTGCCAGAATCATTCGGGGTCGCATGCATATTAATGAATTTCCTCCCTCCTTCTATAAGACACTTCCCTGCCTACGGGTAGAGTCCGGATAATCTGGCCAATGAGGATGAGGTGCCGGACCTGGGGAAGCCCAGTTTACTTCTAAAAATATATTTTTATAAGCTTTTTAAAAAATTCATGCATACCTGATTTGGATACTTCAACTAGCATGCATTGCATTAGAAATTAAAATTTTAATTGCATTAGCTCTAGAAGCATTCACCCTACATAAGTCTGGGGCCAATTAGGAAACTCTCTAGACGTCGGCCCATTTTAAAAAACTATAATCTACCCACCCATCTTTCATAAAATAACTGAACTCATAATTTTGAAGCGACTAGGTGGTTAGCTGGCTCCCCAATCCAGGCCGGGATAAGTCCAGGTTTTGCATTATATTAGCTAGGACACGGGTGTTAATGTTGCGTAGAACACTAGACCCACTATAGATTTATAGATCTAAGATTCAAGGCTACTATTGTTTCATAGTATGTCTCATTAGTATGTAAGTCTTCTATCGTCTAGAGACTATAAACCCTACTTATCTGCGTCACACGGATTATTCCACCTCCATCATTCTCTCCTGTATTCTTTGAGTGCATGATTTATTTCTTTTCTCCAATTTCTTCTCACTACCTTAGTCCCTCCGGATGCTGATCTGAGCCATATATGTTGACTAAGCCTAGTTGAACCTTTCTTCCCCTTTGAGTAGGATTTTCTAGTCTCTTTCCTATGTGCCGATCCCATGCGAGAGTACAATATAGAATCCTTAATATAGAGTTTTCTCAGGCCCCGGCTTGAGATGTAATTAATCACGGGGGCTTGCGCCCGTGGGAAATCGAATTCCACTATCAAATAAACCCCACTCGAGCTGATGTATCAGGTGGGGGAAACTCATTGTGATGATCAGATTGTACATATTATTATCCATCGGGGTATGCTAAATAGAGCCACTATCCTAAATGATTAATCGTATGTGTGATCGAATCTGCCCTCCCATTGGCGATACCGTCTCCCCCGGCATGGCGGTGTTTTTGTCCTTTCGGAGGTCCACAACTATGAAAACGAAAGCTGTGATTCAAAGATGCAAATTGTCAATATCCCATTTCTTATTTCAATACAATCCAATGACATTGCATAGGAACCAGTGAAAAAAATTGAAAGAAAACCCAATTTTTTTTAAATAAACTACGAGATGTGTTCGTGGGTTATGAAGACGGGAAGAAAGATCAAAAGTCGGAACTACATGATTCGTAATTTACATTCAAAGAGAGGAACCACCCAAAAAAAAGGAAACAAATGCAAAAAAATAGATTGAATAACATGTGAGATGGCTGCCAGATGTTTTGGAGGATTTAAGGGAGGTAGGAGAGAAAACGACGAAGATGAATCTGTACGTCTGTTGAGATCAAGCACAATTGAGTCCAAGGACAAACGAAAGAGGGTTTCAGAGCGGCGTAAGAGCAAATAGGGTTAGGTCAACTGAGCGCGAGAGCCGAGAAGCGAGTATTTGTTTGTGCATGGTGGAGCGGCATAAGTCCATCAAATTGCTCAAATAAAAAAATAAATTATTATTAATTAGTAATTATATAACTGTTATTAGTAATTAAGTGATATGTAATAATATTAATGAGAATTATTAAATTAATATCAATTAATACATATTAATAATTTATTTATCAAATATATTTAATAATATTAATGAGAATTAATCGATCTTGATATCAAACATTAATCGAGTTGTTTAACGAGCTTGCTCATGAGCTTCATATCGAGTGTGTTCACGAGTTTCTTATCGAGCTTCCTATCGACCTTCATATCGAGCATGTTTACAAGCTTTAAACAATCTCGTTCACGAACATAATCGAGTCAAATGCATAGTTGATCAAGCTTATTTATTAACGCATCAAGTATTTACGAAAATGTTCAAGCTTGTTCGACTAACTAATATTTAAACAATCACGAACGAGCTCTTATCGAGCCGAGCCACGAGCAGCTCGTCGAACACTCAGTTCGCTTAATTGCAGACCTAATATTAAGTTTAGAACTATGAGGCAACTGTGCCATCCCTCATGATATTACTTATTCTTGGATTTCATACATAAAAAATTCTAGTCCATCATAATATTTATTTGCGTGTGTTGAAATTTTGTAAAATCCAAAACATAAAACACATACTATGCTACTATGAATTTTCTAACATATAACAAATATCACAAGCGAAGATAACTTTTTTCATAATGCATACAGCATTGAGTTGCGTTCTATAACAAAATTATTTCATTTAGGATAGCCTTTTTATTAATTTCTGAAGTAACTTTTTAGTACAAATTAAATATTTTTGGATTAGAAATTTTTGTACTAAAAAACTGTTTTGAAAAACAATAAGAAAACTATCCCAAACGAAGCCTATATCATTAAAATATGCTATTCCTTATCATAACTAAATTATATCATATCTTCAAGCATATCAAGCACTCTTCCATCTAAAAAAAAAAAGCAGAAGCACGCACAATCACAAAATTCTGTTACAAAATAAGACACCTGATCTTGATTCGAGTAGAATCGTATATAGGCAATGGTTAATTATGTGTGAAGGAGAGCAACAGCAGGTTCCAAAATTAGAAAACCGCATAAATGAACGAACCAATTCATATACTATCCTATATATAAGCTACACCAAATTTTAAAGAGAAAGAAGAAACACCGACAGATAAGAATTCAAGTGGCAGAGAATAAGAAAAAGGAAAAAAATAAAAAATAAAAAAGGGAGAGATCAAAGGGGGGTAGGGAACAAGGCAAGAACAGCAGCAACAGTGAAACCATGAAATCATGCAGTTTGCTGTTCATCCTTTTCTGCGCAGTAGCCCACCTCAACAATTGTCATGGAGTTGTCTTTACAGACAAAGTATTTAATGTTCTTCGCTACGGTGCATCCCCTAACGGTAAAAGTGATGGTGCCCAAGCTTTTTCTAGGGCATGGAATGAAGCCTGTGCAGCGGATTGTGGATGGTATGGTAGTTTTAGGGTTAGGTGTAGGGTACTGATTCCGGAGGGCACCTTCTTGGTAGGCCCAGTATCCTTCAGGGGACCCTGCAAGAGTCCTATGGTGGTTCAGGTGAAGGGGCTGGTTCGGGCTCCGACTAATCTAAGAGATTTCAAGCACAAGGAATGGATTGCCTTTCGGCATGTGAGCAACTTGTTGGTTACTGGATTGGGCACATTTGATGGTCAGGGTCGTGCAATATGGCCGTATAAGCATGGCAATAGTCTTCCACCGGTATGTCTTTCTATCAAAATTTTGACTACAGAGATTATCTAATTTATTTTAAAATGATTTTTGAACTTTTGGTTATAATTTTAGATGATTAAAAATACTGAAAAAATAAATATATTTCAAGCTTGGATTGATCTAATATTGAAAGGGAAAAAATAATCTGAGGATCTGATGAAAGAATTTCATCATGATAGGTTTTAAAATCTTTAGGTATGCTCTGAAATGAGTGTAATACAAAATTTGATTGATTATTTGTGTATTTCACTTCTTAAAGCTAATGATTTTAAAATTCAATTTAATCAATTTAATTTTAATAATAATATTTTTAACCTAAATTTTTATTTGTATTTGTTTATATTGAAATCAATAATCAGATTAACGAGTGGAATGCAGTTTAAGGGTCTGTTTGGAAGAGCTTTTTCGTGCTTTATTTTTTCATATTACAATCATAATTTTATTTGGATACTATTTTCTTGCTGCTTTCTAGACATTTTTATATTGGAAAGATATTTTTTACAGTTTATCTCAAAAATTTTATTTTTTCCGCAATAATTTTACAAATACCTTTATAAAAAATTACATCCATCTCAAATAGATCATAAATTTGCAAAATTAAATTAGACCAATCAAGATAATGAAAATACATATTGTTATAACCAAAGTTATATTTATATCAGATTTATTCATTCATAGACCATACACATGAATCATATATAAAATGATGTCAATAAATATCATAACTAATTACTTCCACGCTTGCATGCATGCAGACTTTAAAGTTTCTTCACGTGGTCAACGCCAAGATTCGTGCCATCTCCCTTGTCGACCCCAAGTTCTTCCACATGATTATCGGCCAATCGCAGCACGTCACCATCATCGGCGTTCACATCACCGCCCCCGGAAACAGCCCCAACACCGACGGAATCCACATCGGAGATTCATCCGATATCCGAATCACAAAGTCCCGAATCTCCTCCGGTGACGACTGTGTCTCCATCGGACCTGGAAGTTCAAACATAACGGTCAGCAAAGTCAGGTGTGGGCCTGGCCATGGCATCAGTGTTGGGAGCTTGGGAAAGTACAGAGAAGATAAGGGAGTGAATGCAATAAGAGTTCTGAATTGCACGCTTACTGGAACAACGAACGGGGTGAGGATTAAGACGTGGAGAGATTCGCCTCCGATATCTGCTTCGAATATGTTGTTTTCGGATATTGTGATGAAGGAGGTTAGAAATCCGATTATTATTGACCAGGAGTATTGTCCCAATTCTTGCGATGAAGAAAAGGTATGTCTGAATGTTTTCTTTTGGCTTTTATACTTTTATATATCTGTTTGATTTTAGAAGAAAAAAATATGTGGATTTTTTTTTTTTTTAGGATTTATTCGTTTAGATGTCTATTTTTGAGAAATTATTAGGTGAGGATACTAGATGTACACAAATAACGTATCGAGTATTGTTTACTCGTTGCATACTCATAAAATTTGGAGTACATTGTTACACAACTATGTTCTCCAATACTCTACACTACATCTAGCTCACATGAAATAGGGGTGGAAGTGAGTCAAGTCGGCTCGTGAGCTGGTTCGGGCTCGGCTTGATAAATGGAAGGTGAGCCGAGCTCGATGAGCTAACGAGCTAAGCTTGAGCTAGCTCCGGCACGATTTGTTAGCTCGTGAGCCGGCTTATTTAAAAATATTAATATAAAATACACCTAAAATATAATAGAATTCGAGATTTTAAGTACAAAGTTATTAAAAATATTTTAAAGTTATATTTTACTTTTCTTATATTAAGTGATTTTTATTATATTGTTTTACAATTTGTTCATTCTTTTTACCATTTTATTATAATAATTCTTACATCATAATAATTTTTGCTTTTTCATAATAAACAAGCTATTGCAAAAGATGTGCTTGGAGTTTCAAAGGGAAAAGCTCCTAATAGTAAAAATAGTTGGTGGTGGAATCCAAATGTGCAAGAAAAGATTAAAAATAAGAAGATTTGTTATAAAAATTGGTTTAATTGTAAAAATTCTGATAATTGGAAATTATATAAAGAGGCACGTAAGGAATCTAAGAAAGCAATATGTGATGCAAAGAGTTTAGCTTTTAGTGATTTATATAATAGATTAGATACTAAGGAGGGAGAAAGATATATGTATAAGCTAGCCAAACAAAGAGATAGGAGTAGTAAGGATTTAGTTCAAGTGAAGTGTATTAAGGATGAAGATCAAAAAGTACTTTTTTTAAAAGATGATATTCAACAAAGGTGGATGAGATATTTTGCTAAACTTTTTAATGAAGAATGTGAAAATAAAATTGACTGTAGTGACCTTAGCACCTTAAATGAAAATAAAGATTTCTGTTTTTATCGGCGTATTAGTAAAACCGAAGTTAGAGAGGCTTTAAAGAAAATGAAGGGTGGAAAAGCTGTTGGACCTGATGATATTCCAATAGAGGTGTGGAAATGCTTAGGAGATGAAGGAATTTCTTGGCTTACTAGACTTTTTAATACTGTTTTGAAGACTAAAAAGATACCAGATGAGTGGAGAATGAGTGTGTTAATCCCTGTTTTTAAGAATAAAGGTGATGCACAAGATTGTGCGAATTATAGAGGAATTAAGTTAATGTGTCATACTTTAAAACTATGGGAACGAGTTATGGAGCATAGGTTGCGGCGTGATACTAATGTTTCTCAAAATCAATTTGGATTTATGCCGGGTAGGTCTACTATGGAAGCCATACATTTATTAAGAGGTTTGATGGAGAAATATAGAGAGAATAAGGAGGATTTACATATGATATTTATTGATTTAGAAAAAGCATATGATAAAGTTCCAAGAGAAGTGCTATGGAGAGTTCTTGAAATGAAAGAAGTTAATAACGCTTATATTCAAATCATTAAAGATATGTATGTATGAGCTATTACTTGTGTTCAAACACAAGGTGGTTTGACCAAGTATTTTCCTATTTCGGTTGGATTACACCAAGGATCAGCCTTAAGCCCATATCTTTTTGCTTTAGTCATCGATGTTCTCACTAGACATTTGCAAGAGGATGTACCTTGGTGTATGCTTTTTGCTGATGATATTCTTCTTGTTGATAAGACTAGAGAGGGAGTTGAAGGTAAACTAGAATTGTGGAGGCCAACCTTAGAGTCTAAAGGTTTTCGCTTGAGTAGATCTAAAACGGAATATATGGAGTGTAATTTTAGTAATAATAGACCTAGTGAGGGCATTGTGACTTTGGCCGATCAAGTCATTAATAAGAGTACACGTTTTAGATATCTTGGATCTATTGTTCAGAGTGATGGTGATATAGATGGGGATATTATCAGCAGAATCCAAGTTGGATGGTTGAAGTGGAGGAATGCATCGGGCTTATTATGTGATAGAAAAGTACCCCTCAAACTTAAGGGAAAATTCTATAAGATGGTGGTGAGACCTGTAATGCTTTATGGTGCTGAATGTTGGCCATTAAAAGAGAAGCATAATTCTAAGTTAAGTGTTGCAGAGATGAGGATGCTCAGGTGGATGAGTGGCTTTACCCTTAGAGATAGGATACGAAATGAGCATATTCGTGAAAAGGTTGGAGTAGCTCCAGTGGAAGATAAGATTAGAGAGAGTCGCCTTAGATGGTTTGGTCACGTAAAACGGCGGCCTCCCGATGACCCGGTTAGGAAAGTAGAGGTCTTAGATTTGACTTATGTTAAGAAAGGTAGAGGTAGACCTAAAAAGACTTGGTTAGAAAATATTAGAAATGATCTTTCTTTATTAGATTTAAACGAGAATTTGACTTTTAATAGGACACAATGGAGAAAAAGGATTCATGTAGCCGACCCCACGTAGTGGGATAAAGGCTTGATGTTGTTGTTGTTGTTGTCATAATAAACAAGCTGTTCTTGAACCGGCTCGAACTCGTAGAATAAAACTCGAGCATGAGCTAGAACTTGATTAATTAATCAAACTCAAGTTCAAGGCAGGGATGACTCGAGCTTGGCTCGACTCATTTACACCCCTAACGTGAAATATTTGTCGCACCTAATAATTTTACATTTCATTCTTGCTTGCTAGGTTTTTGTATATTTCTATTTTAACTGCTAATATTTTTTAAAAAGTTGTTTTCTTAACTATAATTTTAATTCTGTTTCATTTTTTTGAAACATTCAAATAATTATTTGGAAAAATATTTTCATGTTTTTATCTAAAAATATCATTTTTAGCAATTATGTTTTCTTTCACAAAAACACTCAACAAAGCCTTTTAGCCGAAAATATGGTATATAGATATATAGAGAAATGAAAGTTAGATCTACATAGATTTTAAACGATCAATGTTTAAGATCTTTAAGCCAGCAAAGTTGCTTCATATTTGTCTTAGTTAGATTGATCAAGTCATCATATAAACCTAAATAGATATCGGTAAGTTACAAGCAAAGACTTAGACTTCATTTGGGACAGCTTTTTTGTTGATTTCTAAAATAGCTTTCTGATTCAAAAATTTCTTGAATTAAAAATTTTTGTACTAGAAAGCTATTTTCAAAAGCAATAAGAAAGCTATCCCAAATGAAGCCTTCATTGATTCAACATTAACCCAATGTCTCAAATCACTTAGAGTCAAATGTTGACAAGTTGCCTAGGAAGAATCATACTTGCCTTAAGACAATTCACTCTTATAACTTGGCTACTTGTCCAAAATACTTGCTAAGGCGATTAGGAGTTCTTACGAGATAAATTTGTCTGAGAAGCATGCCTTCAGCTCAAAACTTGCTTGAAGTTTTTGCCACATGGACAACCACCAATTAGACTCTCTATTGTACAAGTCACACATTGCTAAACAAATGCACTTCTATATTAGGTTATGTTTCCCTAACCTTGACCATCATCAATAAATTAAATAGCTAGGGGTCACCAGTTCTGTTTGGATATGAGGGAATACCATGTTTTATGGTTCAAAAGCCACCTTATTGAATTCTAACAAAGATCTTTATTTTGATTTTTTGATTATCTCTCTCATTTCTCTCTCTTTCCCCTTTGGGTTGGTTTCATGCCTCAAGAATGGTCATATTATCATCAACACACAAAATTTTATTAAAATTTCTTGAAGGTCTCAGTGAGAGTGAATATGAATAAGATTTAAGACTACTCCATGAAGCAATCTGCAAAATAAAGTAAGTAACAGGGAAAAAAGAACTAGAGAAGTAGATGATATTTGGGAATGAGTTCCATTCAAATTTTACACAATTGGCTTTAGTTTACATAGTGAATTGAGGAATATAAGTTAGTTAGAAGAGATCAAACCATATTGGCTAAGTGGTCTATTCTGCTATAAGGAATACTGCTGAACAGGATGCCTCTTCAATGAGTAGTGCAGCCAGTAATGAGTAGTGGAGGTAACCAAAAGATAGGATGGCTTACTTATCTGTGATAGCTTAACATAGTTGCTAACTAGCCCCCGCAAACTTATGATTCATTAGTTTGAATTGTAAGTTTGTCTCTAAGAATGCTGAAATAGGCAAAGGATAATGGTTTGGTAAGTATATCTGCAGGCTGATCAAGGTTGTTGATCGAATGTGTTGGATTGATATTCCCTTGGAGAGAATGTGTTCCCTGATGAAATGGTAATCTATTTCTATATGCTTTGTTCTGGCATGAAAAATTGGATTGTTGTCCAAGGAAGGAGCTGATGTGTTGTCATAGGATAGAGTGGTAAGAGTGGAGGGCAGTTCTTGAAAATCTGTAAGGAGTCATCTTAACCAAATAATATCTGATGTGGTAGAGGCAAGAGAGCAATATTCTACTTCAGTAGATGATTTGGCAACTGTAACTTTCTTCTTAACACACCAAGAGACAAGTGAGTTGCCAAAAAATGTACAAAATCTAGTGATGGATTTCTGATCTAATAGATCAGCTGCCCAGTCGGAGTCAGAAAATGAGCGTAAATGTAAGTCACCTCGGGTGATAGGAAGACCAAAGTGATATGTACCCTGAATGTAATGCAGAAGTCTCTTTAGAATTTGAAAATTTTGCTCTATTGGATGATGCATATGTTGGAAAATTGAGTTTGTGGCAAAGGCAATATTTGGTCGAGTTATTGTAAGGTAGTATAAAGATCCTGCAATTTTCCTGTATAGAATAGAATCAGAGCAAAGCAGCTTGCTGTCGGCTAGAGTAGATTTGATAGAAATAGGAGTTTGGGATGGCTTGGACTGTGCAAAACTGGTAGCTTACAGAATATCGTGAGCATACTGAGATTGGTTAAGAAAATAACCTTTTATTGTGTGAAGTACCTGAATGCCAAGGAAGAACGAGATAGGTCTGAGCTCCTTTAAAGAAAAATTGCTCTACAGTTTGGTGATGAGGTTAGATATGAAATGGTTGTCATTACCCGAACTAAGAATATCATCTGCATACATAAGTATGTAGGTTTGAATGTTGCGGTGTATATAAATGAGCAATGAAGGATCAAATTTGTTGAATGTGAAACCAAGAGTTTTCAAAAGATCTGTAAACATTTGAAACCATTGTCTTGGGGTTGTTTAAGCCCGTATATGTTTTGTGAAGTTTGCCAACATAATATGGATGAGTGGCATCAATAAACCCATGTGTTTGTTTCATGTTGACCTCCTCTTGTAACTTGTCATGCAGAAATGCATTTGAGACATCCAATTGAAGTACTGACTAGTTTTGAGTGAGAGAAATTGTGAGCGAAATGCGTATAGTAGGCCTCTTCGCAACTGGGCTGAAGGTCTCTTTGTAATTAACTCCAAACTCTTGGTTGAATCCTTGAGCAACTATTCTTGCTTTATGTCTGTCAATAGTGTCGTTAGGTTTTATCTTTGTTCGGAAGGTCTACCTGCAACTGATAGTATGATTTTTGGGTGGTGGAACAAGAGACCAGGTTCCTTGCTTTAGTAAGGCTGTGAATTCTTTGGACATAGCAACTCTCCAAGACTGAGATTTGATAGCTTGAGTATAACAGATTGGTGTTGAGGTAACTTCTGGTATGGCTAGGAGATCAAAAGGTTGCTTTGGTTTTAACTTGCCAATTTTATATCTGGTTATCATGTGGTGATGGGACGATTGGATAGTGGGATAGTGAGGACTAAAAACATTTTTTGGAGGAGAAGGGGAAGTGGAAGATGAGTGCCAAATTGAGGATTCTGTAGGGGTAAGTGTAGGTGAATGAGGGCAGGCCTCAGAAGAATTATTTGGATGAGGAGTTAAGGAATGTATGGGAGGAATGATAGAAGTTGGAGAAGGTGATATGGTAAAGATTGGAGTAAGAGTGAGTGGGGACTGATTGGTAGTGGTATGAGAGTTGGAGAGTGGGGGTGTGCTAGTAGGATAGGGAAAATTATCTTCATAAAAGACTATGTGATGAGAGATGTGGATATTGTCAGTGTGAAGATTGAAGCAATGATACTATTTATGTGAAGAAGAGTAACCAAGAAAAATGCATGCTAAGGACCTAGGTTGAAGTTTATGTGGAGATAGTGGATGAAGCCATGGATAACATAGACAGCCAAAAGTTTTGAGATGAGTGTAGGATGGCTGATGATCGTGGAGAAGATTGTAAGGAATGCCAAAGTGAAGAGCTTTTGATGGAAGTCTGCTGATGAGTTAATTGGTTGTGAGAAGAGCTTCCATCCAAAATTTGATAGGTAGGTGAGAGGCATGAAGTAGAGTGTGAGTAGTTTCAATAAGATGGCGATGTTTCCATTCAGCAATTCCATTTTGCTATGGTGTGTAAGGACAACTCATTTGATGTTGAATGCCATGGTTTGCTAGAAATTGTTAAAAAGTAGTGGATAGATATTCCCCATCACCGTCTAATCGAAGTGTTTTAATTTTAGCATTAAATTGAGTATCAACCATATGTAGAAAATGCTGAAAGTTTAGAAATGTGTTAGCTTTTGTATGCATGGGATATAGCCATGAAAAACAAGAGAAATCATCTAAGAAAATAATATAGTAGTTGTAACCATTTAAAGAAGAAGTAGATGTTGGTCCCCAAACAACTGAGTGTATAAGAGCAAATGGAATAGAAGATTTCCTTTCATTGGAAGAGAATGAAAGTTTATGGCTTTTAGCCACATTACAAGAGTTGTATAAAAAGAAATGCAAACTAGGGAACATATAGTAGCATTCTTCCTAGCTAAAAGCTGAACAAATTGATGATGATGATCTCCCAATCGCACATGCCAAAGAGAAGTGGATGACTGATCGACATGTAGAGTTGAGGTGGGCAGAGAAGGAATGCAGAAGAGACCGTCATGACTTCGACCTCTAAGTATTGGTTGATTGGTCAAGTTGTCCTTTATGGTGAAACCAAAGGTGTCAAAGCAAACAAAATAATTATTGTCAGTGGTAAGCTTATGAATAGAGAGAAAGTTATGAGTTAGAGATGGGACATGAAGGAGATTATGAAGATAGAGCTTACGTGAAGTATGTGGTAAGGGAAGTAAACCTTGACCACTGGACTGAATTGGGAGAGATGCATCATTTGCTATGGAGATGCTGTCATTTCCATTGTATGGTTGAGAGTGCTACAGGTGGGTAGCATCTGAAGTAAGATGAGAAGAAGCTCCTGAATCCAAGTACCAATCTGTTGGAGGAGTTTCTTGTTGCTGTGTAAAGAATCTACGTTGAGATTTGAAGGTAGGAGGAGTATAATGAAGATTACTTCAGTGCCAACAGTGAACAGCAGAGTGGCCAGTTTTGTTACAAATTTGACAAATAATTTTAGGATGTGCTGGAATTCTGGTGGACGACCTGTGGGATTAATGTATATTTGTGAAGGAGTTCTTGCTGCAGAGGAGCAACCATGACCAGGCTTGTAAGAGTTAGCATAAGGAGCTCTATATGAGGGGTTGCTGAACTCATTCAAAGCTATAGAATCTATTGGAACAGCGGCTTCCTTAGTGTGGTCGTTCTGAATATTTATCTCTCCCCTACATAGAAGAAAATAAAGATCATCCAAACTGATCAAAATGAGTGATGTACGTATAACAGTTTTAAAGGCATTATAGGTGGAGGGTAGGCCATTTAAGATATATAGAATAATATCCTTAATGTTTATATAAGACCCAACTGCTACTTTATTGTCTACCAGTGATTTGATTTGAGCCAAGTATTGATTGATGGTAAGGTCTTTCTTGGTAATATGGTGAAATTCATTCTTGAGTTGAATTACTCTTGAATGATTGGTAGGTTGAAGCCATTTTTCAAGTGTAACCCAAATTTCATGAGTAGTTTGCAGGGTTATAACATATGGAAGAATGGTGGGTGAGATAGTGTAGAACAATGCAATAGTAAGATTTTGATCGGTTAGCTGCCACATTTAATAGTTGGGATTGAGAGTAATATCACTAGTGGAGGAGGACAGGTGTTTTAGAGGATAGATCTAAGAACCAGACATGAATCCATCGAAACCATTTGCAGCAAAAATTTTGAGAACTTGGAGCTTCCATATAGCATGATTGTCATTGGTGAGTTGAATATTGACAATATGCTTAATGTTGGAGATGAGGAATTTCAATGGAGCCGGAATACTAAAATCAGTTGCAGTGGCGACATTGGACAAAGCTAACAAAGATGAGGAGATGTGACTGTCTGCCATTGAAGGAAATAAAGGATAGCTATTAATCCCTTTTCTCTAATACCATGAAGCAATTTGCAAAATAGAGTAAGTAACAGGGAAAGAAAGAGAGAGAGTAGTAGATGATATTTGGCAATGAGTTCCATTTAGATTTTACTCATTTGGCTTTAGTTTATATAATAAATTGAGGAATATAAGTTAGTTACAAGAGTGCAAGCCGTATTGGCTAAGTGGTCTATTCTGCTGTAAGGAATACTGCTGAACATGATGCCTCTGCCATGAGTAGTGCAACCAGTCATGAGTAGTGGAGGTAACCGAAATATAGGATGGCTTGCTTATCTGTGATAGCTTATCATAGTTGCTAACACTCTATAGAGTTTTAGGTAAAGATCATTGGGTAGAAATCATCCTAATGATTACAATACTCATGAAAAACTTAATTATTTTGTGGATCATCAAACCATAATGAACCCTAGAATATTCAAATATTTTTCACATGTGTCTCTAATATACAATCTCTTTGAGAACTTGGCTCGGTCGACTCTCCAACTCATTAATGTTGTAGAAGTATCATAATTATTGTAATAGCACCCATCGATAATGATATCTTTCTCTCCATCATTGTTGTAAAAGCACTATGTAGACTCCTCTCCATCATTAATTGACAAAACTCTTGGTGTTGCTTACAAACTATTATTCACTGTAGATCATAAAAACTAAAGCTTCATTGAAGTTCAAAATGTCATCATTAGATTTTTATAAAAGGGAAAAAAGATCCAGCTAACCTGGTCACCTATTTCTACTCATCTTTTTCCCTCTATATACTATTTGATGTTATAAAGTGCAAGTTGATCTTTATTACTAGTGAAGAGGAACAATTGTGGTGGTCATTGTGCATTTATCTAGGGAGCATCATTACTCTTTGTATACATTGATAACAAAATAAATTTAGAAGGATATAGCAAGTTCCTTGCTAAATTCATTATAGATTTCGAATAATTAGGATGGCCAAGACTTGGAGCGAATCATAGCTTACATATGTGACACTCACTGAAGGTTTTCAAGAACTATTCAAATATGCTCCGAAATTATAATATCCAAAGACATTGATTGAGCTAATTAAAAACATTAGTAACCATGTTGATATAAAATAATATAACCATACCATCCCGACATCAATCTCTAGATCATACAACTTGCAAGATTCTCGATGACATGCTTACAATTAATTTAGTAGGTCACATGATGAGTATGATAATATGGTTGAAAAAACCAAGCTATATTCACAACTAACAACTAAATCAATAATAGAGTGAACAAAAAGTATTCCACCTCTAAAGAAAAGAAAGAAATGTGCCAACTTATGACCACTCAATAAGTCACCTTCATGTCTTATGTATCCAACATTTACTCCATTACATGTCACATGTATAAATTATAGAAGAAATCCATGATAATGAGTACTTATGTCGATCACCTCTAACTAATGTGCATGCAAATATATAAATGTGACCCCACCCAAATATTGTGTCTTTCATAAAGATCACAATTATGCTACTTAAGATTATGAACACCTTCGTAATTTTGTTGAAGATATTTTTCATGTTGAAAAGCCCAAAGGGTTCCTCCTTATTAATCATGTATGATGTTCTCTAGTGGTGTCAATTATTGACCCGACCAAAACCCAATCCAAAAAATTTGCGTTCTGGTTGACCTATTAACAAATGGGTCAAGTTCGGGTTTCAATTTTTGACCTATTTGAAAAATCGGGTTGAGTCCGGGTCAACCCAATAACTCGAATTTGACCCGGATTTTACCTGAGTCTGTCTTACCTGTCAATTTACATCGTCCATCCTGCATTCGCGCACAGCGCTCCGCACGGTCCCTCCAGGTAGTCCTTATTCGAGCACACATAATAGGGCACAGTGCACCTGCGCCGCACTCACGCACTCGTGCAGTCCCACGCCCACTAGGCAATCCTATTGAAAATTATATCATATCCTCAAGCATGTCAAAATTCACACTATCAAATGACTTTATCAAAAATCTCAAAGCATCTAACTCATCGACCTAGAACACATTATAAAAACATTACTCAACAATATTACAATTCTTATAACTCAGGAACTATTGATAAGTCCAATCTTTAAAGTAGCAATTAACTTTTCTATTTTCAGTTGTCTAAACTTCAAATTAAAAAACTTATGTTATTAGCAGTTTAAATTAAAATTAGAGAAACTATTTCCTAAACACATACTTAATTGGTTAAGCATGATATTACCTAACGTAAACAGGTGACCATAATGGTCTCTACAAGCAATGTATGACCCTTCCTTTTATGAAAAATCTA
Organism: Dendrobium chrysotoxum; assembly: GCA_019925795.1. Classification (NCBI taxonomy): domain Eukaryota; kingdom Viridiplantae; phylum Streptophyta; class Magnoliopsida; order Asparagales; family Orchidaceae; genus Dendrobium; species Dendrobium chrysotoxum. The sequence goes on from JAGFBR010000811.1 coordinate 252,358, forward strand.
CAATTAACACTTCACTCAAGACATGAATTTATTGAAAGAAATAAATAAATCTATTGAACTTGATAACTAATATTGTATTTATCAATATTCTAATGAATTGCCAACCTTTAAGTCTTATACTCACTACACATTTTAATGGATAAATTCCAAATGGCTATCATTACTCTCTATAAACTCACTCAAAAGTGGGAGATCATCAAATTACTTTTACTCACTACTAGTGAGGACAAGGCATTGCATATTTCAGAATCAATTACTGTATATTATTAATTGATTTTTTTTAGAATACCTTATTTATCAATATTATTTAAAATTTATTAAATATTATAGAATCAAGTATCATGCAAAATCTAAAGTGCCATAAGATTAAAAGTCAAATCTTAAAGTACCTTAGGATAAAAAATTATTCTTTATCAATATCAATAAAAAATGCATGCTATTACATTACAAATCATTTAAATAATTACATAATCACTAATTATGGGTCTTTTTAGAGAAGATTTCTTACCGCCTTGCTTTTCAAATCATTATTAGACATTTATTTGGCTATTACTTCTTGTTGCTTTACAGAAATTTCTATGCAAGGAATTTGCTTTCTAGAGCCATATTTATTATATATTTATATAGAAAAAGTTGTAAGAAAAATGATATTCAAATTTTTTAAAAAAAATTATAATACTAACAACACTTTTTTAAAAAAATTACTTTATCTATAATAGCTTTACATCTGCCTATAAAAAAGATAGTACATTTTCTCATAAATGCTCTTGGATTGGGAGATCTCGAGCACTCTTTATTGTTGCAATGTGAGCTCTTCTACTGCCAACAAAATACTTTTATAATATGTTCCATGTTGGCCTTGCTTATAAAATTACTTCCTCCTTGACTCCAATCCTTAACCAGAATAGTTAGATTTGCCCCACCTAGATTCAACCAACACATCTATCACACATCTCAAGAGGTGATCAAGATGGACACTAGAGAATGACCATTCCCTAATGAATTATCTCTTTATTGTAGGTTTCCCCCGAGCTAAGGGAATGCTCTAGGCTCTTGTTGAGTTTACAATATACCCATCAAACTATCCTAATGAGCAAGTAAAGAATAAAGACTAAGTCCCACTTGCGCACCATCCAAATGAGCCTACACAAAGTGCATAGTTGAAAGGCACCATAATGATCTATTAATTTCTTAATTCTGAGCTAGAAGGTCATCACCACAATAATTTATCAAGTAATAGCTTATAAGCTTTGAACCTAAGAGCTTTTAGTTTGAATAACTATAAAGGCAAGGAGTGTCACTTTTTCTACTTCCATTGTTATCTTCTTCATCATTCCCCTTAGTAGCAAGATCATCATTAGAGAAGCCTTCAATCATCCACCCTACATTAGAATCAACTTTAATGTCTATAAGGGCCACATTAAAAAAAAATAATTATGAGTGATTTTATGAATTTTGGTCGTATGAGTTATGTAATTTTCCACTTCTGTGGACAAATTAAATGTGTGAATGTATGTTGCCACTCAAATTGCTATAATATTTCTTTAGACAGATCTACATAATTAGTATTAATTATCTAGAAGAATAAACTAACACTTATATTATCTATTTGAGAAAAGAAATAATTTTATTTTCATATCTAAACTCAACATAGGAAATATAACAATTATCCAAAAGGATAGAATCTACATTCATCTATCATTTCAAATACTAAATTGACTCTAGATAAGCATTAGTAGATGTCTAAAGATTTTTCCCCTCCCTTAGAAAACTAAGAGAGGATTTATTTTTTACTGGGATCTTGGATTTCTATAGAGGCAAGTCTTTATAGTCAATTATATCTCTAAAGAAAAACTTTTGATTAAAGTAGAGATTAGACTCTAAACTTATAACACAATTGCATATAAGTATGTTATCCTAGATGTTTAAAATACCAATCACTATGGGAAAATAGCCATTACCGGCAGACAAAATCCACCAGTAAAGTGAAAAATGCGCCGGAAATAATATGTTTTCGGCGGATTTTCGACGGAAAACTCTCAGACGGTAAAACGCGCGTCGGAAAAATATTTCTGTCGTATTTTTTTCGCCGGAAGTATTTCCGGCGGACGTTCCGGCAGACAACCAGCGAATATGTTTGACAACCCGACGCCTTTTCTGTCACCGTGTTCCGACGAATAAGCTGCCGGAATTACCGATGGATATTCCGCCGCAACAAAAAGCGATGCCGATTTTTACAGTCGGATATCACCGTCGAACTATCCGTCGAAAGTTCCGTCGCATATTTCACCAGAAATTTTGTCATATCATATTTCCGAGGCATGTACAGGCAGATAATCCGCCGGAAACCTGTAGCAGAAAAAAAAACCTTCCTCACTTTGAAAAGTGATTTTCATATTTATACATGCATACAAAAAATTACAATACAATATATATTTTACAACATCAACAGTTACACATAAACCAGAAGAGCATCATCCGGATAAAGAATAATTAAACATATATACAATAAACATATATAAGAAGAGTGTCATCAACAAATATCTAAATATGTTCAAACAGAAAATAGAAAAATATGTCCAAAAAATACATAAATACAGATGTCCACTTCAGTAAAATAGATAAATAACGTCTACTCTGATTCAGTTTCATCCTCAGGTGATGTTGTACTCCTACCACTACTCATCTTCTCCCTCATATTTTTCATTTCTTCTAACATTTGAGCTTGCTGCTGCTGTATCTGCATCTGCTGCTACTGCATTTGCATCTTCTAACATTTGAGCTTGCTGCTGTTGTATCTGCAGAAGAACCTTCACCTGCTGCAGCCTGACTCTCTCGAAGCCGTGTATACTCCTACTATGAAAGTTAATAAAAAATTATACAATTTATACATAATATTACCAAAATTAAACCTATATACTTACATAGGCTCTCCTAGCATGCTCGTCAACTCATTGCTGGTCCTCCTGTCGCTTGTGGATATGACTATGCAATTTAACAGGAGTCGGTTCTCTGCCCAGCACCTATTTCTGTAATAGACATATATTAGTATTCTAATTAAAGTAAATTATTAAAAGATTTTAAAATTTCTTACCAAACGTCTTCTGTGCTCAGTATGAGGAACAGAACCTCCTGTATGAAGGGAACTACCTAAGCCCCCAACATCAGAAGCTCTGTTCTGTCTATTTTGATCTCTCCTTCTGGTATAATCTGGGCTACCCAAGCACTGCTCAACTCTGGCCATACACCCTCACCAATCCAGAGTGGTCGCTGGCCTGACTTTCTAATGTCAGTAAACATATCTCGCATACGAGTCATGCTACGCTTCTCAAAGTTTTTTCTGATTTTATCATTATGTTGTGGAAACCAATAAAAATCTTTCTGCATTTAAACACATACAATAAAGAATAAATAATTTTTTTAGCTTATATATATTAGATATAATAAAAAAAATTTATATAATAACATACCTCAAACTCTCTAAATCATATGTCCCGTACTTCTTTTAGGACTTTCTTCCAAGAAATATAAGGAGCATCATATCTACTCCGTATTATGTCCTGTATTTTATGCGTAGGCTCTTTTGATGGATGAAACCTGAAAGCAATTTGTTAGTTGTCAAAAAAACTAACTCAATTCTATTTATATGACTGAAATAAAATTAGTACTTACGTGTCACCGTCAGGTTCAATCAACATGCGACCCTCTGTCGCCTGCTCTGCTGCAGCTGGGTAGGAAGGTCTGCCTGTAGCGGGCTGAGGTGGTGGTGGGACATATGGCAGATATGGATATGGAGGATGGGCACCATGATAAGGTAGGGGTGGGTAATAGGGGTAGAAAGGAGTAGTTTGTGTAAGGTCCGATGAAGGTAAGTGTGGGTCTGGTGAGTAGAACTATGGGCTACTGGCTGCAGGATTAGGTATAGGTGGGATAGGCTGACTCTGAGTAGCAGGCTGAAATGAAGAGGTGCCCTCAGTACATGCAGGCCTGCTAACAACAACCTTCTTGCTGCGCCTATCAAATATATTCTTTATCAGTCCTCTCTGATGGTCATCACCTGAAGCTATCTGCACAAATATTTAAAAAATATTAGTAAAAGAAATTATGACAAAAAATAAATATAAAATATCACAGTAATTAAATAAATACAAGTACAAAAAACTTTTAAATATAAAATAATGCAACAAATAACTAAATATAAGTACAAAATTTTCATTCTTAGTCAAAATTCATTTACCTTATGTTGATTCACTTTCATATGATAAAACTTTTGTACCACTGTGAGACTCGTCATGAATTTCCTCTATGTTTAAATCCACTTCCTCTAACTGCAACTCACTCTCAGTAGTTATAATTTGATCGTCCACATCGTTAGCAATATCTTGTATGTTTGACATAAACTTTACTTGATGTGCTGGTGGTATTGAAGTAGTCTTTTCAATAACTCCCCTAGGTTTGGTCTTCATAACTATGAGCCAATCTTGTTTGCCTCATACTCTACTCGAGTAGTTAGCAAAATAGACTTGGTGCACCAGACTAGTAATGATGAATGGGTCAAACTTTGAATATTTTCTATCCCGTTTAACTTCTGTTATACCATACAATGGATGTATTCTTGTACCACTATTCTTTATTGGATCAAACTACTCACAATTGAATAGATACACATTATTCCCAATACCAGGATATTCCAATTGTAATATTTCTTCTAATACCCCGTAATACTCAGACTTATCACTTGTATGGGTATTCCCTCTAACACATACACCAGAATTATCTATTTTTTTATCTTCACACCAATATTTGGTTTGGAATTTATAATCATTAACTAAGAAATTTTGATAACACTTTACCACTCTATTTGGTCCCCAAGCTAGATCAAGTAGTCCATGATATTGCAAATTACTACCTTCAGCGTGGACCTAGTTAGTATATAAAGTATGTCATTAACATGCTTAATAACTAAATAAAGATATATTAATTGAAATGAATAGTTGAAATATGTACCGTATTTTTAAACCAAATAGAAAAATTTATTTCAACTATCTTTTGGACTTCTACTTGTTCTGTTGTATTCAATTCATCAATGAAACTCCTGTAAACATTAAGATTTAGATTAAATGAAAGTATGAGTAACAAATTTATGAGCAAGCTTATTCATACTTACTCGAGATATGACTAAACTTCATCACAGTTAAGCAAGACATATAAAGTGGTAACTCGCATCTTTTTATTAGTCAAATAGTGTATGGTACTAACGCCTAAGGGTTCACCACTGCCGTTGAAAATAGATAAATTTGAGGATTGACCCACTTTTTAGGTGCAGTGCTCTGACTTGATTGTGACATTGTTTCAAAGTAATACGAGCAGAACTGGGTTGTCTCGTACATTAAATATGCTTCGCATATTGAGCCTTCAGGATGCGCTTTATTCTTAGCAGTCTTTTTAAGTTTTTTTAAGTATCTCTCAAAAGGATATATCTACCGATACTGAACTGGTCCACCGACTCTAGCTTCATATGAAAAATGTACGGGCAGATGCTCCATAGAGTCAAAAAAAGCTGGAGGAAATATCTTCTCAAGTTTACACAGAATAAAAAGGGATATGCTGCTCCATAGGAATCAGGTGCTCTGTATTTAATTTTGAAGAGCATAAATTTTTGAAGAAGATACTAAGCTCGATCAAGGGCTTCAAAATTTGATCCGGTAGATAACTAAAGGCAGTTGGCAACAGATATTGCATGAAGATATGATAGTCATGACTCTTCATACCAAATAATCTCCCAATTCTAATGTCAACACATCTACTTAAATTTGAAGAATATCCATCAAGTACCCGTAAACTCTTCACCCATTCACAAACAGCACACCTCTACTCTAAAGTCAAAGTGAATGGAGCTTTTGGTTTGAAATATTTTCCACTTCCACCATCCCTTAATTCTAATGCTTTTCTCCTACAAATCTCCTTTAAGTCCATCCTTGCTTTTATGTTATCTTTGGGTTTATCTTTAATATTCATGACTGTATTGAATATATTATCAAAGATATTTTTCTCTATATGCATCACATCTAAGTTATGTCTGATCAAGTTTATCCTCCAATATGGTAATGACTAAAAAATATTTTTCTTAGTCTAATTGTGGTTGACACCATATCCTGATAATTTGTAATCAGCTAATGTTGGAGATTTCACTATTATGGGGCTAGATCTGACTCTTTCAAATATTTCTTCACTAGTTAATCTAGGAGGAGACAGCGATATAACCATTTTATTCTTGACAAAACTATCATTATTTCGCCTGAAAGGATGATCTATAGGTAAGAACATGTGATGACAGTCGAACCAAGTGTTCTTCCCTCCGTGCTTTAAAGTGAATGACTTTGGATGTTCCATGCAAAGTGGACAAGCTAATTTTCCAGAAGTGTTCCAACCTGAGAGCATACCGTATGCGAGAAAATTACCAATTATCCAAAGTAATGCTGCCCTCATAATGAAGTTCTGTTTTGTGGAGATGTCATATGTACTTATTCCCTCTTCCCATAATAGATTTAAATCATCAATTAACGGTTGTAAGAATACATCGATCTTTATTTTTGGATTATGTGGCCCTGGAATGATAAGCGTTAGAAACATATAAGGAGTAGTCATGCACAACTCTGGTGGAAGATTGTATGGTGTGAGTATGACGGGCCAACAAGAGTAAGGTGAAGCAGACTGACTAAATGGAGTGAAATCATCTGCGCATAAACCTAATCTTATATTTCTTAATTTTGAGGTGAATTTGGGATATGTACGATCAAAATATTTCCAAGCATCTGCTTTTGATGGATGTGTAATAAACCCTTCCTGTGAGATATGTTTTTTATTCCATCTCATATGTTCAGCAGATCTCTTTGATGCATATAATCGTTGCAGTCTATGAATTATGGGTAAGTAAAATAACCTGCTGGCTGCTACTTCCTTCAGCTTTCTTTTTGTGATAGATTTTGGTTTAAATCTCGGTGCGTTATAATGATGGTATGCAATATATGATTGGAAATCTTTGTAAAATAACATGCATCCATTGACACAATAATCTATCTTTTTATATGTCAAACCAAGCTTAGAAACCAACTTCTTAGTCCGATATAAATTTATAGGAATTATGTTATCTACTGGATTGGTTTCTTTGAGTAGTCTAATAAATTGATTAAAATAATCACAGGGAATATTATATTCTGTCTTGATACTTAACATCTTAAGAGCAACGGATAACTCTGAGTGAGTGGTGCAACCTTTCCATATTGGTTGTTAGGAAGCATGCAATAAATCATAAAAAAATTATGCTTCTTTATTAGGTGACTCTTTTGTATATTGTTCAAATTGTGCTCCACTTGCATCATGAATTAAGTTCTCAAGATTAGGTATGATATGCTCTTCCTCATCTCTAGTAGCACTTATCAATGGGCAGCATCGAGAATCAAAATGTGGTTCATACTCATCATGAGAAGTCCAATACCAATATTTTGGCATGAAACCTTGACGATATAGATCAACAGTTACATCATCTGGGCTAAGGTGCACCTGATTTTTATGTTTAGAATATGGGCAATGAAACTTTCCATCTAAGATGAAGCTGGGTAGTTGAGAAGCTATCTGAATAAAAATATTTACCCCTCTAATGAACTCATTAGTTAATATCTTTCATTCTTGCGCCAATCGATTATACATCCAACTTCTTTGAGTTTTGATATCCATAATATATAGCCTACATATAATATTGATAATAAGGATATAAGTTACGATTACTTGCCAAAATAGTTACATACTACCATTGATAAAAAGATATGAAGGACAAATACTTCCAAATGACTTGTGTCAGACACTATTGGATGCAAACATATAGCTCCGACATGTCCCCCCGTGCACTAGCAAGATAGTCCTATCTAGATTTGATGGAGAAATATAGAGAGAATAAGGATGATTTACATTTGATATTTATTGATTTAGAGAAAGCATATGATAAAGTTCCAAAAATAGCAAGCGAGCTCGAGGGTTTGACTAAAATATATATGTATGAGCTATTGGAATCATTTCGTATCCTATCTCTAAGGGTACAACCATTCATCCACCTGAGCATCCTCATTTCTGCAACCCTTAACTTAGAATTATGCTACTCTTTTATTGGCCAACATTCGGCACCATAAAGCATTGCAGGTCTCACCACCATCTTATAAAATTTTCCATTAAGTTTGAGGAGAGATTATTATATCCGGACACCAAACGTGTCCAAAGACCAATAAAAAAGTGCAACATCATTAGGTGCACGGTACCGAGCTCGGTACAGAGCGTGGTACCACTCGGTACCGACAGCAGTACCGCTTAGTACCGATTGGTACCGCTGTCCGGACAGAATAATTTTTCAAGTTTGAGGGGTACTTTTCTATCACACAATAAGCCCAATACATTTCTCCACTTCAACCATCCTACTTGGATATCTAAAACGTGTACTCTTATTAATGACTTGATCGTCAAAAGTCACAATCCCCTCACTAGGTCTATCATTACTAATATTACACTCCATATATTTTGTTTTAGATCTACTCAAGCGAAAACCTTTAGACTCTAAGGTTGACCTCCACAATTCTAGTTTACCTTCAACTCCCTCTATAGTCCTATCAACAAGAATAATATCATGAGCAAAAAGCATACACCAATGTACATCCTCTTGCAAATGTCTAGTGAGAACATCCAAGACTAAGGAAAAAAATAAAGTATGCGAAAGGGAGAAAGTTACCTAAACAGCAAGCGAGCTCCCGGCCATTTGGCGTCAACGGAGCGAAGTCGACCAGCGTCAAGGAGAGAAGTCGAACTGCGTCGAAGGAGAGAAGTTCGTCAAATGCGCGCGAACTAGCCGGAGTGAAGAATGTGAAAGGGAGAAAGTTACCTACACAGAGAGACCTATCCCGGCAGGGGCGAGGTCGAAGAGGGATGTCGTCGAAGGAGCTCGAGGGCAGAGACGTCGTCGAAGGAGCTCGAGGGCAGGCGCATCGTCGAATGAGCTTGAGGGCAGGGACGTCGTCGAAACAGCAAACAACCTAAGCGGAATGTCCTGAAGTCGAGGGCAGGGGTCGATATATTGAAATTAATGATGTATTTTCTGATGAAAAATTCGCCGGCCCACTTACCGGCGGCTTATCTGCCGGTAATACTTCATCGGGTTTTAATTAACCCGGCGGTAAATCCATCGAAATATCCGCTAGATATTACCGGTGGAATATGAGTCGGTATATTGAAAACACCGGCGCAATTCCGGCGGTTCAGCCGCCGGAAAGTTACCGACGCTATTTCCGCTGGAAAGGCCGCCATAAAGTTACCGGCGGAAAAATCCGTTGGTAATGTCGTCGTTGATTCCGGCGTAACTCTATCCACTGAAAATTTTGCCGGTATTTCATTATTTTCCTGTAGTGAATCATCTTATTCCAAATTACTATTAGATTATATATATATATATATATATATATATATATATATATATATATATATATATATATATATATATATATATATTAGGATAGGAGGTGTACGTGTAGATACAATTGGGCTTATGCCTGTTTGAAATGAGTAAGCAGTTAACAACCTATTTCACAAGCAATCAGCTTAGATGAAGTGCAGGATAAATGTAACTCTATCCTAAGAGTTCAAATTAGTAAATCAGACTTTAAATTAGCGACTCAAGATGAATATTCACTTTAAGTTCAAGTGATGCTATCAAGAATACTTATTAAGAGCTCTATATTTTATCTTATTTAATTAACCTAACTAAATTTTTAAAAAATTTTGGTAGTATAACGACCCTTACCATAGGAGAACTATGGCAACCCCGTCACTTAGGCCCCTTATACCTTGCCATTATCTTGTGTGTTGGGTTAGTGTATGTTGTAGAAAATAAAATACATGTATGCATGCATGTCAAGGTAAAGGTATTCATGTATATAGTATCCAGTACTGTATCATCCTAGAACTAGTATATATATTCCTACAAACTTTAGAACACATACACCGAGTAAAACCTAGAAAAATTCTATCCACTAATACAATCTACCACCCATATAATATAATGTATGTATAAAATATATAGAAGAGAGTGTAATATAAAACAAATTTTATTTATTTAATAATTTGAACAATTACAAGACTCAGACTTTGTAGAAAAAAAAGGTGGCTAGGCTCCACCACAACAAACCTGGGTTCTAAGCCTACCATATATATAAAATCAAACATACTTGCTTTATGTCTTTGAGCTCTAGGTCTTCCTTGGAATTCCAAAAGAGATTATCCCCCAAAGGCAGGGATATTATCTTTAATTTGGAGCCCCATATATATGTATAAGCATGTATATTTGACTCTTTTATAACACTAGACACTGTACAACTCTATATATATATACTACAAATCTACTTTTTTATATACTCTAATACATATATATTACATTTTTTAGGTATAATATATTGACTCTTACAAGAAAATAAAGAAATGATAAAAGAAAGTATTAGCATATAAAGTACAACAGTTGTGTAATATCCTAATACTTCTAATGCAGTCCTTAAAGATGCCTATGTGCACCAAAAGAAATTAAATGTATGATATCCAGATTGTAGAAATATAAATAAATAGATAAAGGGTGTTGTCAAAGCAAAGCACTCGCCAATCTATTCACACTATCGGCCTAATCTATACTAGAATTGGTTGTCCTAGCAAACCATCTAAGTGTATAAAAGAGGATATGTGGCTTTAATATGTTATATATAAGTTTAATATTTAAATTGCATGCAGTTTTAATGTTTGTTTATTAAAAGGAAAAAGGGATTATTTAATTGAAGTTTAACTTGTGTGTGCTTGAATTTAAGGGTTAGGGTTAATTATTTAATTATAAAGAATTTATAGATTAATAACCCCAAAGTGTAAGGGCTATTAACATATAAATCCTAGGTCTTACAAATGAAATGTAATCATCCCTCATATAGGATAGATGATCATATAAAGCCTTAATGATTTATTAATGATTTATTAGGGATAGAGAAGGGACCCTTTAATCCAATGCATATGCTCTCCAAATGGAGTCAACTATAGTGTATAGGGTTAATGTGTTATTAGTGTTTAATTAAGGGTTATGAAAATTTATATATCAATGCCTTCCGTGAGCGGAGGCTAGCATGATACATAGAACCCTTAATTAGTTAATTAAGATTTATTAAATCTCTTAATCAAATATGTAAGTGCCATCCTAAAAAGAATCATTCACCTATATAAAGGGATGAGGTGATTTAGATGTATTAAAGACTTTGAAATGTAATGTTAAAACACCCTCTAAATATAATCAGGTGTTAAGCATAAAAGCCTAAATATTTAATTAAGATCAATTATCAAATTCATTTGATTAAAGATAAATTTTAATCAAATAAATTATCAAATTAATTATGTTTAATATTTTTGTTAAATTTTTCTGATTTTTATTGAATTATTTAGAATTTTAATTAATTTTAAATTTTTAATTTATTATAATGAATTATAATTAAAATTTATTAAAAAATTTATTTAAATTTAAATTATTAATCTCTAAATTTTTTTATATTTTTTTGAATTAATCTTATTATATTTAACTAATTGAATTGAGAAATTAATTATTTAATGTGTTAAAAATTAAATTTTAATTGAAATTATAAAATTTTCATGTTTTTTATTTTTATTTAAATTTATTTTATATTTTTGAATTTTATTTTATTTTTAATTAATTTATTTAATTAATATTTAATTATGGGTAATTAAGTATTAATAAAAATTTAATAAAATTTTAATTTTAATTTTAATTGGAATTGATTGAAGTTGATTTTATATTTTTGTAATTTTATTTGATTTATTAGAATTTATTGAAGTTTAGCCCTTAATGAAATGTTGGTTTTGATTAATCGTTGTTTGAAGATCAATTAGTGTCAAATCAAGACAGATTTATTCCTAGTGTATGTAATGACTCTAAATTTTCTAAGTTTAATGTTTCATTCCTATAGGATGTATATTTGTCCCTATATTTTGCTTAAATTAGCTGAGACACACCTTAATTGTAGTCTTTAAGAGCCACTAATATTTGATAAGATTGCAAATCATAATCACTAACCCTTGCAAATAGACATGAATGTAAACAAACCATAGCAATATTGTGTTCTAAGACTAAGAAGATATACATTAATGAATTTCCAAACATTAGAGTTAAATGAAAACTAATCATTAGAAATTCAAATAATAAGCCATTATGCATTAAATTTGATTAATCCCATCATCCATGCTCAAGCTTTTTTTAATAATTCCATAGAAAGGTTTGAATGTATGTAATAAAGCTAAGGTTTATTTATGGTGAATTTTTAAAATATGAACTAAATAATATCCCTTTCTATGCTTGTAAATTTAATAACTCTCAAAATAAAGTTTAAATAAATTCATAAAAATTAGATTATACCATAAACATATCCTAATCTAACTCAAAAAAATTTGGGCTCAAATAACTAAGTAATTAGAGAGTAATGAAGGAGTTTAGGAAAATAAAATAAATGAAATTGCTTTCTAATTACTTAGTATTTTGTTTTAGTTTATTTTTAAATGAAAAAGGGTAAAATTCTAAGGAAAATGATATATTATACATAATTTTTAATTGAGTATTTTATTTATTAAGATTTTTTTAAAGATTCTGTAAATCAATATGTATTTAAAAATAATTTTTATTATATTAATCCGGCGGTGGCGGCGGCAAGCCACGCATCAGTGCGTTATTGGGAAGAACAAAATAACACGTCGACGCAATCATTGTCGATGATTAAATGGTGGACGCGCATCTTGCAACACCACACAAAATCACTTAGTCGAGTCAGCAAACTACGATGGTCGTTCGATCACGCATGATCATTTGGATTGAATGGCAGGATACCGTCGGATAGAGTTTCAATCAAATAGAGGCGCTGCGTGGTTTGAACAGAAGGTAAAATAATAAGATCAAGATCGTTGATCACGTGATCAACATATTAGATCTTGTATAGTTAATGCACGAGTTATTAATCAAACCCCTAAATGAAGAAGTATAGCTCAAACCCGCTCAAACTTCATGAAATTTTAAACAGAGCTTTAGGGGAATGAAATGAAGTATAAGGATTTGATTTTACGGTTTAAAATGTGCTTTTAAAAAAGTTATGTAAATCTAAGTGGTTTTAACTAAGGTTAGAGATTTACCATGATCTAATGAGTCTTAAGAGTCGCTCTCAGGCTTGTTTTGCTTGTTGATAAGTCTAGCTCACTTCTCCAAAAGGGCTCAAAGCTTGGGAAGGTCTGGATCACGGGCTATCAGCCTTGGAAGGAATAGAGGCTTGATGTGAGCGGAATCTCACCGCCGATGATGTGTACTCACCAGAGTTCAACTTGGGGATGATGTAGGAAAGCTAGGAGAGCTGATATGATTGCAAAGTTTGATGGCAGAACCATAATTGGCTATATTTTAAGTTTGATTGTAGGAAAGCTTTTTTTTAGATTTAAGGATAGATCTACAGGGGTATGCAAATTCTAATCTTGGTGGTAGAAGGAACATAATTGGCTATATTTTAACTTTTGAGAAAGACTGTAGTGAGTTGGGTTTTCAAGTTACAAAAGGTTGTTACACTCTCAATCACATAAGCTAAGTTCACTGAGGCTAGCAAGGAGATGATATGATTGCAAAGTTTGATGGGAGAACTTAGTAAAGGGCAAATAAATGTGAAGTTGCATAGTGAAAGCCTAAGTATTATTCATCTTGCCAAGAATATTGTATTCCATGCCAGGATGAAGCACATCTAGCTTCAACATCATTTAATCATATTACTTTTGAAGATGATCAACTATCATTGGAGAATATACACACAACCCAAAATCCTGTAGACATGCTAACAAAGATGGTGCCATGTGATAAATTAAAGTTATTTGTAGCTTCAATTGATCATCATGAAGGCAAAGGGCTAGGGTAAACCACACTATACATACTATGATTGGTGCTATAGATTGGGAGAGAGATTGATCACAATCAATTTCTAAGCGATAGATTGTTAGTTATGTGTGGAATCTGATTGTGTCAATCAATCAAGTTGTATTATTACCTCAGACCTCAATGTTATTGGTCGAGCTCGTTGTTTGGGGGGGGGGGGGGGGGGGGGGGGGGGGGGGGGGTCGAGGGTCCTCCTTTAGCTTGGGTGCTTTGCATTCAATTTTTTTTTCCATACGACCATACAAAGTTGTATCACTTTGTGCTTGAGCGCTAAGGTGTTGTATAGTCTACTTGGAGAAATACAGAGAGTGGAGCGGTGTGGCACTTCAGACCCTAGAATTGTAGGTTTGTAGCATTGTCAGTCATTAGAGACAAAGAATGGAGCATTGTGGCACTCCAAACATGGTGCCACAATGCTACAAGTTTGGCTGGATAGTTTTCCTTCTCGTTTTCATATTTAACTTAAAGGGTTGCATCCCTTGGGTGGTTTTTAGTACCTCTTTGTCCATTTTGTGTAAAGAACAAAGTAAGTGAATGAAGAGAGACAAGGAGAGAGCATGAGAGAGAGAGAGAGAAGAGATTTATATAATTTCTCCCAATTTTTATAGTAGATTTCTTAGTGTGGAGTGGCTCAGTGGGTTTTTCCTGATTTCAAAATTTTCTACATTAAATCTTAGCATTTTTTATTTTTTGTTGTATTTTCTCTTTCTTCTTTGTGCTCACTATGTAGTTTACTTCCCAACAAATCACATAGTTTGCATCTAATCTTTCAACCCTATATTAAAAATAGATTTCCTGTATTTGAACATTTATCTAATATTGAATATAGGGTTTAAACCTTATTCATTTCTAGCCTATAGTTATAACCTAGGGCAGTTCAAGTTGGGAAGGGTTATGACTATACTCAAACTTATATAGTAGAAAATATATGAACACTAACCACTTTTTACTAGGACTCAAGGACAAGCTTTACAATATATAAATCACTCAAGCAAGATTGCTAGAGAATGAGATGATGCTTAACTAAAAGAGAGAGATTTGAATAGCTTTCTTGTTTGA
The DNA here is from genome assembly GCA_019925795.1 of Dendrobium chrysotoxum. Taxonomy (NCBI): domain Eukaryota; kingdom Viridiplantae; phylum Streptophyta; class Magnoliopsida; order Asparagales; family Orchidaceae; genus Dendrobium; species Dendrobium chrysotoxum. Next base: position 267,455 of record JAGFBR010000811.1, read on the forward strand.
AATGTTCTCATTAATGCTTAGAACTATGATTTATATGTCTATCATAAGGGTAATTTTGCCTGAATTGAAGTATTGTTATATTTCTTCAAATAAAAAATAACAGACATATTAACATATATAATGAGGCATGTAAAGTCAAAATTAAAGATAAAAAGAATTATTTCTTAATTAAAAGAAAGATCTTTCATATATTCTAAATACTCTCTCACTCTCACATGTTCTTTCTCTTGCCTTATTTCTATCTTGCATGGATGACAGATTCATCAATTCTTTCTTCTCCTCCCTCCAGTGTTGTTTTTATATGCACTTTCATCTACCTCCCTTCCTTTAAAAAATTGTTCTTCATCATCATTCAAGTTAATAAAAATTTTATCCTTATGTTTCTACTCTATCGATATCATCAAAAATATGATATGGAAAATAGATTTATTCATTACTAAATTTTGGATAAATATTATTATTATTATTATTTTAAGGGAAACCCCGACAGGGCCTACGCATTAATTATAAAATCAAAAGTACAAGGTCCTTAAGGGGATCTTCAGCTCTCTACTGCTCCGAAGAGCTACAAACAAAACAGAAAATAAAATCTTACGAGTCGCAGTTCCCCTACTACTCCAAAATACAAAATAACCTCGGAACATTCTAGGGTGGCTAGGACACCGCACCCAAAAAAGAAGGCTAAAGAAAATAGTCCATAAGCTCAGACCTTCAACAAAAGGGATCGAGCCAGCAACCAAAACCTCGATCCAACCACCTGTATAAAAGAAAACCTTCTAGCACGAAAGATGAGAGTAAAATAAATGAGATTTTGAATGAATATAAAGTAATATGAAAGATATCACCACTATAGAATAAGAAGCTTTCCACCTCCTGAAAGCAAGAATGGGCTAGTACACAAAGATGAACCAAACATAAATGATCATTAGCATAAAGACCGAGGTCCAGAAAGCCACACCAGCACCACAGACACCCACAGACCAAATTACCGTAACCCATCAAAATAACCAATCTAGAGCTAGGAGAAAACAAGTCCAGTAAACTACAGCAGCACAACCGAAGGTAGCAAATCAAATTATCACAACCCAGCAAAATAGAACAACCCATAATCAGAAGCAACACAACAACAAAACCCACCAACTCAAAAAATCTCCAGCCAGCCAACTCCAAGAACTCGCACCAATTTAAGTCTAGGCAGCTACAAGACATAATACCACAACAGAGGCCGCAGCCATAGAAATGAAAAGAAATAGGACCACCACCATTCCACACCAAACCCACACCAACCAAAACCAAAAAAATACAAGTCAACATACCTCAGCAATTAATAACCCAACAGCCTACAGGAACCCCAAAATGCCAATCAACCAGAAAAAAGAGGTAACCCGCAGCAGCAGAAATAGAAGAAACCAACTCACCCAGCAGACCAACCAAATCCACATCCAACATAACAACCAGAACAGAGAAAAAGAAACAAAGAAACTAATAAAAGGGAAGCAAGAAAACTAATGCATCACCCATTACGGATATAAGGCAAACCAGCTTTGTCTAAATTAACAATACCTTTGACCGTAGGAGGTAAGTTTCTGATATTGAACTCCTTTAAAACCTCAAGCTGACAACCAAATTTTGCAAGCCAGTCATTACCGGAATTGGCTTCTCGATAAATGTGAGAAATCTTATAGTTGAGAGTAACAAGAGACTGTTTAATTTTTCTAATAATATAGAAATTTTAAGGATTCCCATCCACTACATTTTCAATGATCTGAAGCAGAAGAATAGCATCCACCTCGATCCACAAGTAATGAAACCCCAATCTAATACAAATATCAAGACCATAGTCCAACCCCATAAGTTCAGTAGTAATAGCATTACAAAGCCTTAGAGGACCGGCGAATGTAGCTAACACACACCCCAAATCATCATGAATAATGCCACCCACACCCGCACAGTTGGGCCCAACAGACCCATCAGAATTAAGCTTAACATAAGGAGGAAAAGGCTTAATCCACTTAACAATCTTCTCAATATTCTCAGAGGTCACACAAATAGTGGAAATACTAAGCTCTAAAGCCATTTTATAACATTTGTAAAAATTCTTATCAGTAAGAAGATTTGATAGTGTAAAGTTGCAAGATTTTGTTTCTAATATTGGAGATAATTTGATTAGCATCTATCTCGATGTCATTGTGTTTGGAATCATTTCTAGCTCTCCAAAGATACCATATAATAATGATAGGAATTAAATTATAGATGTGGCCTTTAATAGTAGATATCCAACACTTTAATATAGATAAAACATCACTATTAATATTAAAATTACCCTTATGAGCCAGCCAAAAAAATACCTCCAAACTTTAAGAGCAATATCTCCATTCACAAAGACATGGTTGACATTTTCAACGCTCGAACAACATTGACATTTGAAGGAAAAATAAAACCTTTTTCCAGAATAATTCATCAACAGGTAGAAAACCTTTAAGACATCTCCACATAAGAACGAAATAAGATAAATGAATATTATTATGTCATATAATAGAAAAAATATGGGAGCTATCATATTTAACTCTAATAGTATTCCAAGCATTTTTCAAATGAAATTTACCAGATGAAGATAAATTGAACAAAATTTTATCCTTGTAATGAAGTTGTAAAGGAATAGTCAAAATAAGTTCAACTAAAGCAATAGGAATAATCTCCAAAAGTTTATTGACATTCCAGGAACCATTAACAATAAAGTTATTAATCTTAATATTATCAAGAGTATGCGTGTATAAAAAAGTATAGATAGAGTAAGGCCCTAACCAAATGTCTTGCCAGAAAAAAATCTCACCTTTGTCCAAACCCCATTGTATGAATTGCTCCGCTTCTCATTGGATGTTGCAAAGCCTTTTCCAAACCAAAGAATCAGAACTTTTATAACTGCATAACAATGGATGCATATCTTTGCAATATTTAAAACTCATAAATTTAGCCCACAAACTGATATTAGATCTAAAGGAAAATCATAATTTATGGGAAAAAGCCTGAACCGTATCGAAAATATTCTTGCAACCTAATCCACCTTCGTTAAAAACCCCACAAACATTCTTCCAAGAGGCCCAACAGATGCAAGAACTATTATTTCTCAAGCCCCATAAAGACTTATTAAACATTCTCTCCAGTCTAAGGCAAATAGACACACTAGGTTGCAAAGTATAAAACAAAAATATGGGGATAGAATTCAAAACACTTTTAATAAGCACAAACCTCCCACCAAAAGAAAGAAAGCTAGAAGACCAATTAGAAAGTTTCCTTTGAAAAATAGTGAACATATCCTAAAAAAGGTGATTGTTTTTTCTACCTTTAAAAATAGGGTACCCAAATACTTAATGGGCGATGACTTCAAATTTAAAACCACAAATTCTTTGGATATCATTAATTCTACTATGATTCATAGAACTAGCAACAATAAAGCTACTTTTCTCATTATTAATGGCCAAACCATTCATATCTTTAAACTGGGAAAGAAAATTGAGTAAAATTTTAATGTTATTAATCGAGCCATTATAAAAGATAATAAAATCATCAGCAAAATTAAGATGAGTAATCATGATACCCCGAATAGTATGAAACAAAAGTTTAGGATGTCTTAAATATAACTCCTCCAACCCACTAGAGAGGTACTCCACAGCAATAATAAAAAGAGCAAGGGACATAGGGTCACATTGCCTTAAACCTTGAGAGGATTTAAAGAAACCATGATTCCTCCCATTAATGATCAAAGAGAAGTAGCAATTTTCAATACTATTTTTAATAAGCAAAATGAAAGAAGCGCTCAACCCAAAAAGAGACAACACATTGTACAAAAAGTTCCAATTAAGATTATCATAAGCTTTAGTAATATCAAGTTTAAAAATAATATTGCCCCCTATAACTTTAGCATTAATATCATGTGTGATCTCTTGGGCAAGAAGAACATTGTCAAAAATGCTTCTCCCCTTCACAAACCCAGTTTGATTATTAGAAATGATTCTAGGCAGAATGTTAACAAATCTACTGGAAATGATTTTAGAATTAAGTTTGTTAAAAAAGGAACATAGGCTAATCGGTCTAAAGTCATTCTAGTTATTGGTAACATCCTTTTTAGGAATAAGGATAATATTCATAGAAGAAAAGAATTTAGGATAGGATTTGCCAGTAAAGAATTCTTTCACCGCCTCCACCACATCCATCTTAACAATATTCCAAGTTTTTTGAAAAAATTTAGTCGTAAACCCATCTGGACCAGCCACAGACTATCCGTTCATGTCCTTAATAATAATCCAAATCTCCAACTCAGAAGGAGGTTCAGTAAGTAATTGGTTCTCATTATCACTAATAATGTGAGGGATAACAAAAGGATTAACAATAGGAATACAGTTCCCCTTATTATTAAAAATGTTGTTGAAGTGGTCGACACTAGACTTAATAATTAATTCCTCAGAATCATACACACTGCCATCACTATCACTAATTTTCTGAATATGATTCTTGACTCTTTTTTTATTAGCCATCGCATGGAAAAATTTGATATTCCTATCACCCTCCAAAATAATCTTAGCATTAGACTTTTGCCTCCAGAAAACTTCCTCCTGACTCTGCAACTGAAAAAGAGCATTCTTAGCCTCATTAAGGTTATTAAGATTTTCAAAAATAGTATTGTCCAAATAGACTTTATCCCACTCAATCACCTTATTCTCCGCATCCTTAATATTAGTAAAGATATTCTTGAAAATATTTTTATTCCACCATCTCAATGTTTGCTTTAATCTACTCAATTTAGACCATAATCTAGACATACCAATAATATTATTATCAGGGTAAATAGGTGCATGCCAGTTGGTATGAACCAGATTCATAAATTCATTATATAAAGTCCACATATTTTGAAATCTAAAAGCATTGGAGCCAGAAGGTCTATTAGTATTGATAGTTAAAAGTAAAGGTGTGTGATCAGACTGAGTTCTACTTAAGTGTTCCACACTAGTCATAGAAAAATCGGCAATCCAAACATTATTAAATAGGAGCCTATCAAGCCTTTGCCACATAGTAACTCTATTCTAAGTAAAATCACTTCCAGAAAACTCGATGTCATGCAGATTACAATCATTAATCATATAATTAAAATCATCCATAGCCTTAGAATTCGGATGATTACCCCCCACTCTCTTGGAAGCATTAGAAATAATATTAAAATCACCACAAACACACAAAGGGCCATTAACATTAAGAACAAAATCACCTAATTGCTCCCAAAGGGGAAGACGACTTAATCTAGAACTAGTAGCATAAACAAAAGAAAAATTACACTTGATGTTAAAACAAATAATTTTAGAATTAACAACTTGAGGGAAATCAGAAATAATATTCACATTAATGGCACTGTTTCACATAATCCAAATTTTATTAGAAAAGTTAGCATAAAAATTTAAGAAACCCAAATGAGAAGCATTAGAAGCAAGTTTATCATTCATAATAAAAGGCTCAATCAAGACTAATAACTGAATATTATGAACTCTACACAAATTTCTAACTCTAATTTTAGAATCAGCCCCTCCCAATACCCCTCACATTTCATATAAGAGCTTTAACTATTACAATTTTTTGGAATCGTTTGAGCTCTGGTAGAACGAGGTGTAGACGGTAAGGTAATTTTAACATGTTTATCTTTTTTTTCCCACGTTAGAGAAGCCTTCAACATCAATATTTTTAGAAGCACTCTCATCATGATTGGAAGACAAAGAATCCACATTATTCACACTATTGTTAGGATCCACATACTTAGGGTCAACTAAAGAATTAGGAATAAAATCTCCTTCTTCACAACCCTCTTTAGACGCATCCTCAGTATCCATAACTTTCTTATCATTCTTAACTTCCCTATTGGCATTAGGAAGCGGATGAGATAAAGGTAAATCAGGATTTTCATTGTTATGGAGCATAGAATCAATTGAAACATAAATATTAGGCACCATGCATTTCAACCTCCATATTAGAAGTACCCACATTAAGAACATTTTGTTTGGCTAAAACACCAAAACTGTTCCCCGACAATTCCACATTTAAATTAATCTCATTTCCCACCTTGTCATTAAGGGAAGGCAGTTCGATCTGATCCACAAGGATCAATTCATGACATTTCTCGATTGGCACATGTTCCCTCGCTATCGCATTAGCCTTCCCAACATGAGAGGTAGAGATTTTTTTTTAAATCTGGATGCAACTTAAAACAGTCAGTTAAATCATGACCATGCATCTTACAATGAGAACAAAAATTAGGGACTCTTTCAAACTCAACTTTTTTGTAAGTAACCAAAAGCTTTGGATCCCACCCAAATTTCCTTGGAATGTTTTTTTGTTATGTCAACCTCAACTAGAACCCTAGCCACAGACGGCCGCGTCCTAGAAGCGGTAGCCAGATCGGTCTGAAGCGGCCTACCAAAAACAGAACCGAGAGCATGTAAAACCTTCGGATTGAAAATGTAAACGCAGATTAGGAAATGAAATCCAAATCGGCACAATAGGCGATTCTTCTTTGATATCGAAAAATGGAGTCCATTTCAGAATACGCATTTGACAATTATTAATGAAGTAAGATCTTCTAGCAAACACCCTACTATAGTCCAAATCATTTGAGAGCTGAATGGCAATATGCTGCAAATCCAGTAAACCCACCGAATAAAAACCAGACAGTTTGAGGCTACTGAAAAAATGGCAAATAGTATCGAGATTTGGTCTACGCAAACCAAATTTACCCACCAAAGTAAATTGAAATGGCGATGCAAGTTTAAGAACCTCTTCATCGTACAAAAGCACCGCATGCACACCATTAAAAACTCTTTGAGTTAAAGTTGGAAGATTATCACCTATCGACGAGGTACCATAAAGGACCTCTTTGAACGATCGAGAGCGAGACTGAGATTTTCGACCATCAGCATCAAGGTTAAAGAACCCTTTGTTCTTACCCATCACCGGCTCGGACATATTCCCCCGAGAAAGAGGCACCCGCCATGGAAAACCAGCCCGAAAAGGGCTACGACCCGTGATGACACCCAAAGCACGCACACGCTGGAAATCCAAGCAAAAGCAGGGAAGAAGATCGAACGCAGAAGGCGAAAAAACGAGGGGAAAAAAGGAACTCTAAAATCGCCAGAGACGGCGCGTTAGGGTGAGAGGAACCAGGTTGAGCTCAATAAATTTGATGATGATTTGGATAAATATTATTCCTTTGATTATAACCGTTAAACATTCTTCTTGTTTTAAATATGAAAAACCAGAAAACTGCCAAAAATAACAAGCCAAGTTGAATCAAACAAATGGCAATTCAAAAAGAGAGAAAAAAAAATCTCCCTTCTCAAATCATATATTTAACCTTTCGTCTAAATTTAACTATCTTCAAATAAAATTTCTTTTCCCAGAAATTTATATTGTCAGCAGCTTCGTATTTCATGGATTAAATTATCATCTGAACTTGTATTTCATGCAGCCAGCTTCCAGAGTAAAGATCGACAACGTGAGGTTCCAAAACATAAGGGGAACTTCAGCTAGTGATGTCGCCATCAACCTCGTCTGCAGCTCCTTAGTGCCTTGCGACCACATAACACTCGAGAACATTAACCTGAAGCCTCTTCCACCAAGCCCAGGCCTCGCCCCTACCATCCCCTTGACCGCATGCACAAACGTTGGAATTGCAAAAGCCATAGGATTCGTATTTCCTCCCCCTTGCTTCTAAAGATACAATAATTTCAAGTGCTTAACAGTAAACGCATATAGAACTGTTCTAATAGAGATACAGTGGTCATAATATTTTTTGCTTCTCACTGAGAATTGTTGCAGATTTTCAGAAAAGATCCAGTCATAAAGTATGATGAAGTGATTTTCTGTATGTAAAGATCAAATATCTATACTTTTGGTTACATTATCTTGCCTTGGATCCATACTTTTCTGAAAATATTTTCTTCATATATTTTTATCACAATATAAGATCTCAGTGTGTCTAGCTTAATTGGAAGCAAAATTGAATACCTTCCTCCAGTAATGCAATGTTGATGGGGAGAAGAAGTCTGAACAGTTTGCAGCCAAGGACAGAAATTGGAGGGATAATGTTGCTCCAGTAATGAGCTCACACTATTCTCCATCAAAATCTTTAATTTTGTTAATTTTACTTAAAGCTTTCTTTTTCTTAGCTAATGTGTGTAAATACTTGGTGTTTTGATCTTATGAGTGGGATACTAGATAAAATCTATTTTGTGATAGCATTTCTAGTAATTTTGATAAGGGAGCATAAGCATAGGTTGCTTTACTTAAATTTTCAATATAAGTGTTGCAAAAATAGTGAAACAATTTATCATCATAAAGGAACCTTTCTAATATTTGTCATAATATATTATTACATCAAGTGACAGGATTGCCCATGAAACCAACATCCATTTGACAACTATCACAGATCATATTAGAGAAATCTACCATAGAATTAAGATTTGAAGAAAAAATAATGTTCAAGTCACTAATAATGAACCACATATCTTCAATAGAATTGGAGTGACAAAAAAGATCATTTCACCCATCCAACTATTGACCATCTTACTTGTTAATGACATTTACAAGACTTGAGTTTTTAAGCTTGGTTTAAGGTGCCATTTCCCTAGTATGGAGACAATATATATTATATGAATTATTTAAGCTACATTTATGAAAAAAATATGTTACTTTTTTTTAATTTAATAATTTTATAAGTTATTTATATTTGTAATTAGAAAAGATATTATTTTCTTGGTAAAATATTTTCAGGATATTCTATAATTATCGAGGATAAAATTTCATATTTAAATGATTTATGTAAACATTTATGTATCATCAATATTTTAATAATGTTTCTAATTATTAACAAATTGTTTTAGAATTATGAAAGGTTAGGGTAATTTTTAATTAAATTCTCAAATTTAGTTAAGCTTCTCTTGTTTAGTGAGATTTATTAAATAATTAAATTTCTAATTTCCTTAATTTATATTTCAAATAAAATTTCATAATAATATATAAAACTACTTGAAAATCAAGAAAATTTAAGAAAATCATACATTTTTATTTTAAATGATTTTCTAGATGGAATATAGTATTTTAAATTTATCAAAAATTTAAAATTTTAGGAATTAAGAAATTATTAGGGTTAGTATCATCTTAGGATAATAAAGCTTAAACATCATAGATGTAGTTAGGTGACACACTGATACCCTAAAATCTAAGCTAAGCTAGCTAGATCCTAAAATAATAGTGCACATCCATCACATTTGACATATAAACATTCTTGATGGTGCACCATAAGATTTAAGCTGCATATGACTATAAAACATGTTTAACACATGATGCTTTATGTCATACTACACCGAATACACATGTTTTTCCATACACCTACTTTTGGCTTGCATTTACACATACACATTCCTCACACATTGTTTTCTTTGTGTTTACTCATAACCATGCCACAATGCATCCTAATATCCTAACATTAATAAAATAATATATGCATCTCATTAGATATATGTATACATAGAGAGAGAGAGAGAGAGAGAGAGAGAGAGAGAGAGAGAGAGAGAGAGAGAGAGAGAGAGAGAGAGAGAGAGAGATATCCATGGCATTGTGATAGTGCACATCCCAATGGTTAAATCTTATTGTGATGCATAGCTAAAAACACCTAGAAAAATTATCATTTTTACTTGACAATTAATCATCCTTCCCAATTGTTCCCTAAAAAGGTAATACATGATTTTCTTTGGCATTACACAAAGTACTGTAGGTCTAAGAACTAATTGTGGGTTAATCAGCATGACCTTGTCGATTCATAACATAGGAAAGCACGTATTGTACTCTTATAATGGTTTAGGTGGATAAAACAAAAAAAAAGATATCATTATATACTATATATTAATATCACTAGAAGTCCTTTTATTATTATTATTATTATTTTGGATAAAACCCACATAGGGGCCTACGCATTAATTTAAATAAAAGGTTACAAGTTCTTAATGAATCAAAAGTCCTCTAAAAGTATAACATTTAAAGTAAAACCTCTGAGCCATTGATTCAATCTAATACAAGAAACAAGCTAAAAGAAAGGGAGGTAAGCCAAATAACCAAGAGGGCCTCCAGACATCTGAAAGTAGCTAGACAGCAACCATCCATCCAAAAATGCCTCTAGCCGATAGAAAGTACACAAGAAGCCACCAAACATAAAAAAACTACATAAAATCTAGGAAAAGAATGAGAAAACAAATAGAAAATTAAAAGGCCAAGTGAAGAAAACCCCATCAAAACTCAGCGGCATCCAGACCAACCAAGAACAGCCAAACCAGGATCAGGAACACAGCCACAAATCCCAACAGCGCGAGCCAACCACCAAAGAAAATCCCTAGGCCCAAGACAAAAAATGCAAGGCCCCCAACAGCCACCAAAAAAAAATAACAACCATAGCAAAACCTTACAAAACAACAGACATAGCAGAAGAACAACTAGTAGTAACACCATGCTCAGCTAAAAAAAAAATTAACTTTCTATTTCTTATTTTTCTCCCCTAAAATAGTAGAGAAACCAGCCTTATCAAATTTTATCACATCCAAAACAAAATCCTCTAAAGATAAATTAGAACGGGCACTATAAATATCCCCCATCACAACACTTATTACCCGAGAATTCCTCAATCCAATCAGAGTGATCAACAGGGTCAACCAAACCCTTATGCAACTCACCATCCAAGTTGATACACGCAACATCCGGAACGGGAGAAACAGGAAGATCAATAATAGGGACGCTATTAGAAACATCCAGCCCTTTAATAAGAAGATCAGAATCCATGATAGGATTAGAACTAGAAGCCACGAAGTTACCCATAACATCACAACCGTCATTCGACAAACTCAAACCAGCAAAGGAAGAAATTAAATGCTTACTAGAACTATCAGAATTATGATCAATGTTATCCATTTTACCACCACCACAATCCAAATTTTTTAAAGAATTAGCACCAAAGGGAGTAACAAGAGGGGAATCAATATTATTGTTAACACATTCAACTTCAGAAGGAGGAATAATAGGAGAAATCAAAGATCCCATTCCTAAACGTACATTATCAAGAGCAGAAATGTGATCATTCAAAGGCACCTTACTAGAATCCCCAGCAAGAATAGGGGCATTATCGGATTCAAGATCATTTAAAGCCAAAACCCCAAACTCCACAACAGGAATAGGGACATAAACAATATGAGGCTGATTAGAAGTAACATCAGCCTTCCTCAACTGAGGATACAATTTAATATATTCAAAATTTTTATGACCCACAGCTTTGCAATGAACACAAAAACTATAAAAACCTTCTAAAACCACCTTTTGAATATAACCAAATTTCTCCAGACTAAGCCCAACATAATCGGGATAGGTCCTAAAAATGTCCATTTCCATAAGAATACGAGCAACGGATTGCCTAAAACCCACAGCAGTGGCGTTATCCATTTGCAATGGTTCGCCAAATAAAGAATCCAAACCAAAAGAATGCGGGGAGAAAAGAGATGGGGCAAAGCTACGGAAATAAGATCCAGGCAAGGACGATCAGAGACTCTTTCGATAAATCAAGAAATGACGTCCATTTTATCAATTTCATAAACAACCGTAAATGAAGTAAGATCTATGCACAAAAATGCTTCCATAATTCAGATCATTAGAGAGCTTGATCAAAACATTGCTTTGATCCAAAAGGGTGACAAAAAACTCAACCGATAGTTTGAGGTTGAAGAAAAATTTTCTAATCGAATCTAACACAGGGAGGTGGAGCAGAAATTTCCCAACCAGAAAAGAATCGGAAGGTTTAGAAAAATGAAGAACTTCTTCCTCCGAGATCCATAAAGTTGGCAAACCCCTAAGCGTAGTAACTTTCAGATCTGAAAACTCCTTCGACGCATTAGAGCCAGATAAAACATCTTTAAATGATTTAGAACGAATCTTACAAGTGAGAAAGCCAGGATTGCTACTCTTAAAAACAGTCGACATAGAAACACTACGCCAAAACAAACGAAAAGCAAACAAAAGAAGAAGAAGAAACACTACGACAAGGAGGAAAACCAAAACAAATACCACGAACAAAAACCACGAGTGGAGGCGGAGCATGCAAGAGAGGAAAGCTGGAGGAAAAGCTTGGATGAATGAAAGATAATCATTGCTTACGAGAGGAGTAAAACTAGTACATTTGTTAGACCAACAATAAGATTTTTTATGCACTTTAGACAACTATATAAAAATAGGATATGCCTTATTGTGTTTGACCTAAGACAATGTAACTCATGATTTTTGGTAATGAACCTCAAATTATTTTGATAGCACAAGATATCAAAACTAAGGGATATTGATTGAGCCTTCTTCAATATCTGACCTCTGTTGGGGTTTGGATGCTAGCCTTCTTCTTGACCTCTGTTGGGGTTTTCTCTCTATTACTTTTGAGACTTTCTTAAATTTCTATAAGTTTTTTGTGAGCTTTATCTGGAGTAGTAAAGAGGTTAGATCTTACAATGCTCATAACGGTAGAAAGTCTTTGATTATTAACTCTGTCCTTGCTTTTTGCGTAACTACTACCTTGTTTTCTTTTCTGCATATTACTTTTATCCTTGCAGGCCTCTTTTGCAGGTTTTTGGAGAGTCTCTCTCGTTTTGTGCAAGGTCATCTGGGTCTTCAGAGGACGGTGCTGAACGGTATTATTTTTCTCCTCTTATTTTGGTTTATTTATTTTGGTTTCCATAGAATGTTATTAGGGAATGGTGTATTGGTTATTAGTAAGGAACACTGGCTCTTAGGTTTTTTTCTTTTATATCTTGTAGCTCTTATGAGCAGTAGCGAGCTGGTGGTCCTTTTAAGGACCATGTAACCGTTTTTTGATATTAACGCGAAGGCCCGACAGAGGGTTTCCCCCCCCCCCCCCCCCCAAAAAAAAAAAAAAAAAAAAAAAAAGGGATATTGATTGAGCACATTCTCCTTTCTTTAAATTATGCTCCCTCCTCATATCATAAGTACCTTTTAGTCAAAGATAATATTTTTTTCTCTTTTTTTTTTTTCCCTTTAGTTTTCCTAAAATTTTATCAGGCCCTCTTAAATGATGCTACTCATGGTTGCTGGCAAGGATGCTCGAGTTTGGTTGGGTCGACTAATTACACTAGCTAAATAAACTAAAATTCTAATAAATCAGGATAACAAAATCATATGATCTTGAACTCGTTCATCCATCCTTCACCGTGAGCTTTAACCTTGATCTTAAATTTCTCCTTGAAACCCTAAGTTGCTCTGATAATCCCTTAATTGGCTTTTGCTTCTTTCATAGAACATGCTCTTCTCTCACACTATAACAAGCCCTATCATCACTAGATAGAGTAGTTTTGATCTAAATCCTCATACTTTCCAAGTACTAATAACATTTGCTAATCAAGATTTTTTCTTGGATATTGCACCCAAAATGTAATTAACAATGACACCCATAAAAAAATTTGATCCCATAACAAAATAAATCCTGATTACTCTCCATGATTAGTTATATTTTGATGCACAAACCCTCTTTCGTACATAAGGCTCTTTAAAGTTGACTAATGACTCCATCATTTCATCACAAATAAGAACCTATGGCACAATAAATAATCAAGAATCCTATAAACAAAAACTTGTTCACATAAGTCGCAAGCAAAGTCGTTTATAATGCTCAAACTTTAAGCTACTCATTACAGTAAAACATGGGAAGATCGATATAGCCATATTTTTGTGGAGTTCATGGCTATCTGCAGCAACAGCTTTTGATCTCGCTTGCATGCCATCAATTTTCCCATTCTATGCTTCCAAAGAAGTTCCACATGAAAATTCACCAAAGCATTAATTATTCAGTTTCTTCTCTCTTAACGCACCAGAACAAATAAACAAAGGAAAAAGAGGGAGAGGAGAGAACAAGTGCATAGCAACTTCAATTTCGTTGCATTTTTTCTCTGATATCCAGTTTATACAATAGAAATGTTACATGCTTTATTCTCTAAATGCAGCCACCAAAAAAAAAAAAAATTTAAAAACACATTTAGTTTCCTCAATGATCGATATCCTTTAAATTCAAGTTGATATTCAACAGAAGAAATTATATGATCAGTTCTTCAGTGTCCCCCTTAGATGTCAGTATTTGGAGGACCTGCTTCATTGAAGGTCTCTTCTGAATTTCTTCTTCCAAGCACAGTAGCCCCACATTTAGCAGCCTCAACATCTCTTCTTCATTGTAGTTTCCACCTAATCTTCTATCTACTACACGGAGAAGTTCACCCTGTAGTTTCAGATTCCGAAGGAATTTAATAAATATGGTCAACCCCTGAGTCCTCTGACAGCAAAGCCGAAGCACCATGGATCCATATAAATAAACATCAAGCTTTTCTGTCACAAAAGCATTCAGTTGACACTCTGGAGGATCCTGCTCCGTTCTTTCCCTCCATAGTATATATGGCGGCCCACTCATAGCCAGGCCAAAATCCGCCAATTTTGGATTGAAATCAGCATCCAGCATCACATTTCCATCTTTGACATCTCCATGAATCACCCTGGGCGAACAATCTTCATGAATATAGACAAGAGCCTCTGCAACACCAACAGCTATTTTATATCTCTCAGGCCAGAGAAGTAGTTGTTTACGATTCCGAAGGGCTTCCTCGAGGCTTTTATTGGGCATGTAGTCATATACAAGAAGGGGTTCATTAAGGTTCTCATCACACCATCCTCTTAATTCAAGTATCTTATCATGTTGAAGGCGGTGGATAGCCGTTGCCTCTATTTCAAAACTGAGCTTGCTTGTAGGGTTCTGATTAAATCTCTTCACTGCATACATAGTGTTTGATCCAGAAAAGATTGCTCTGTACACTGAAGCATAGCGTCCTATTCCAAGAATCTCTGATTGGTGGAAATCTTTGGTTGCAACACTAAGTTCATCGTATGTGAACTTGTGAAATCCAACTAACAAATATGAGTAGAAAGAATCCTGAGTCGAAGCAGGTGTTTCCGAAGATGGGATTTGAGGGTTGTTTTCTGTCCTTTTCGTGAACAATTTTTTTAAATAAGAAAAGACAGCTGAAATTATTGATAGAAGAGCAAGTACGGGTGTATAGACCCCAAGAACAATGTCTTCCTTCTTGCACTGTTCAGGTAGAGAAGTATCAAACCCGAAGGTTTTGAGGCTTCTGCATTTGATTACTGGATTGGTGGCGTTTACCACCTTCTCGGAAGTTGAAAAATCCACGTAGAGGAATGGTGGAAATTGGTTTCCAAAATTGCATTTTGCGGAGAGAACGGGTTTCTTGATCCATTTTCTTGGTAGAATAATCCACACAGTCAGGCATCTGTTTCTTCCATTCTTGAACTCTAATAAATCTTTTGAAATGATCAACAGTTCTAGCTCCACTGGAAGAAAATTTTCATCAAGAAGTAGCTCTTGTGAGGACAAGAAGAGCGCAGGACCATTGCTTCCTTGAACTGAGAAGAAGAATTCTTTACTGAAGGAAACAGATGACTTTGCTATCATCTCTTGGAAAGGAACAAGAAGGGTGAAGACGACTGTGGCACCTGAGGAGCGTGGCAAGGATTTGTTCGTGAAGGAGGGGTCACCGAGGAGAGTGACATTCTCCACACACAATGCCGAGATGTGGAGGCTCAGGTTGCAGATCAAAGCAGAGCTGTCATTGCCATGGAGGGAACAGAGAGCGAAGGGTAGGAGGAGGAGGAAGAAGACGAGAAAGATGATGGAAGATGTTCTTTCTTCATCCATTGACAAAGCTTAGGAGAATAGAGAAGGTGGAAGATTCAAGTGAAGAGATTTTGATGTAAAACGATACAGAGGGCGAGGAGAAACACATAATGTGGGCTTTATAGTTAGTTAGGCTTTGTAAATCGGTGTTTGGTTTCAGTTTTAACCAATTGTTAAACGGAAATTTAGCTTAATCTGTCTTATAATGAGCGTAATTACTCCAAAAATATTTTTTTATGCCATATAATGAAATAATTGTTCAAATATATCTGCTATATATTTATTTTATCAGATATGCTGATAAAGCCATTTTAGATGAAAATATCTGTAAAATATCGAATTATCTCCAGTTTTAAATGCTAAGCATTATTCTTCTTAGCTTCTTCATATACTTTTAGTCAATTTCTTCTATAGCTTTTGTTGATTTTTTCTTTCTTTCGTCTTAGTTCTTATAGGAGGATAAGAAGTCTCAAAAGTTTCATATATTTTATATACACAATTACAAAGATGAATAAGAACTAGTTTAGTTTAAAGTTATAAGTAATGTGTAATATTAATAATCCATGATATCAATTCCTCCAAAAAATATAGTTTTAGAACGTAATCTTGAATTCTTCTTCAATGAGATACCTAAATTTATCCAACACCAATCTCCTATTTGCGCATGAACAATACCAATAAAGATTTTAACTACAAAAGATAGTCACAAAAATAAGCATTCATGTTGTCATCAAGAAGGTGCTAATAGATAAATTTAATGAAAGGTCAATTAGTTTAGCACCTACTAATGATGCATCGCAAATTTATTTCAGAATTGATGAGCGTGATGCTATGGATATACAAGATGAGAATAATGGTGGCTTCATACAGGTTCGATCTTGATATATCATCAAATAATTTTTATGATAGGGCACGAATCTCAAGGCAAATTTGAATTGAAAACTTTCAAAATTAAATCTGGGACCATCTGAACTCCACTTTTAGCAAACTTATAATCAAACTGAATGTCTCGAAAAGGCGAACCCAATGTCACCAAATTCGACCAATCCGAGCAAAAAATGGGTCCAAATCAAGAGCCCAAAGCACATTTAGAAGGTTAAAAATATAAATTGGATGACCAAACGATTTTTAAACGTGACATGCTTATAGTCGAATCGAGCAGCTTGACTAGACAAATTCAACGAGCCCAAGATCGTCGAATTCTAATATAACTATGATACTCAAATACTTGATAAATGGTTCATAATCAAGGGAGTTGATATCGATCATCCATTCAAAACACTCCCAACATGCCCTTGATCTTCTCCCTATTTACTAACCATACCACTCCCCAAAAACTATAAATAGACTCCTCATTCTTCACTAGGGGAGGGGGGAAGCAAGGGGAGAAAGGGAGGAGAAGAGAAAGAAAGAAGAGAAATCTGATATCTCTCTTGCCACCAAGCTCCTCCTCGACCACCGCCTAGCCACCAACCGTCACCAAACTTTCTTAGAACTTTTGCCCAGCAACCAACTTTCATCGGGCTTGCACCCAGCCACCAATTATCCTCGAATTTTCTCCCGTCTCCAGACTACAGTCCTTCCGACCACCATCACACGACTATGATCTTTTCGACCTCCGTCGCCCGCTGACTATGGTCCATCTTTCAACCATCATCACCAGATTATGGTCCTCCCGATCTCAATCACCAACCGACTATGGTCCATCTTCCGACCACCGTCGCAAAATTATGGTCCTTCTAACCTCGGTCGCCCGTTGACTACAGTCTTTCAAACCGTTGTCACCCGATTATGGTCTTTTCAACCTCCGTCGCCCGCCAACTACAGTCCTTCCAACCACCGTCACCCAACTATGGTCCTTCCGACCACCGTTGTCCGACTACGATCCTTCCAACCACCGTTGCCCAACAACGGTCCTTCCGACCTACATCACTCGCTGACTATGGTCCTGCCGACCAAATGAACATGTCGACACTAATTCTTCTAACGCCCACCATGTAATGCACTCTACATGATGCCTATTTGCTACACCTAACCAAGGCCTTCCCCCTAAGGAAGGGCCTCATTTGTAATCAACTAGAAACACTAGTGGATTCATTTAAACTAGGTCACATGGTTTTCCCCCCTTTTTTAGGGGTTTTCACATAAAAATTCTCGTATCTCTTATGAATATTACACCTTATCTTTCATATATTTGTGTGTTGGATCTTCGTACAAATCTAGGATGCTAAAATTTATATTTTTCTACCACCACGAATGTTTCAGTCCGCAACACTTCTAAAATTCTTCCATTTTTTGGCACAATTTTTATCAAAAATCCCAATGAAATTTTTAGTTGATGAATACTACATCAATACTCCCATTCTAGTCAAATTACAACCTTACAATAAATTTCTTTTTACATATATGACATTTCTCCAAACATAACTGACTTTATTTTGGTCCTTTTACGGTTTAAAGGTGTAGTGATTCCACATCTTACTTATAAGCTACAATTATCACCTCACATTTAAATCTTCCATACTTTTCATGTTCTCTCTTCCTGAAATTTTATACTGAGAACTCAAGCCTTCCAAATGATGTCTGGTTCAACTGTTTGGTTGTCCACCCTATTTAAGCAATTAGATCATTTAGTTCTCATGTTGACCTCTACTAAAGCAGCCAAGAGAAAACAAAAAAAAAAGAAAATAAAAAAAAGGCTAAAAATTATTACCTGTAGCACCCATCCCGCAAATCTTGTAGAAATCTCGATCTCCTGCTACAGTACTCATTACCTGCAACGGCGTCGAAATCTCATCTCGCGTACATGACAGTGCCTCGATTCCTCTCCCTTCGCGTCGTTAAAACGAGTGCTCAAGGCTCTCAATTTCCTTCTTCTTCTCCGACTCATTCTTAGGCTCCAAGCTTCAGCAAACTCCCGCAAATCTTCCCGCAACTCTTCCTCCACTCCAGTCGCAAGCAACCCACGACCAAACTCCATGCTTCAGCCCTCAAACCCATTCGAAGCCACTACTCTAGCCTTCTTTGCCTCCTTTGTGGCCAGTTGACTTCGCCTCTTCGATGACGTTCCCCTCATGTAGGTTTGAAAGTTATGACACTTTGATCAGAAGCAACGACGGGAATTGCTCCCTGTGAAGATAACTTTCTTCCTTTCACGAGCTTCTTACCCTTCCATAATTGAGCTCTTACCTTGCTGAAGCCGGACCTCTAGCCCAAAACCAACACTGATCTCCTCCTGCAGATCCCTAGCCGAAGCATCCATCCTGTCGTCTTCAAAGCCTTCGAACTAGGCGACTCTCCATCCGACCCATAGCCGACCTCCACAGACAGAAGCAAGCTGAATCCGAGCCCTCCCTCTCTAAGTGATCTCCATATAGCCGCAAGCCCTGATCTCCCTCAGCCCTAGCCAAATCCCCCCGGCCCAATTGAAGCTCACGACATGTCCCTACCTAACACCTCCTGCTCTTCCCATTCGCAAACTGAACCTCACTCATTTATATTCAACCTAACCGGCCCCTCTTCAACTCAGCTCACTCACTCACCTCTTCAACTCAGATCACTCACTCAACCCACTCAACTCAGTCCACTTAATTGAGTCAACTTAGCCTACTCTACCCAACACTAAGGTAGAAATTTCCTATGCTTTTTGTATTCATTTTAGTATGGTTAGTTAGACATTATAATAGTTATTATTAATCATAATAATAATAACTATTGTTATCATTATTAATTTTTAATGATAATGATGGTTATTATTATTATCTAATTATTATTATTATTAGTATTATTTTTATTATTGTTGTTATTGTACAAAAAAAGAAAAGAAAATTACAAGGAAAGAAGCAAATAAGAAAGAAGTGAAAAAAAGAGAGAGAAAAGAAAATTGCAAAAAGAGAGTGAAAAGAAAAATTTTATATTTTATTTCTTCATGCCAACTCCACTGATGTTCCCTCGCCAAGGTATAACCTCCTAAACTTTGAAAACCCATTCTTGACACTTGCAGCGCAGCGAACAACCACCCATGCTCGCTTTTCTTAGCACCGTGGGAGGGAATTTGTTGCGGTGCTAGCGGCAAGGCGGGTAATCCCCCCTAAGGTCTTAATTTCAGCATTTGTAATGTGCCGAGGGACCCCCTATGCATGTTTTTCTTAGCGTGGTAGGAGGGAACTCGGTGCAATGCCTACGACGAGACAAGCAATCCTTGTGTAAGCTTTTCTTAGCACGGCGGGGCAAAATATAAGTACCCGTACATGGGAAAAAACTATTTTTTTCAAACATGTGCTTTTGAAGACCCATGCACGCCTTTTTTGGCGTGGTGGGGATCAAGACTACGGCCATGGTGTCCCACGACACCGACTGTGCACGTCATTTTTGACGTGGTAGACAGGCTAAGACTCCTGTAGTTTCTCCTAAAAGGGGGAGATGCCGGGAGATTGGCGAAATTTTTAGTAAACCAAGGACCTGACTTGAATAAGAAAGGATAGCAGGGGACTGTATCTGGACTGAATCTGGACATCAAATGAACTAAATGAAACTTGAAGTCAAACTTGACTACCAAGAACTTGGACTCAAATTTGACTTGAACTCAAATGAACATTAAATAAATGACATTAAATCAAGAAAATGAACTTGAATTGAATATAAATCTCACTCAAATTTAAACAAAGCAACAAGACTTGGACTTTTAAACTCAAGCAAAGACTAGCGTTAGACCACAGGGAACTTGATGCAAAAGAATTTGAATTCAAGGAGTTTGAGCTTGACACCAATTGGATTAAATTTGAACTTGAACAAACATAAAAGAGCTCGAATGAGCATAAAGAATTTGACTTGAATGATAACCAAAATTTCAGTGGAATTGTCACTTCAATTAGAATGCAAAGTTTGAATCATTTAAGTCTCATGCAAACAAGCAAGGATCAAGTGGAGAAGATGACTTCTTTGCCATCAAAGCCTAGTATCTTGTAGACAAATATATCGATTTACATGTAGATAATAGTGACAATTGTTAACCTACAAGTACAGGTCAGAAGATTATGATAAATGCAGTTCGCTCGCAAGTGATATTCAACCAGTTATAAAGAAGATGCACACTTCTTGTTGGCAACAAAAATAAGACTTATCATGCATACAACTCTTGGCGGTCGGGATCAACATATAAGTAAATGAGCACAATGGACCTGCCTATAGTTGATGATGTTCCTTGTAGGGATATATAGAGGCATACAACAAGCACTGGGACATTCATATAGTCTCAATGATTTAGTGGCAAGCAAGTATATCAATCCCCTGTGAGTAGAAAAATTTGATGTGCAATAAATATAACAGCCCCTACAAATAATAATAGTCGATATTCTTGGAGAAGTTAACAATGAATATAACTCATCAAACACCCTACATCAGCACACAAATGAATATATTAGCTTATATCTAAGCAACAGAGCCTCCTATAGACATGTACGATGCAACATGTGGTAAATGCTAATGTCTGCTGGCGACAATGGGAGGTGTGTCATATGCATGATAATATACAAGTGGGTGATAATCAATATGTTAGGGGTGCTACAAAACCCCTATAATCAATCATCATTCAATGGCTAGTAAATGTATTAATTCCTTTCACTACAGAAAAATTGCCAATTACCGACGGCTTTTTCCGATGGTTATGATAAATTTTTTGGTAGTTATGAAAATTATCGGCAGTTTTCCTGTGGTTTATTAACCGCCAGTATAAACTGCGTAGGAAATAATTTACGGCGGTCAATTTTCAGCGGCTAAATTTACCGGCGGCTTTCTAGCGGCAAACACAGCCAATAATTTTCGTCAATCAAAGCGCCGGCGACCGCCGGTTAATTACCAACAGCGTACCAACCAGTAAATTGCCAGTATTTACCAGCGGCTATATTGAACTTCCGACGGTTAAAATAAGCATCCTGTATCGAAGTTTTCGGCAGCCAAATCACCGGTTAGCCGCTGAAAATCTGTAGCATTTAAAAAAAAATTGACAGTCCCCCTCTATTTACTCTAATTTACACAATACATATACATAATTCAAAATATATATAACATATAAGGGCAACACATCACTATAATCAACCCACATAAATGGAGTAAAAAAAATAACATATATAACATTCAATAGCAAAACATAATCAACAAATCAAAATCCACAATAAGCAGAAATAAATGTTTAAACAAAGAGAAATGCATATGTTCTACAATAAACATAATATATAAAATCCACAGTAAGATATATATTCTGAATACACCAAAAATTTCATCAATCAAATAACATCACTAATCATCTTCTGTGTCCTTCCTGCCTTGTGATTCATGTGTCGGCTCTTGCTCATTCTTCTTCTGATTTTCATCTCTATAGGATTGCAGCTCCGCCTGCATCTCATTTTGAATCTTTCTCATCTCCTCTATCTCTTTCGTTAGGGCAGCAACCCTTTGGCTAACAATTTTTTTAGCTCCACTAGCATCATAAAATGCTGATGTAGATGAACTGCTTTTATAAGCATAGCCTTACAAACCCAAGCCATAAACCCTCCCCCTCTGCCTTCCTGCAACAACATATGACCATATCTGATACTCCAAATATTGGGTCGATCCTGAAGATGATCCCTCACCAGTAGACTGATGACTTTTCTGAACTCGTATAAAATCATCCTGCGAGATTAAATCCATAAAATAAATTTATATTAGAAAATTAATTATATTCTATTTTATTACTCCAAAAATTATACTCACATGAGCTTTTTTTGCCTTTTCATTAACCCACTGATGGTCAGCTTGATGTTGGTGAGTCCTAGTATGCAACTCTAGTGGTGTCGGCTCCCGGCCAAGAAACTCTTTCTGGAAATAGAAGATATAGTTAAAATAATATACATATATTTATTGAATTGGTTGAAAGCTTTTACCAATCATCGTCTATGTTTAGTATGAGGCACAGATCCACCAGTATGAAGAGAGCTTCTTAAACCCTCACAATCAGATGCTTTGTTATACTTATTTTGCTCTCTCAATTTGGTGAACTCAGGGCTTGCCCAAGCTCTACTCAAATCTACCCATACTCCCTCTCTAAT
This sequence comes from Dendrobium chrysotoxum, assembly GCA_019925795.1. Classification (NCBI taxonomy): domain Eukaryota; kingdom Viridiplantae; phylum Streptophyta; class Magnoliopsida; order Asparagales; family Orchidaceae; genus Dendrobium; species Dendrobium chrysotoxum. Next base: position 290,357 of record JAGFBR010000811.1, read on the forward strand.
CCATACTAGATGCTGCCCGGACTTTCTAATATCCGTGAACATGTTCCTAAGATGAGTCGATACTCTCCTCTCAAAATTTATTCTGATCCTCGTGCCATGCTTAGGCAACCACCTAAAATTTTTGTGTAAAAAAATATAGGCATAATAAATAATATTAATACAAATGAAATCAAATATTTAATTTATGCCAAATAAATATAACTGAAATTCTCTAAACCATATATCCTTAATTTCCTTTGGGATCTTCTTCCATGATAAGTAAAGAACATCATATTTGCTCCGTATGATATCCCGAATCTTATGGGTAGATGGCCTTGAGGGATTGAAGCTGCATGTTAATTTTTTTGTCAATAAGATATAGTATATCAAATTACAATAACTTTGCAAAATAAATTGAACTTAAGTATCGCCCTCAGGGTCTATGTATAGACGCTTATCTGGTGCAGCTGCAAGATCCCCGGCACCAACCTCTGCTTGTGTAGTTGGTCCACCATGTTCTGGCTGCACAGGATGTGGGTAATAATAGGGGTGGGGGTAAGGAGGGTAAGGGATGGTGGATAGACCAATTTGTGATATTGGTGGGTGGTAATATGGATAGAATGGAGCTGCATGTGTCTAATTTGGAGAGGAAATTTGAGGACTCGTCTATGTTGGAGGGAAGTACGCAGGAAAGGGTAGTGGTACTCCAACCACAAGTGGATCTAACTATCCCTGACCCTGCTCACTAGGGGACTGCTGTTGACTCCTAGGTGGTGGTGATGGTATCACTGGTGGAACTGATATCTGCCCATCACTTTCATCACCCTGTCTAGCTCTGCTTGGTCCAATGCTTAAATATTTCTTACGAGAAAACTTTGAAATGAAGGACCTACGAGGAGGATCGTCACCTGAAGCCATCTGCATTAAAAAAAGCAATTAGTAAATCATTGTAATATATAAAAAAATTAAATTATAATAATTATGAAGATTTGCTTGATAAAAAAATAAAAATACAAATAGGATTTTATAAGAGACATTTAGCAAGATATGTTTACTAACTTGATTTCCAAAAACTATAATTCAATAAGTACATTACAATAAATTTAGTCACTTAAATTACAAGAACTATTCAGAATCAAAATTATTTTTATTGTTCTTTAGGATATCTTCATGTTCTTCCTCATTCTCACTTGATGAGCTAGTTGAACTATTCATATCTTCTAACTGCATTTCAATATTATGGACTGTAGTTGGCATCTCATCAATTTTAACCTACAATTTGACATCTCATCCTCTTGAGGTGCAGTTGCTACGATGTATTGTTGATCAATTATCCCCCATATTTTTATTTTTATGACAGCTAGCCAATCTTGTTTATCTCTACGACCATTGGGATATTTGTTAAAATAAACTTGAATAGCTTGACTTGCTAACATAAATGGATCAAATTTTCTGTATCTTCTACTATATTTTACGTCTACTAAACCATACAAAGGATGAAACCTTGTGCCTCTATTCTGTACTGAATCATACCATTGATAGTTAAATAAATATACAAAGTTCTCATCTTCACCTGGATACTCTAGCTCAAGAACCTCATTCAATCGTAATAATCACACTCATCTTATTCATGAGTATTCCCTATAACACATACTCTATAATTTTTAGTTTTTCTTCCTTCACTCCATGACTTGGAATGAAATCTGAACTGATTCATTATATATATATATATATATATATATATATATATATATATATATATATATATATATATATATATATATATATATATATATATATTGGCCAGGTGTTAACTTTTTGTATTGGGCCCCATGTTAGTGCTTGCAGACTTTTATCGAAATACTTGTTATCAATATTATGTACCTAAGAAATTTTTTAAATATTAGGGCTTTTAGTATTAAATAGAATGTAATTTAATAAAAATTTTAAAATTTAAGGACTCACATAAGATCTAAACCAAGCTGGGAATTCATTTACAACAAGTTGCTCAATATCTATAGTATTTGTTTGAGGCAAATTGCTTACAAAATACCTGGTGATAAATCATCCAAATAAGACTTCAGTATTTAAAATAAACATTACTCATTCTGCACATTATGGAAAAACTTGCTTAAAGATTGGTTGGACTTCTTCACAGTGCAGTAGCATATATAAAGTCGTTGTTTTGATTTCTAAATCATTGAGGAATCTTTCAACACATTTGTCACTGAGCTTTCCATAACTTCTAAAGATCGATAGTGTATACTATAATTGTTCTTCTACATCAAAGTCCATGTTAAGACCAATTTTTATTCTTGTACTCCTTATATGGGGCTCGAAGTAGTAGGAGCAGAAGTGAGTGAATTTTTCAGACAAATATGCTTCACATATTAATCCTTGTAGTCTTGTTTTATTCTTAACATATTTTTTCAACTTATTCAAATATGTGTTAAAAAATTATAATTATTAATTACCATTAAAAAATTTAAGACAACATAATAAAAATATGTTTCACCTCCTGAAAGGATACATCCAACGATATTGTACAGGTCCATCAACTCTAACTTCGTAAGGTATATGGACTGGAAGATGTTCCATAGAATCAAAAAATCCTAGGGAAAATTTTTTTTCTAACTTGCATAGGATGATTGGTATGTTCTCCTCACTCCTCCGTAAAATATCTTCTTTTAGTTTAGATGAATATAGGTCTTTGAAGAAAATGCTAAGCTCTGTCAACAAATTTGATATGTAATATGATAACATACATACTATGATCGGAAGGAGAACCTCCATAATTATGTGACAATCATGACTTTTTAGTCTAAATAACCTCACAGATTAAAGGTCTACACATTAGCTTAAGTTTAATCCATAGCCATCATGCATTTTAAACCTTTAAACCACTGACATATTGATCTTTTTTACTCTAACATGAAAGAGTATGGTGCTTTGGGCTTCATTATTTTGCCGTCGTTAGTTGTTAATAACTCTAGATTTCTTCATCGACAGTACTCTTTAATGTTCATTCTAGCTTTGACATTATCCTTACTCTTACTTTTAACATCCATAATTATATTAAAAATATTATCCATGAAGTCCTACCCAATATGCATAACATTCAGATTATGCCTTATCAAATTTATTCTCAAATATGATAATATTCAGAAAATATTTTTTTAATCCAATTATATTGAAACCATATTCTAAAAATTTACACTCTGATAATGTTGGAAAATTAATAATTGATGAAAACTTAGAAAGTCTCTGTAGTATGTTATCACCACTTAATCTTGGTGGAGGAGGTGACCTCTCAACTCTATTTTTAACGAATGCTTCCTTATTCCTCCTAAACAAATGATTAGCGGGTAGGAATATATGATGACAATCAAACCAAGTATTTTTCCCTCCATGTTTTAGTGTGAAAGCTTTAGTATTCTCCATGCAGTTAGGGCAGGCTAATTTTCCTATTGTGCTCCAACCAAGCAACATACCATAAGCTGGAAAATCGCCAATGGTCCAAAGCAATGCATTGTACTTGTAGTAACTCAAAGAATTTGTTGGTTTCTATATTTGGTGGCTCTTCCATACTAGCCCTTAAATTAGGACCTACTACATCAAAAATAAGTTTTTCATACGATCTAGTCATTTGATCTTCATCAAATATTTCAAAAGTTATGGATGGACAGGCATGAGTATCTCTGTGTGGCTCGTACTCTCCATGTGAGGTCCAAATCCAGTAGTCTGGAACAAATCCCCTACGATATAAATCAACCTTTACATCATCGGGCTTAAGGAATGCTTGATTTTTGTGCTTCGAATATGGACATCTAAATATTCCATCAAACTTAAAGGAAGGTAGTTGAGATACAACTTGAATAAAATTCTCAACTCCCTACATAAATTCATCTGTCAATCCTCCTCGACCCGATAACAATCTGTTATACATCCAATATCTCTCTTCTTAGATAGTCATTTAGATATTAAAGCGAACGTTCTCTATATAGTTATGAAATCAATTATTAGAAGATATACAGCCTTAAATCTCGTTTAAATCTAAGAAAGAAATATCATTTACTCTCCTAACCAAGTTATCAGATTTTTTTTTTTTGCATGATATGTGTTGTGTATGCCTGATACATCTACAAGTTGCATAGTGTATGCACATAATATGTTTGCATGTAACATAATCTGTGTATATGACATATCTGAATGTATGACGATACATATGCCTAAGATATTTAGAGATTGTATACATGTATAATACATTTACATGTTACATAACTAATATGTATAATACATTTATATGTTACACATTTCACACAACAAGTCCGAAATATTCCTCCACTTTAAGCATCCAACTTGAATTTTACTAATAATAACCCTATCTATTTCACCATCACTCAAAATAATAGACCAAATATATTTAAAATATATACTCTTAATAATAAACCTAATATATTCAACAAGAAGAATATCTTCAACAAAAAGCATCACTAGGGTACAACTTCTTGCAAATTTCTAGTGAGAACATCCATGACTAAAGCAAAAAGATATGGACTTAAGGCCGGTCCTTGACGTAATCCAGTAGGTATCTCATACAATACTATATCTTTATTATATACATTTTATTTATAACTAGCTTGCACTTCACTTTTTAAAAATAAAGATGCAATTAATTCAATAATAGACTTAAAAAGATCCTCCTAAGATCCTAAAGACAATATAAAATGACTGCAGAAATGCTAATTAAAAAAACTAAAAGCAGTAACAAAAAACTTCGAGTTAAAAAATGCATAGCTTCCATATATAGTAGACCTACCTTGCATAAATCCAAACTGATTTTATAAGCAGCAACCTCAATTCAAGCATCACAGAAATCTCAAAGCTATAAATATCGTATACTTCTAAGGATTTATTTGGGATGACTACAGCTTTTTATAAATTTAGTTATAAAGCTTTTGATTTTAAAATTTGTTTATGTAATGTGCTTTAATTTATAATTTAATTTACTCAAAATAATTTAAAAAAATATCATCAAACATGATTTTTAAAGCAAAATATGAATTTTAAAGGAAGCAATAAATAGAAGATTGATTATAAACTTAAGTAGGCTAGGATTATGAAGGCTATAATTTTATTTTATTTTTGGAACATATCAATACTTCTTTCATACAAGAAAAGAAATATGCATGATAATGATACAATACCACCGCTACACCTACACATAAAACAAATTATTTAAGACATTAAACATTTACCATCTTCACATAACAATATAAAGTAGAGCTTATCTAACTGGCCCCAAACATGAAAAAAAAAATAAGCCCACACCTTTACTTGTCTAGTAATGCTTACAATGACTCATGCGATCAACAAACTAATCCCTTCACCCCCTGCCTCACCCACTACCATCGCTGCCGCCGTCGCCACCACCGCTGACACCACCAAACCCACCGCCGCCTCCACCGCAGCCTCTGAGGCCGTCACCTTCACCACTAAAACAATCAGATTTAAGCCCCTTTAGACTTTCAATTTTATCTTTAACCAAATCCTTTAGAGATCTCTAGTCCACAATGGAAAGTCATTCCTCCCTCTCTCTTTCAATATTTTACTCCATTAGTCTTTCTCTCTCTACAGCTGAAGCTTTGTATGGTTATAAATTTTTTTTAGGGGGGCACTTGCCCCCCTTTGCCCCCCTCCCTCCGCCTATACTACCTTGCATGAAACATTAGCATCACACCACAACCTATGCTCCATAACTCTCGCCCATAATTTTAAAGTATGACACATTAACATTAAAAAGTTTAGTAAGAGAAGAAATTCAAACCTTCAGGGCGTTGCCGGAGTGCTCAATGGGTTTCTACGGTAGAGTGCCGACGTGATTGGTGGCCAAAGTGAGGTCGTGATCATCGGTCGGAGTTAAGGTGTCAGCGGCCAGATTCCTGTGGAGGTAGTCAGAGGCGAGCACGAGTGCGAGCGTTTGGAGGAAAATGATACGCGAGCAAATGAGGAGGACTGCTTGGTTTGGCTAATATTAGGTCGATTTCCAATGGTTCTCCGGCGGTCTAAACTACTGAAAAAAATACTTAACACTGGCGGCCTGGCCCCCGGTAATGGCGCCATGAAAATAGAAAATCGGCGGCCTACCCGGGGGTTATTATACTGCCAGTATTTCCGATAGTGTATTATTAAACATCGCTGGGTAAATCGCCATTTAATACCGGTGTTCAGACAGTCGGTTAAATTGCCAGTGATTCTGGCAGTTTTTTGACAGCCGGAATTACCACCGGTAATTATTGATTTTCCTATAGTGTTTGTAACTAGAAGCGAGTGACATAACAAATGCAAGCTCCTATAAGTCGTGGTAGGAGAGCTGCCACATACACTATATATCATCTACGAGCAAATATCAAAGCACTATGACAAGCATAGGACTCCTACGAGCTACTGTAGAAGACCCCTATACATCCAATGCACCACCCACAAGTAAAATGCAACATGATTAAGCTAAATGTAAATGCCTACGGGCTGCCGTAAGAGACCCAAAAAATGTCTAAAAATGCCCCCTACACATACACTGTAATATGTATCCACATAGGTACACATAAAGGCATGTGCAATCACATAACCCGCATGGGCCTCGGCGAGTGTGTTGTATTTATACACATGATGTCTAGGGATGCTACGCAGGTTAATAGGCAAACCTAAGTTCGAGCATGATCCTTCTGTGCGGGTAAATAGGAGTCGACACGGCACAAACCATTAGATAAATATGCAGTCGCAAGGTCGACCGGAATATTTATTTTATATATTCATATTAAACCTTTAAGGTCTATAACAGAAGAAATTCCTCTGTCGACAGCTCAACATAGTCGATAAGGTTCAATCCATAAAAAGAAATGACCCCAAACACCCCGATGATGGCTGTGTTGAATGTAGATCTCAACCGGAGGGGTTAATTTTAAATATTTCAAAATATTCTCAAACTTCCACAAAATTCAAATATTTTCAAGTGACCTCCAAGTTAACTCGATGATGGCCATGTTGAATGTAGATTTCAACCGGAGGGGTTAACTGCATTCATTTCAAATACTATCCAAATACCCATGAAAATCTAAAATTCTAAAATCTAAAATATTTAAAAATTGAAATTCAACCATCAAACACTTAAGCAAAATATATCCACCCTCCACAATGGTTTATCGAGGTAAACAAATTTAGATATCACTTCAGCTCATAAAGAGCTAATGTATGGTCGAGAATGCCACTATGATTCATTATCAAATAATCTCCTGCTAGTAAGGACGTAGTACGTATCCTCTAACCGACAGTTTTGTCACAAAATGACACTACAGGATAAACGATTATGACCTGGGCCCCTCTGAACCGAGTGATTTTGCCACCAAATGGCACCACTAAATTATGATTATGGCCAGAGCCAATATTTTCCTTAGTGGTACCAAATTCTTGAGATATGAATCAATAAAATATAATCGATAGGGCACAAAGCCCTCTGTTAGCTAAGGTAGATTCAAATTTATCCCCTTAGACAAACATCCACCCTAGGTCTACAAGGTACCCTTGGACGATGCAACCCATGGCTACTGACAAGGATCCTTCTGTTAGGTTGGGTTGACTACCTCCTCTGACTAAGTAGACCAGGGATCATAATGGCCCGGGACGACGAAACTATGGGACCTTGATCAGGTCCATCATCCATTCCCCCCACCATCCGCTTTAAGCGCAAGATGGTAAAATTTCTAATTTTAAATATCGAATCTTCCAACCCTTCAAAGTCCAAAGCCTATGATGCTACTATATGCCAGATAACACATAGTTCTACGTATCTGATTGATAATTAGCCTTAATCAAAAGTTCTCTCTCTTTACTAGGGGGGTAATTAACTATAGGGGCTTGCACCTATAGGAAACCAAAACTCAAATCAAAAAGTCCTCGTAAAATTAGAGCAAAATCTCTGGGTAGTGTTTTATCTACAAACTCATCTGCCTTCCAAAATTTACCCCAGAACTTAATTCGTTAAAACTCCTCTGTAAAGTAAATGGGGGAGGCTGGGGCCAAATTTTCGGAGCCCACATCTCAATAACTCTTTAAGGCCACATGCCACATTGATAACATCTCATCCAATGGGATGGATTACAGTAGCATGGCTTGTGTTTCATGGGGAAAAATGCTTACAACATGTCCAAACTTCTACTTTGACGATAAGGTTGTTTTGTTAAGGGATGTGAGAACTGACACACAATGAAGAAATATCATTAGTAATTCAGTAAGTAACTGATTAGTCACCTAGAAATCAAGATGAGATTATTAGAAACCCGAATGGCCTAAAGACTACTACACGGAGAATGAATAACAATAGGGCATTCGTGGGTTAATGAAGGGTTCGGCTTTATTTTGGACAGCTTTCTTATTATTTTATAAAGCATCTTTTTATTTAAAAAATTTCTAGTTTAAAATATTTTTATACTAAAAAGCAGCTTTATGTAAAGAGAAATAAAAAAGCTGTCTCAAACAAAGCCTCCATTTGCAACAACTTTTTGTTTTGTTTTTTAGATCATAGCTACAATTTCTTTTTTGTCACTATTTTTGTTGTTTTTAAAAAAATTTTGTACTAAGAAGTTGCTTTCTACAATAGCTTTAAAAAGTTACTTTATCTACAACAGTTTTATAAAGTAATAAGGAAATTGTCTCAAATGAAATTTAAATATTAATGGATTTAATACTTTGGAGTTTGTTGTATAATGGAGAAGTATCCAAAGTCCATTTGTTAAGTTTTTAAGGTAGTTAGTGTAATAAGATGCATTTCAAAGCTCATCTTTAAGCAATGAAGAGAGGATATCATAATAGAAAAATGTTATAATTGGCTACTTGCCTTTGATAAACAATGAAAAATCAAAGACCTTTTTCTTCTCATTTCTCTACATTATCTTCTTTGTGAGTAACCAAATCCTTCGACCGCCGTCCGCCCTCTGTTTTCGAGTCACAAAAGAGCACAAGAATACCCAATGTATCCTAATAAAAGGTCACATTTGCAAAGAATAATAAACATAACTAAGACTACTTATTATATGTCGTGAACATTACTAAATCACCTGAGACGCCTACCAGGATATCCTCAACTTATTCTAAAATAACTAGCATAACATCATTGTAATCTTTAGAAGAATTCTATAATCATTTTGGATTTTGAGTTCAGTCATGCAACTGAGTTGGTATTTTGATACAAACAGTAAGCTACTCAATGCTAATTTAAATTTAGGAAGACACAAAATCAGATTTTAATGGATTTCTTGCCTACATACATGTGGGCTCTAAAAATTTGTGTTGTGGCCTCTTTGTAGGCCCCTAATTACTTTCTTTTTAATTCATCGAGGAGAGTTTTAACAAGTAGGTTCCAGGGTAAATTTTCAAAAGGCAGATTGAGTTTGAAATAAGACACTACCCAGATATGTCACCGTCATTTTATGAGGACTTTATGATTGAGTTCTAGTTTCCTATAGGTGAAAGCGCCTATAGTTAATTACCCCTCCAGATAATGAGTGGAAACTTTCGATTAAGGCTAGTTGTCAAATGGATACAAAGTATCTGGCGAATAGTAGCAGCAGGTTTGGTATGTAAAAATTAATATTTAAAATTGAAATTTTCACCATCTTGCACTTAAAGAGGATGGTGGGTGAATGGTGATGAGCCCGATCAAGATCACATGGTTTCATCATCCCTGGCCATCATGGTCCCTGATTTACTTTGTTAGAGGAGGTAGTCGACCCAACCTGACAGAAGGATCCTTGTCGACAGCTAAGGGTTACTTCATCCAAAGATACCTTATAGACCTAGGGTGAATATTAGTCTAAGGGAACAAATTTGAATTCACCTTAGCTAATAGAGGGCTTTGTGTCCTATCGATTATATCATATTGATTCATTGCTCAATGAATTAAAACAGTTGGGGAACATGTGGGCTCTGATCATGACTATAATATAATGGTGCCATTTGGCAGCAAAATCACCTAGTTCAAAGGGTCTCGGTCATAACCATTTACCAATGGTGCCATTTAGCGGTGAGACCATCAGCATGGCACCATTTTGTGGCAAAACCATTGGTTAGAGGATACATGCCTCGTCCTTATTATCAAGAAATAAATTAAGAATGAATCTTAGTGATATTCTCGATAAACTGTTGCGAAGGGTAGATGGCTATTTTTTCTTTAAGCTTTTGATGATTTATTTTAATTTTAAATATTTTAAATCTTGGTGTTTTTGGTATTTTAAATTTTTATAGGCATTTAGATGGCATTTTTAAATATTTGTGGTCCCTTCTGGTTAAGATTTTCTATTAACACAGCCATCACCAGGGTTTTCATGGGTTATTATATTTTTATTGATTGAACTTTGTTAACTCTATCAATTAACAGACAGAGAATTGGGTTTATTTTTAAATTTATTTCTTAACCTACGTAGCATCTTCAGACATTACGTGTGTACCTATGACACGCTCACTAGGGCCCACACAGATATATACTATTGAGTGTATTTTGTATGTTGCATTTATATGTATGTATGATATTACTAGGATGAAGCCCTTTATATATTGCAAATGCATACGAGATGATACTTTGAAATGTAATTACAATATTAAATAGCATGCTTGAATAAAATCCTTTGCATCCTACAAATGTACCCAGGAGGTCATTTTGAAATGAAATAGTGATGCCGGGTGATACGTTGGAATAAAACCTTAGGCATCTTACAAATACAAGCTGGAGGTTATTTTGGGGTATAGTAGAATTGTCAAATGACATACTAGAATGAAATCCTCGGCATCCTACAAATGCATGCCGTAGGTTACTTTGAAATATACTTGCAATGTCGGATGATATGCCCACATAACTTATTCTGTAAGTTTGACACGTGCGTATGCAATATATTAGCATGTAAATATAATACATTTGTTATAATTAAATTCATCACATGATGTTGGATACATGTTTAAATGAATTATCATGTAAGTTGCAATGCATGTATGATCAAATTTTAAAATATTTATATGTAGTGCCACTACATGAAAGTTGCAAATTTCCGGCGGAATTTCTGGCGGAAAATTTTGAATTTTTCGGTGGATTTCAAAATTTTTCGGCGGATTTCCGACAAAAATTTCTTCGATGGTAAATCGAGCGTCGTAAAATTTTTCCTTCGAAAAAAATTCGTCCGAAATTTTTTTCCGGCGGATTTTGTCCGCCGGAATTTTTCTCCGGCGGAAGAAATCCGTCGAAATATATAAAATGGTTAAAAAAAAATAGCCCAGGTGTGTGAGTCCGCTCCCGCAGCCAGCAGCCCCAGGCCCAGCAGCCGCCCAGGTGAGCCTGCTCCCGCAGCTAGTAACCCGCGCTCAACGGGAGCCCAGGTGTGCGGGCCCAGCCCGCTCCCGTAAACCTGCGCCCGGGCGCCTGTCCACATTGAGGATCGATCTCAGGACCTCCCCCCCACCCGCGCGCCTAGCCTATCCGACCACTAGACTGTTTCTGCAAATGCGTTTAACTAGATAAATTTTTTTATTTATATTAAAACTGACAAAATATTATAATTAAAACTAAATAATTTAAATAAACTATAAAATGAATTAAATTATGAATAAATTATATTTTTAGATATTTTTAAATTCCGTCGGAAACTCCGCTGGAAACATATCCGCCGAAAAATCTGCTTAAAAATTTGTTAGAAATGTTTCCAAATAATCCGTCGGAAATCTGCCAGAAATTTTGCCGGTAATGGGAGATTTTCCTGTAGTGTGCAAAGGGGTATTAAGCATTATCGATAAATGCACCAAATTTCATTTTTAGGATCTTCAAACACCTTTTGTCCGCTTGCATAAGCATTATGGATTCGGTGGCGTGATGTTGCGTTTCAGTGGCCCGTGATTTTTTGCTACTAATTCCCTACTTTGCTTAGAGGTGAATCGTAGCATTGCATTCAAAATAGCTATGGAATACCCCATTATTTTGATACAGGCTCCCTTTTCTCATTCTTTGGGAGATTAGATCTACAAGTCATCTAGTCCTCACTTATACTAGATGAGGACATTCAAATTGCATGAAGCCCTTTTGTGATAGATAAGGCATCATAATATGAGGAGACCAAATACTTGGTTGATGCATCATTTGGTTCCTCATCTTTAGTTTATGATGAAGTAGTCTCCTCGAAGTACAGACATATCAGAGTGCAGGAAGATCTTCATTATCTCGACAACATCCTAGTATCTAATACGCACACGGGACATGGAAGCTTCTTATGTAGCTCTAGAATAGTATACTTGAGGAGTCCATTATATGTGTTTATTATGCATATGAAGGACACTAAGTTGAGGGACTTGATCTCCAGATCTTCACTCAAATAGTGCAACATTTCTCTAAAAGCCTCCATATTTTTGAAGGGATGATAGAATGAGATATTTTCTTCAACTGCTCATTTTTTTATTCTACAGAATCATTCAATTCTACATGCTTGATGCCGTAATTAGAGCCTTCTTCTGGTGGCACATCAGTGGGTTTCTTGCAGCAGCTTGCAGATACTTGTGGTTACTGGAAGTCTTTGGTATTTTCGCATAGATGATAAAACGAAATACTTCTTCAACTGACCATTCTTTGTCTCTATAGAATCATTCAATTCTGCATGCTTCACATCACAGTCAGGGTTTTCCTTTGATGACATATCAACAGGTTTCCTCCATACATCGACTTGCTTTTATACCTAACTATCTTTATCAGGGTCTTTGAAGTTATCAATTGGAGGACTTAGTTATACTTAATTAGTAAAGCCTTCAACTCTGGCAAGGAGAATATGCTCATATGCTTATAAGGCACATACCATACTAGCAGCATCTCTATCATTGCTACTGTAGGTGCCTATAGAGAGCATTATTATTTGCAGGTGAGTTAGCATACTCCTCTATAAGGAGCTTGTGCATCTGCTAGGTGCTTGGTTATCATTAACTGTAAGGGCATCTTCACAATCATTACATATTCAGCATGCTCTTTGCATGTTGTTGTTGAGTGACATGCATTTATTATCAATTTCCCTACACTTATTGGTCAACAACATGTACCAGGTGTAATGGATCTCCTTTAGTAGCTCATAGGTGTTTACACCTTTTGTATATTTTTTACTCTAGCTTATAGTTGATTGATGCACTAGCTTGGCGATGTGTTACTATTGATTGTACGAATGCTCCAGCATCTATTGTATGTTGCATGCATAAGCATACAAGGTGTTACAAATCTGGTTTTGATGATGACAAACATGTCTCTATTGTGTTTTGCTTGGCTAACCCGTTTCAGGCACAAAAGATCACGAGCGACTCAAGCCAACTCAAGATCAGGTCCAAGTGTGTCTAAGTGTACTATTTTTATTTTCTTGAGTCAATTGTAATGTAACTGATCCCCTAGCTAAGTAATCTTGCACACACACACTCAGGGGGAGAGCTTGAGTGAATTAGAATTTCTATTCAAATTTTTATTCAGATCGTCCTGGACAATAGTCACATCGTCCTAGACGATCAAGTAAAAATAGAAACCCTAATTAAGGCGACCAAGTTAAGTGTGTCTGATTAAGCAGATCGTCCTGGACGATCATTGGATCGTACGGGATGATATGCTCAAATAAAAAAAGTTCAGCCACCAGATCAAGTTAGGCAAGTTTTTATTTTAAGATATTTGGTCTGATCGTCCCGGACGATACGTGTATCATCCTGGACGATCCAGTGCAATCATGCCTAATTAGTCTGGTAATTAAGGAAAGCAATTTATATTTGATTGATACGATCATATCGTCCTGGACAATCGCAGGATCGTCCCGGACGATCATGATCGTCTAGTGCATTTCAGTTGTCGACCTGAACTGTGTACATGATGATTTGGGCACTTTTTGAACTAATCGTACAGGACGATCTCCTTATCATCCTGGACGATCAAGTCATTTTTTGGTCGTCCAACACAACTTTCTCTGGACGACCCGAGCTGTCTTCTAGACGATATTGCTCGATTTACACTAATAGTCCCGGACGATCGCAGGATCGTACGGGATGATATGAACAATTTTTTCTACTGATCGTCCAGAAGAGCCAGATTGTCCAGGCTGATGCAGCTGATTTTGAACTGATCTTAGAGAACGATCTATCGATCATCCTGGACAATCTTGGCCGACCAGTTGAGATTTAGGGCAAATTTTAAGCCCTCCTATAAAAGATCTTTTTCTTTCAACAAGAAAAATCTTTTGCCACTTTCCTTTCAAGAGAAACCCTAGAGAGAGAGAGGATCTTGTGAGGGGGAGTTCGTGAGGGGTTCACGAAAGTTGCTCCAAGAAAGGATCAGAGTCTTCTTCTCCGCTCGTCGTCTTTCGTCGTGTTGGTGTTCTTTGGGAGAGGATCGTCGGCAAGAAGATCCTAGGTTCTCTGCCTGCTTCAGGAGGAAGCAAAAGGACGTTGGGTTCTCTACCTCACCGTGTGGCTGAAAGGAGGTTCTTGTACAGGCTTCTCCGCCTT
>JAGFBR010000812.1:0-156619 GCA_019925795.1 Dendrobium chrysotoxum
ATGGGCAACCATCAAGACACCATGGAGGTCGCCTCCAACATGCCAGTGGCATCGATGCGATCATCAACGACAGCAACCAGGGCAACAAGGAGAGGAAGAATGGTGTTGTAGCGTTTGCTTGCAGGGACTGGAAAATGGAAGGGAAGAGGTTAGCCAACTAGTGGCCTGCAACCACTTATTCCACCGAGCTTGCCTTGAGCGATGGCTTTTGGTTGGCATGGGAAGCACCTGCCCCTTATGTAGGTCCACACTCCACTAGATGACTAAATTCAAAGGATAGAACGCTCGTTTTCATCTGCTGCAGACTTATGTACTATATATTTACTGTGGCCATTGCTTTGGAGTTCTGGCTTTTTAGTTAAATACAGGAATTCTTCTTTTATTCACCCTTTTGTCTTTCCTTTTTTTAATCTCTTGCTTTGTACATATTAAACCAGGGCTATGTACTTTTCTCCTATATGATATATAGTTTTCATGCTTGTATGTTTTACCAATCATTTGCAACTTCCGAAATTTCGTGGTTGAGCACTATGGTCTATGGAACTCTTTTGAATTACAATGTTAGATGATAAATATGTTAGAAATTTGTTGATTTTTAAGTGCAAACAAGAATTACTCTTGATAAAAATGGTAATAATAGAGGAATTGAAAAATTAAGAGATTACCCAGTTACTTTAAATGGAAAAAAAACAAAACATAAAAAAGTATTGTTGTGGCATTTTGTCCATTCTGGTCGTGCTGCAGAAATTGTGATTGTTTTCGATATGAAAATGGGGTAGCAGAAAGCAGCACCAAAGATAACTGTACAGTCTGTACTACTAGTTGTATGTATCGTTTTGATATTAAGCTTGCAGTTCAGAAACTTCTCTTTGTGCAGTCTCTACTAGTGTATGCAAGAACTTACTGGGATCACAACAATTAGGGTTAGCAAGAGCTGCGTGAGCCAAGAAAGGAAGCTTTCTTAACGCTCTTCCACTTAACCCCTGGAAAAAAAAATTAAAGCATGGTGTAAGTGATGACATTATATTTAAGATAATCCTGATTTTGAGCCGTAAGCGAAAAAAGATATTTACCTGGCAAGCTTCTGCAGCTTCAAGTAGTTTTCTGAAGAGAAATAGAGATTCTCCGGGTTCCCCCATTTCAGAGGCATGAAGCTTGTCAAGTAGGGTTGAATAGTTTGGAAGTACAAGATACTCGCAATCCTGAGACAGTTTTTTTGTCAGTCCCATCACCCTTAATGTTGTTATAGTATATTTCAATTAAATTCAATAAATTGCCAGTGAAAAGAGAAATGTCTTGCGCCTTGACGGGCTACAAACTCTTGCAATTACGCGATACAACTAAATCAGAACTTGTAGGCCTTGCCTGGAGATATGGATAGTTCATATAAACATGAGTATCATCATAATAGACGATTTTTTTGTTATGTCATTTTATTCTAATCTCTTTGTTGTGGAAAAACAAAGATGAATTTTATAGCAATTTCACTTGCTTCAGATAAATTTAATCAAGTTTTCATCTAGCATGACATTACTTATACTCATGCATGGTTGCATTTGTTTACCTGTATCAGTGTACCACTATAGATATAAATATTATTAGTATTGTGGTAGTTTATAACACCCAATTTGACTAGTGAAAAGAGTACCAAATGCTGGTAATAAGAGGTCACAAAAAGATTCAGGTTGAAACCAAATCATAATAGAATAGAACTGCGTCTTCTTTGTATTTGCAAATACCAAAAAGTTAAAACTTTCAGTTTCAATGAAATAACATAAATATAAAAGAAGAATCTGAAAACAATGAGGATAGCAAGATTAGCTTGTTTGTCCAAAGAAAATGATACCTGAGAGTACTTGAGAATTCCAGTGCGCAGGAGTTCTTGTAAACAAGACCTCAATATTTCATATCGTGCTTGCAGAGTTGGAGGACCAACATATGCCTTGATATCTGCTCGATCAACAAAAGCAATATCTGCAATTTAAGAAAAAGTTAGCTTAAATATTTTGTAATTGGAATATGAACAAGATCGCAATGGACATTCAACATAATCGTCAAAGCTCATGTATTACTGATGAATGGATCAATTAAGTAAAAACATCTTCCACAATATAGAAACGATCAATCAATGATGCTAATATACAATTGATATATGGCCAACAAGCCGTCGTAGGACTTTTAATAACTACATCAAGCAACCAAAAAGCAATAAAAAGCAAATCATTTGAGGAAAATTTATAAAGGTTATCATCAAGCCTTGGAATCAAATAGGTTACTGAGTTGAGCTGATATTGGATATACTTGGTTCAACTATGACTTATTAATTCAACTTCGTCAAGACTAAAACAATAATCTATAAAAGCTTTACTTCATATAAAAGATTATTTTATGATTGATTAGGATTTAAATGTTTAATAACCTGAAAAATAATTTAGATCAACTTATATCACAAGCTGCCTCGCCAACTGAGCACAAAAAGCGTGTCAATTCACCTAAGAAGGCATCCCAACCAATGAGGTGTATTCAAACAAATCCCTCAATTTCCTCCAGTCATTTTTATTCTACCCCTCTTTGAGGCGCACAATGATTTAGCAAGAAAAGCACCATCAAAATACTGGTGTGTATCGATGTGTGGGTGAGATTGTTGGCAGGTGTTGCCAAGAGCTCTTCGATTTTAACTCCTTGATCCCCCACCACTTAGAAAAGTATCATTTTTTTCATTAAAAAATTTTACAAGGCACCACAAATAGAACGAAAATTTCTTTCACATCTACAATTGAGAATTAACTAAAAATACATGCGCAACGCATTGTGATCACAAACAGTATGCTAGAAAAAGATTTCTTTCTAGTCCATTAAAAAAAATTATAACAAACGTATAAGAAATGAAGAGTTTACCCGTAAAATACCTATTGCAGTCGTTATGTTTGATGTTGTCAGAATGATCACATTTGGCGAAGATTTTAGTCTATCCATCTGAGTAAGCAATGCATTCACAACCTGAAAAACTCAAAACAACAGCATTTTACTCTAGGATCTTAATTCCCCTTCTATCAATAGTTTGTTGATCTATCAACCAAAATAAGAATGTGGTGTAATTAGCAATAAATATGATTACATGCACTGTGTTTCATGAAAATACCCTAATGGAATCTGATGGTTCAGAACCAGACAATGCAGCCTGCCTTGCAGCAGCAAGACTCTCAACTTCATCTGTGAATTTTAAGTTTCAAAATAAGAGAAAGGTGCAAAAAATTATAATCTTATATTATGCAGTCCTCATACATAGACAAAATTAACTCTTATTACTTCAAAACCATAGTAGCAATGCTTTGGGAATACTACGTAGAAATTGGCGACAAATTCATTGTTTTCACATTTTCATGCGTTAATTCCTGGCCTAATACATTTTAACTTTGTTGCATTTGGCTACAGATTGCTACTAGTGGCTGCTACTAAACCGTTATTGACAATTGTGGCTATGCAATTGTTAATTTTCTTAATTAGACTGATTTGAGCTTGTTTACGTTTTGGTTCAAGTTTAACTCAATATCAAATCTTTAATCGTAACAAGTTCAGGCAAAGAGGAAAAATCGTTTCGTGCATAAAATCAAATCAAGCTTGAACAAAAGAATTTTCAACATTACCAACAATGAGCTGAACATGACAAACTGTTTTGATTATTCAAAGAAGATGAAACATGAGCCAGCTTTCTCATGTTCAAGGAAAAAGATCAGACATAAGAAAACGACAAGAATATAAGTCATAGAGTTACCTATTAAAACGAAGACGAGAGTACTCTCTTCCTCCACCATGTCTTGAATCTTCTGAAAGAGTTTTGCAACCTGGAAGCAAAATGAATTGGCAAGTCACTGTTGATTGCACCAGATTTGAGACCGTGATGTACCTGTTTATTCTCTGTAATACATGAAAGTGATAAAAGGAACGATTATCATTGTTACTAGGTTAAACACAACAATTTGGCGATGATGTTATGTTACCTCACTTATCCCAGGTTAACAATGCATTTTTGGTAAATTCAAGACTACCTAATTGCTTTTGAGCAACACCTGCCACCTGCTCAGCTCGGACAAATAGTATTCATATCTAGACCTTCCCACATTAATCTTACTTTGCACTGGCATTACTTTCTTTGCTTTCCCGGATAAACATGTAATATTATTCCATTTTCTATTTCTCAATCATCAACATGTGCTGCAACCGCACTGTCATACAGAATTTTTTTGTTGGTACACTTTTTCTAGTTTTAATGTGCATCATTTTAAGCAAGTGTTTACCGCTAATTAGATTTATTTGAAATTAAAACATTAATATACGAATATAAAGTAATAATGGAAGTTAAATAAATAAAAGCAAATCTTAATTGGTTGAATTAATGTCTGATTAATTAACTTAATAACTGCTTACTACCCTAAATCTTTTTATTTTTAGCATTTTCTGAAATTATAATTGGTTTTAAATCAGTAAACCAATTTTGATCACGTGCAGTTTCCCTCAATGCTTGCTGGGATATCCATCTGAAATCTCTGTTTTGCTTCCTTTAGGTCCAACCTAACCACGTTGCTTCCCTCTAGGTTGTCAGGTACACCACGAAAACCATGTGTTATTTCCCTCGCGAATGGTCTAGAAAAAAAAAATCCTGTTAGACCGGTCCATTGGACCGGCCCGTGCGAAACAGGCGGAACCTCCGTCTATCCTGTACGCGAGCCAATTAGGAAGGATTTTTGAATAAGTTTAGGAGGGAAATTGAATGTAGGGACTGTTTAGAGATTTCTTTTTAAATTGTATGCATTAAATAGTTTGTTTTCCTAGGATTAGGGCATCTAGAATTTGGCTGAATTTGAGATTCTTCGATTTTTCTTAGGCTCTAGCGGCGTCTAGAGATTTGGGAGAGGTAGATCCTCCTCTCGAATAGAGAATCAATTGTATCTTGGTATTTTCCATTTCCTTTTATCAAATAATACAAATTATCTACTGTTTTCGTGGTTTTGTGTGGGTTTTTGTGGAGAATTCTCGCAGTTTTTTGAAGATTGATAGGAAATACTTGAGATCTACAAGTGTTTCCTATCAAATTGGCATCAAAGCAGATTTTGGGACCTTTTGTGGGCTGTTTTCGGGAAACAACGGCTGTTTTTTGCCGGAGGAAGGGATTTTTTGCTTTTTTTTTGTCAATATCCAGATTTTTTTAAACCTATAAAAATCCGGGTTTTGATAGCGGCCAAGAAGGTAGATGCGTTGAAGGAACACCTTGAAGGGGAGATGAGTCAAATGAAAGCAACGGTGGAAGATAGAATTTCATACGTGGAAGACAGTTTCCGATCTTCATGAGATGGTGAAAAAAATATTAGAGAATCAAATTCAAACGGCGGCAACGGAGACAAAAGGACGGACGGGAAGAAAGGTAGAAGTATTGGAAGGGGAAATCTGACAAATGAAATCTGAAATTTCAGATCTACAAACTCAAATTTCAGATTTAAAGAAAAATATTTCAGTCACTTATGATAAGTTTGATTCGAAATTTTTCATCCTGGAGGAGATGTTGAAGAAAGTGCTTGAGGGCCAAACCAAAAAAATGCCGTCGGAGGTGAGGGAAGTCACCGACAGTCGGGGAAGTGGGGAAAATCCTAAGCCAATAAGTCGAAGGAAAAAATCAAAAGGTAGAGACTCGAAAGAGAGCAAAGAGAATACCTTCCCTAGAGCCTATTCCGAGGGAAGAGCCGAGAAGAGGGTATGAGGAGAGGCATGAGGAGGTAGGGCAAGAACTACGGGGTGCTGAATTTGAGAAGAAAAGGGCGAATTTTGATAGGGAAAGAAGAAATTATGACCGAAGGGGGCTGAATTTGAAAGGAGAAGGGTTTATTATGATCCAAGGAGTGCTGAATTTAAAGGGAGAAGGTGGGAAGTTGATGAAAGATTTGGGTATGAGCGTAGAAGAAATGACTGGGACACTTGGGGAGAACCATCCCCTTGGGGAAAGGGAAATTATGGAGGGAATAGAGGGAATGGAGGCCATCCGAGGGTGAGAAAACTGAAGATGCCAATGTTTGAGGGGGATGATGCGCACGTGTGAATTTACAAGGTTGAAAGATATTTCGCCGTCAAAAGGAGGAGAGACTGGCCCTATGTTTGGAAGGGAAAGCTTTGGCTTGGTACCAATGGAGGGACATGCGACAATCCATATGGAGTTGGAGGGATTTTAAGGATTGTTTGATATAATGTTTCTGAACCGGCAGGGGAAGAGACTTCTACGAGCAGTTCTTAGCCTTAACACAGGATGGTTCAGTGATAGAGTACCGGGAGAGGTTCGAGTACCTTGCTAGCCGATTAGATCGCCTTTCTGAGACAGTGCTAGAGGAAAACTTCATGAAGGGATGAAGGGATTGACACCAAAGATTCGGGCAGCGGTTAAAGTAATGAGGCCTCATGACTTGGGAGAGACTATGGAGCTAGCTCAATTGGTAGAGGATCAAAGGCACCTAGAGAAAGGGGTGGAAGGTAGCAGCCCAAGAGGCACATACAGGATGGACACTACCTTTTTGGCATCCAAGTAGCTGACACCGGGTATCCTTCGGGAAAGTTCCTAACTTAGATCTAATTTAATTTAAATTAGATTTGCTCATTTGATTTATTTCCTAAACCTACCCAACAAATTAGGAAGTTACTTAATCCCTCTCTCTTTCAATACATGGCCGGCCCACCCCCTTCTTCTTTTCTTTACTTCTTTCCAATAGTGACCTCCCAATCAATTCCTTGATTGGAATCCAATTAAGTCATATTGGAGTTGATTCTTCCTCATTATTCCTGATTGAGAATCCTGGGAAGGAAATACGTAGTTCCCTGCAGCCCTAGCCGCCCCCTTTCCCAAGCCGCTTCCCCACGACTCTTCCCTGTAGAAGATTCCTGGTTGCTGCCAGGAATTATAGCAGGACAATCCTGCTGCCCAGCCCCCCCCCCCCCCCAAGAGGCCCATATTGTTGTCCAAGATCCTTTCAACGTGATAAACTGCTGTCCCATTTCCTGGTTGTAGTTTAGACTGATGTTTGAAGTATTTTGAATGCCAAAGGGACTTCTACACCATCACTTACTGCTGCCTACATGTCCCTAATTGTTGTCCAATCAGTTTGGTGGTCATATCTCGCTGCCCGGCTGTCCAAGAAGCCAAGAATCACCCTCCTAAAGGTGTCCAAGCCTTGACGTTGCTGATCACTCTTCCTCCAGTGCCTTGGTGTTCAAACCGGAAGCTTCGTATTTTCTGATTATTTGGGTAAACTCTCCTCCACATCATTCAATCTCTTAGTCACTTTTCAATTATGGTTTATAAATGATTCATGAAGATTCTCGTCATTCTCTCCGCTAAAGCCTATCAATTAGAGAGTTGAGTGAGGGATATCTCGTAGTGACTAATCTTATTGTTAGCATTGGAATTTAATGTTTAAAACCATCATGCATACAACGTTAGATTAAATTGATTATTGCAATCTTAATTTCTATGCATATAATTTAGCCTAAGCTTGTCTTACCGCTCTTTGTGTTTTCTTTTGTCGTTTAAAATCAATATAAAGATATAATTGTTGTGGTTTCTAAAATTAAGCGTGCAAATTCCGTAATCTAATCATCCTTGCATGTACGTTCTACATCAGTTTCCTATCAAATCCCTCTGGTATCTCAAATCCAGATGCAAGATGATCTCAAATTTCACAATGCAAACCAGGCTTTTGGAGAATTGTCGAATAATACTTGAGATCTACAAGTGTTTCATATCATCAACTGTTGCCTATACGCAAGACGTTAATAGATGAATTTTTGAACGAAGTGAATTTTTTCATCTTGGTAGGCTGTCAATTACCTTTCCTTAGATCAAACAAAATATTTCATTGTCCATATTTCAAATATAAAATTTAAGCCTACCTCACATTAGATGAGATTACTGTTGATCTATATCATAGAGGATTCTTGCCAAAATATTAGTATTGGACTTCATATGGTAAGTACAAGCCTCATTTTGACTCTGAATGCGGCCCATCTATAAATTCTAATGTAGTTGAGAAAGCCAAAATTAGGACATTTGAGGACATAGTTAGAACATTTGAGGACTTAGTTTATAATATCATAATTTTAACAACATACAGAAGAGTTTCCGAATAAGGCATAAAATTTTTATGATTTATTGCACACTGTGCAAATAAACAATTTGAAATGGGTGCATTACTCACTCAGAGTTATTTGTTACTGTGAAAATATTTAGTATAAAGATAGAATATAATGTGCCCAGAAAATACTTTAATCAATTCATTGACCTACTAAAGGAGACCAATTTGACAGATAATATAATTTCAATATAATTATATCAGACTAAAAATTAGTTTCTAAGCTTGGTTTGATAGCTATAAAAATAGGCTACTGTGTTAACGAGTGCATACTGTACCATGAGAAAAAAGTAGCAGCCCACCCAACAGCCAACTAAGTCTTGAAGTAATCACTATATGGGAAAATTGTTCGTATATATATATATATATATGTTCCAAAAAGCAACTAAGGGACCTAAAGGGTTCTGCCAAAAAAATTATCCATCTATTTGGAAAGTGTAATGTTAATCTATATACTAATGGTTTTCCAAGTCAAATCTTTTTACAACATGGAATAACTGCAGCTGTAAGGAGTTTGGCAAGGCAATTGGTAGCCGATAGTTGAAAAAGCAAAGTAGTACCATAGCTATAATAACTATTCAAAAAAAAAAAAAAAGAACAGTTGAGCATGAAACAAATACAACTATCAAAATACCACACTTCGTCACTCAGAGGACAGCTAAGAATGTCATTCCATAGATAATGCCAAAATATATAGCATGCTCAAGACTTTATGAGAAAGAAGATGCACAACACTACGAAGAAGGGTAAATATGGTATACTTATAATTCATTAAGTTAAATTTGAAAAGCAGAATTCTACAGGTGCAGCTTTGGTGTGAGTGTGTGTATGGACAAATAGATAGAGAGAGAGCAATGCCATTTATAGAATTGAATAGCATACCAGTTTGCCACTTTCAGAAAACCACTTGCTGAACAAAGAGTGAGCATTGACTTCCACCAGTTGGCATGCTGAGTATCTAGTTATAAATCATAAAAGAAGTGAAAGGCCATACAAATGTTGGTAAGAAATAAGGAAACAAATAATCTAACCAAACCTTGAATTGAAACGTATGGAAAGTTTTTGAGCTAATGATTTGCATAATGATGTCTTGCCAGTTCCTGGAGGTCCATGTAAAAGGATGATTCTGCCACACAAACATGTTGAAAAGAAATCCATCAATTATTGTCACAGCTAGTGTCAGACATTTTCCTTCCAAAGTTTTAATTTAATTAGAAAATAATATTTTTTAGAAAATACGAATATAATCTATAAGTCGTCTAATCCCATAGCGTAACAGAAAAGAAAGATATTGATCCAAAGTAGAAGCATGTAAAATAGTATAAAAACCAAATTAAAAACAAGTAGAATTGTAATTAACAAAAATTCGTCCATTAAACTAAGAAAAATTAGCTGAGAATTGAACAAAGAATGTTTTTACAGATAGGCCTAAGCATATTCTTGAAGCAATTTAAAATTCTTTTCGAAAAATAAAACCCCTTACCTATTCCATGAAACAAGACAAGGATCTACCCCTTTCTCGGTAAACAAAAGAGCGCTTGCAGTATATCGCAACAACCGCTGCTTGAGACCAGTCTCATAGATTAAACTGGACAGAGTCATGCATATAATTTAACTGTGAAGATTTCTACTTGAAAAAAGAATAAAAATTTATTCAACAAAAAAAAACTGTTAGTCCAGCAAACCTTTCCCATAATCCATCAAATTCTTTAGCAGGTAAGAGCCACTCACTAAAGCTGGAAAGCACATCCCCACCACTTGAATCCTCTCCTGGGCCCTCTTCACTAAGCTGCAAAGTACATACAATTTAAATAAAATCCAAATGCAATTCCATATAGAGTAAATGAAGCATACTAATTAAATAAAGTAAAAAAAGGGAGGCCAGGTTGAGAACTTAGTAACGTAGTAATTACCAACAAACGAAACATTGTATAGAAACGTAAATAAACATCAGCTAAGGACATGGCCGAAAGCTTGCCCACTTAAATTGGAGAAAGGAATAAAAAAAATTACTGAACTAAAAGTTAAAGGAGATGCAAAATTCAAAGTCTATATTCATCAGAAACACAAAAAATATATTATGATGCTCATTTTAAATTTTAAATTTAATTTTAAATCCTTATTTCTGGATTTGAAATTATAATCACTTAGCTGAGCCGTTTATATTCTGTGTATTTATATGCATACGAAAAATGGTTAGATTCAATCTATGCGGGCTCCAATAATCCTACTCTTATTGTTTCTATTTCTATGGTTGACTTCACAATCCTATTCTAGCAAGCATTTAGGGTTTCCTACTACAAACCCCAAATCACCCTTTGATCTCGTAGACATCCTGTAGTATCCCTTAAATTTTAAAAGAGCTATTTTGACCTATAAAAATAAAAAATTATTTCATGAGTTATTATAGGTCCAAATTATAAATATTATTATTATTTAATTTCACTATTTTTTCATATTTTTTTGCACTAGTACAATTTCTTAAGAAATTGACACTTGTATCATTTTGGATCCGTTAGATGTCTATTTTGCATATCGATTTCACTAGTCTTTTAAATATGCTTAGCTAATTTATTTTTCTATAATTTTTGAATTTTTGAATTTGAAAATATAAAAGAATTTATATGAGTTTTATGTTAAAAGATTAAATAATGAGAATAATTATTGAATGTTTTATTATAATATCCTAATCCACAATAACATATTTTTAAAAAATATTTCATTTATTTGTTTTGCACAAAGCAGAGAACCAACATAGAAGAAAAGAAATATATATATATATATATATATATATATATATATATATATATATATATATATATGAAAAAGAGAGGAAAAGAGAAGGAAAATTTTGATTTTGGAGATCTTTAAGCCATTTTTTTCCATCGGCCTAGTAGGAAAATTTGCTTGTCTCGAAGTAGGTCACAATATACATATCTCAATTTTCAAAAATATAAAATTTTTAACAAATTTTTTTATTAAATTTATATTTCTGTTAGCAAAAAACGCGACTAACTTTGCACTGCTAAAACTTTCATCGCTTAACTTTTTATATGTTATATAGATTAAGATTATGAACATTTCAAATATTTTCTAAAAATTTTATAACGGAGATTTTAGAATTTGTGCTGTTTTTATCGAATAGAAAATAATCAAAACATTACAAAAAGTGTTGTAGTACAATTAATGTCTTAAAATAATATTTTACACCATCCTTGGTAATTTGGCTATATTCTAAAACTGTGAAATATTGCTCATGAGGAATTAATGTTGTCTACCGTTATAAAATACTGAGAAATTCTGACATGAGCTCAATTTTACTTTAATTGTTACAATGTGATGAAATATATGCTTGTATGATTGAAAAAATATCTACTGTAAGATATAAGGGGCTAGAATCCTTTGAAATTTTATCTGTGTCAGAGAATATTCTGATGCCTACAAGGCATGTTCTGATGGCTATAAATTATATTTTGGTGCCTACGGGCATATTCTAGGTGCTACAAACACAAAAGGGAGCCAGAAGAAGTCAAAATCCTTTGAGATTTTATCTGGGTTTGAAAAAAAAAAAGAAAAACAGATTTGAATTTTGTATAAATTACTTTATGATATGAATTTCAGTTTATTTAACTTCTTTATTTTAGTATTAAATCTTTGAATAACTGTTATGCTCTTTACCTTTCTCAATGCAGTGATTTGTTATACTGCACTTAACTGTTTTTAAATATTCAACAAATATTTAATAAAAGAATTTAAAATTTAGATCGATTTATATGGTCTACTGAGCTATTGTAGCTCATTATGGTTTTACTTCTGATTTTCGAGATCTAAGAAGGGAAAAGAGCTGATTGATTAGCAGTTTCAAAATTTGATCTGAGTGTATAAGTATTTCTCTATTTTGATTTGTGTGCATTCATGGCTAGTTTATTATTCAGTTATGTAGCTTATATTTGTAGCCATGTAGGGCTGTCAAAATAGGGTCATGGGTCGGGTTCGGGTGTGAGCTCCGAAAATTCGGCCCCGGCCTCCCCCTTTGCTTTCTCGGGGGAGTTTTAACAAAATTAGTTCCAGGGTAAATTTTGGAAGACAGATGAATTTGTAGGTAAGACACTACCCAGAGATTTCGCTCTCATTTTACAAGGAATTTATAATATGAGTTCTGGTTTCCTATAGGCGCAAGCCGCTATAGTTAATTACCCCTCCCGATCATGAGAGAGAACTTTCGATTAAGGTTAGTCGTCGATCAAATACGTAGAGATACGTGCATCCGGCGTATAGTAGCAGCATGGGTATAGGGTTTTGGGAATTGATATTTAAAATTGAAAATTTCACCATTGTGCACTTAAAGCGGATGGTGGGGGAATGGATGATGGACCCGATCAAGATCCCATAGTTCTGTCGTCCCGAGCCATCATGGCCCCTGGTCTACTTAGTCAGAGGAGGTAGTCGACCCAACCTGACAGAAGGATCATTGTCGGCAGCCATGGGTTGCTTCGTCCAAGGGTACCTTGTAGACCTGAGATGGATGTTTGTCTAAGGGAATAAATTAGAATCCACCTTAACTAACAGAGGGCTTTGTGTCCTATCGATCATATCCTATTGATTCATATCTCAAGGATTTGATGCTACTAAGAAACGTATTGGCTCTGGCCATAACCGTTATCTCGTGGTGCCATTTGGCAGCAAAATCACTAGGTTCAGAGGGCCCCGGGTCATAACCGTTTATCCTGCAGTGCCATTTGGCGGTGAAACTGCCGGTTAGAGGACACGTACCACGTCCTTACTGTAAGGAGATTGTTTGAGAATGGATCCTAGTAATATTCTCGACCAGGCATTAGCTCTTTGTGAGCTGAAGTATTTTTCAATTTGTCTATCTCGATCAACTATTGCGGAGAGTGAATGGATTTTATGCTTTAAGTGTTTGGTGATTTATTTCAATTTTAAATATTTGGATTTTGGGAACTTCTTTGGAGTTTGGATTTTATGGGTGTTTGAGGGTATTTTGAGTGGTTATGGTCCCCTTCGGTTGAGGTTTACATTCAACACGGCCATCATCAGGGCGTATGGGGTTACTTCCATTTTGTGGATTGAACCTTATCGACCCTATCGAGCTGTTGACAGAGGATCAAGTTTCGTAGACTCTATGACTTTGTAAGTAAATTCTCTTGATTATGAACGTACAAAACAAATATCCCAGTCGACCCCGCGGCTGTATATTAGTTTAATAATTCGAGTCATGTCAACTCCTACCTACCCGCATAGAAGGATTGGGCTCGAACTTAAATTCACCTATTAACCCGCGCAACATCCCTGGACATCACGTGTGTACCAATAACACGCTCTTCGGAGCCCATACGAGTGTTTGGGGGTATTTTATAATTATTTGATAAACCTTGTCGACTCTTACCTACTTAGGAGGATCAGGCTCAAATTTATTGATCCGCGCAACATCCCTAGACGTCACGTGTGTTCTTACAACACGCTCATCAGGACCCATGTGGGTGTTCACTCACCCCTTTTGTGTACATATGTGTATACAAACTACGGTGTATATGCGGGGGCATTTTTGGAATATTTGTAAACGCCTTCTGTCCGCTTGCATGAATGTTGCGAATTCGGTGGCGTTTTGCAGCAGCTTGGGGATTAAATTGTTTGCTGCCTTGTACAGGTAGACTGTCGTGCACTACTTGCATGATTTACGTAGGTAGATTGTACACTAACGAATCTCCTGCTTTGGCTCATAGGTACTGATATTTATTGCATGTCTTTCGCCTTTGTTTACAAACAATATGTTGAATGTAAAACAGGTTTCCTATGGTGACTCGTAGGTATTTACATTCACTGTAGTCATACAAAATTTTATTTGTGGTTGACACACCCCGCGTACTACTGGTCTTCTACGGCATCTCATACAGATTTACATTTGAGTTGTTGTGTATCATCCGATGTTTGCTTACAAATAGCATGTGGTGTGTATAACGGGTCTTCCACAATCCTGTAGACATTTGCACTTCACTATGTATCCTCTTCCCTTGCTTAGGGAGTCGGTGTACTTGTCGTAGCACTTCAATATTTGCCTGTATATGATATGCAGTGTATTTGGCAGCGCTCCTATAACGACTTGTAAGAGCTTGTATTTGTCGTATATCATCCGACGTTTGCTTGCAGATAATATATAGCCTGTATACAGGTCTCCCACGGCGACCCGTGGGAGCTTATATTTGCTGTAGTCCTTTAGCATTTTGCTTGTGAACACCACATCGGGTATACAACGGGTCTTCTACGACAACTCGTAGGAGCCTACATCCACTGCATATCTCCCATCTTTACTTGTAGTGAATCAATGTATTTCCCGACCATTGATTGATTATTGACTGCAAATGTGTTGTAGCATTTGTTATCTGCTGTTGATTATCATCGTTGCACATCTATATGTTTGCTGTAATGTGTATATTTGCTTGTAGCTTTATCATTTGCAAAGGAGTTGGTGTACCCATCTGCGCACTAATGTTGACTTCCGGATGAATTACATTCATCATATATTCTCTCTATACACTTTGTTTGACATATAATTGTGTCCATTTGTGAACTATATGATGTTGAGCGTAAGGCACTATCTTATTCATAGCATGCCTTTCATGTTCAATGCACATTAATCTTCAACATTTGTAGCGAGTGGTAGCCTTTATTTGCTAGTGTATCAAATCCACTTGCAGGGACGTTGTCGCATTCATTTTGTATGTCATCTTCCATTATTTGCAGGGAATTGATACTTATATTTGCAGGCTAATTAATAATTATTATGGACAGGCCTCATCTATTATCACATTCATTAAAAACTCTTCGGTAAACTTGGCATGTTCATTAGGCTCCTTCTTTTGCGAGTTAACACAGTTGTTGTGTATCCTACGGTCATCTATAGGAAATTCATTGTGTATATTATGAATTCTCCTGCATTATGAACAAATTAATGTCCGTTGCAAATTTCATTCATTTAATGCACATTGGAATGATCCAGACTTATTAATTAGCTTTTTCTTTCTCAGTGTGATTGTGTGTTTTACAATTTAAAGTTTGGTTCCCTACAGTTCAACTTAAATTCAAGCTCTTGTTCATCTCATTTGATGTTCAAATCAAATGCAAGTCCGAGTCCCCTGTAATTATTCATTCGAGTTTGAATTCAATGTCCTTTGTGTCATTGTGCCAAGTTCATTTGAGTTCAATGCGGATTCGAGTCCAAGTCCTTTGTAGTCAAATTGCAAGTCTTTACTTGCATTCAAATTGTGTTCACTTGATATTCAAATCAAGTTCAAGTTCAAACTTATTTTATTTGGGTTCAAGTCTTGATTAGTCATTTGATTTGTGTTCAAATACAAGTCCTCGTAGTTCATTCATTTGAGTTCAAGAAATGGTTCTCTGCTGTCCAAAACAAGCTCAAGTCTGAATCCAACTTGTTGTCATTTGTTTCAAGTCCACTATGTCTTCAGTCGAAATTTCGACAGCCTCCCAACATCTCCCCCGTTTAGGGGAAAAATCAAGAGGCAACCTTCCCCTCCACGCCACGTGGGCGCTTCAGGTAGATGTCCGTAGGCATCACGGGGCATTTTTCTTCATTCCCCACTGCACTACATGAGCGCTTAGGGGTCTCGGGCACCTGTTAAAAAGACAGCAGTGATTTCCCCACGTGTGGGTACTTATTTTTTTGGTCCCCCTCAAGCTACATGAGCGGTCCGAGGATTACCCACCTCGTTACAAGCGCCGTACTGATTTCCCTCTCTACTACGCTACGTGAGCGCGCAGGGGTTTGCCGGTTCGTCGCTAGTATTGAGACTGCTTTGCTACTTTCGGTTTAGGCTTCCTGCTCTTGGTTTGGGGCCTTGGATGCTCTCGGTTTAGGCTGCTGGTTAGCTCATTATGAGCTGGTATTTAGCTCATTTATGTGGAGAAGTTGGTAGCTCATTAAGTTGTGGTCCTTGCTCTTCCCCTTCCCCTTTGTCCCTTCGGTTTTCCTCTGTTTGTTGATGTTCCCATGGCTGGCGTTTGGGGTTTTGCTGCTGGTTCCGCCCCCTTTTTGTGTTGGCTCTTCGGGTTTCTCCCTGGCTGCTTTTTCCGTGGTCCTCTCTGCCCCGTTTCCTGTGTTGTCTCTTTGGGTCCCTCTCCTAGCTGCTTTTCTGTGGCTTTTGGCTGGGTTTCCCGTGGCTGTTTAGTCCTGTTTTCTGTGCAGATTTTGGGCTTATGTTTGGTCTTCCACTTCCCAGCATTTGGAGCTGTTTGGCTAATGAAATGATGGTTGTTTGGTTGCTGAAATGATGGTTGTTTGGCTTCTTTCTTTGCTTATAAATTGAAGATGTTTTGTAATAGAAAAGTGTGTTATGTGACCAATATTTGGAATAAGAACCTACGGGTTTCTTTTTAGGATTGCTTGCGAGCAATGCCTTTTCCTCTTCTTCTTCCTTCTAAGAAAGCTTGCGAGCTTGTCCTCCTTCGTCTGGACTTCTAATCTCCTTCTTCTCTCCGCAAGTGTCCACCTCACCTGTATCTTTCATCTCAAAGCAAAGAAGGGCTCCTTTAGGTGTGGCTTTTGTTCGTTTTTGTAAGTGTCAAAGTTTGTAAGCGTCATTTTTATTATATCAAAGGAATATGTTGTGTTAGTTGTCGTAATTTGTCTAAATTTGGAGTATTTTGATTATCTTTTTATTCCCTAAGAAGAGTGTGTTTTTTGCTTGCAAAAATTCGGGTTTTCCTAATTTTTAATTGCATCAGCTAATAACATAAATAAAAATAGCATCAACCATGGATCATAGATCTAAAGTGACAATCAACAATATGTAGTAATTCGCATCAAAATTTAATGAAATGCATGAGACTTGCGAATTTAAAATCAATTGTGAGATTAAGTCAGCCCTACATAAAGTCTTACAATCTTGTCAAAAAATGACAACTAGATAAACTTACATAAACGCTATTAAAATCATGCAAGCTCGCACTCAATGCATATGTCAGATACATTATGTTATTTTTTTTTTATTTTAAGAAAAAGGACTTACATCTTAGCCACTTAAGCTACTAAGAAATCTGAGAATATACACATAGTGACTTATAATACATTTTTTTATTATCTAGTCATTAATATGAGAACTTTTACTTTTATATATGACTCACAAGATTATATATATATATATATATATATATATTCATCAACTAATTACAAGAGTTTCAAACTGATTTGTAATCACACCCTTATGGATAAGCAATCAATCAATTACTAAATTGTACCCTAAAGCCCATAAAGAGGTTTTGCATTTTATTTTATTTTAAAAGAGAGTATATTTTTGAATAAGCTATGTAATTTTATTTAAAAATGTTATCATATTGTTAATTTTAATATTGTTTATATTTTAATAAATAGACAACTTAATTTTCTAAGAGTCCATTGTACAAAATGTAAAGGCCACCCCCAAACAAAAAAAATAGAGCAAATATAAGAAAAAGAATACATTCCTAATACACACTCAAAGTAAACAAGCAATCAAACATAAGAATCAACCACAAAATAGTCTAGAGGGCCTTATATTATAACCAAGAAATAAAAAAATGACTGCTAAGTTGTTTGTCTAATATAGACTAATTGAATTTATAAACACGTCCTGTGCATCTCTAAGATTTGAGTGGTGTGGTAATCTTCATACAAACATTTTGGAGGAGTTCCTTACATAAGAAAAGAAACAACAACAACATCAAGCCTTTATCCCATTATGTCTGGTCGACTACATGAATCATTTTTCTCCATTATGTCCTGTTAAGAATAAAATTCTCATTTAAATCTAATAAAAAGGATCATTTCTAATATTTTCTAACCAAGTCTTTTTAGGTCTACATCTACCTCTCTTAACATAAGCCAAATCTAATACATATACTCTCCCAACCGAGTCATCAAAAAACCGATGTTTTATGTGAGCAAACCATCTAAGACGACTATCTCTAATATTATTTGCTATTAGAGCTACTCCAACATTTTCACGTATATGCTCGTTTCGCATTCCATCTCTAAGAGTAAAGTCACTCATCCATCCGAGCATCCTCATCCCTACAACACTTAGTTTAATTGTATGCTTCTCTTTTAATGGCCAGCATTCTATATCATATAGCATTGCAGGTCTCACCACCATCTTAGAATTTTCGATTAAGTTTGAGGGATACTTTTCTACCACACAACAAACCCGATGCATTCCTCCACTTCAACCATCCAACTTGAATTCTACTAATAATACCCTCATCTATTTCACCATAACTCTGGACAATAGATTAGAGATATATAAAACATGTACTCTTATTAATAACTTGACCACCCAAACTCATAATCTCTCTATTAGATCTATTACTACTAAAATTACACTCCATGTATTCGATTTTAGATCTACTCAAACGAAAACCTTTAGACTCAAGGTTAAACTCCATAATTCAAGTTTACCTTCAACTCCCTCTCTAGTCTTATTAACAAGAAGAATATCATCAGCAAAAAAGCATGTCAAGATACATCCTCCTGCAAATGTCTAGAAAGAACATCCATCACTAAAACAAAAAGATATGGGCTTAAAGGTCATCCTTGATGTAATCCAACTGAAATAGGAAAATACTTGGTCCAACCTCCATGCGTTTGAACATAAGTAACAGCCGCTACATACATATCCTTAATGACTTGAGTATAAGCATTATTAACCCTTTCTTTTCTAAAACTCTCCATAGCACTTCTCTAAAAACTTTATCATGAGCTTTCTCTAAATCAATAAATATTATATGAAGATCCTCCTTATTCTCCTTATACTTCTCCATCAAACCTCTCAATAAATGTAGAGCTTCCATAGTAAACCTACCAGGCATGAATCCAAATTGATTTTGAGAAATATTAGTATCACATTGTAACATATGCTCAATAACTCTCCCAAAGTTTTAAAGTATGACACATTAACTCAATTCATCTATAATTCGCACACTCTTGTGCATCACCAACAACAACAACAACATCAAGCCTTTATCCCACTACGTGGGGTCTGCTACATGAGTCCTTTTTTCTCCATTGTATCCTGTTAGAAGTCAAATTCTTGTTTAAATCTAATAAAGAAAAATCATTTCTAATATTTTCTAACCAAGTCTTTTTAGGTCTACCTCTATCTTGCTTAACATAAGTCAAATCTAATACTCTTGTGCATCACCGTTATTCTTAAAAATATGAATCAACATACATCTTCTCCACTCATCTATCATCTTCTTAATCTTCAGAATAATATTGAAAATTTTCATAAGCCAAGAAATTCCTTCATCTCCAAAGCATTTTCACACCTCTATTGAAATATCATCAAGTCCAATAGCTTTTTCACACTTCAACTTCTTTGAACAGGTCAGTTGACTAACAACAGGCACTAATGCTAATTTTTAAAATTTTTTGAGTTACTTTTATTCATTTTAAGGTTCATTTTTCATGTTTTCTTCTTTTCAACCCATCATTCTAAATGACCATAAAGAGATCAATTATTTTCTTAAAATTTAAATAGTTATTTTAATTTAGGATAGATAATACAATTTATAAAGGGTTTGAAACCATGGTCGCTTCAATCATCAATGTCATTAATGATAAGGGTGTGGTGAAATTCAACTCAGAGGATTTTTTTATTAGCTGAATTTACAAAGCAAGCAGAATTAATCCTTGCAAAGTAAATTTTAGATAAAAAATTTATGGAAGGCATGAGCTATGAAGTAAAGCAACTCTAGCTCACAAACTAAAAATAAAACCAAAAACAAAAAATCAATTTGCTACAAACAACAAATTTTTCACAATTATGAAGCTCCTTAATCAAAAAAAAAAATTATAGTTTAAGCCAATATCAACCAAAGAAGAGTAAGCAAATTCAATATCCCAGAAACACTGAACACACATATAACATGAGATACATGAATACACAGCTTAACTAGATTATCCCCAAAAAAAACTTCTTCCAAAGGTTGATGGATCTACAGTGAACTAACAAGACATGGGTATTAATAAAAAATAGTAATCACTTGTCTATGATTCGCAAAATCTTCACAAAAAATGAGCCAAAAATAGAATTTAGCAGAAGACGAATACTTCACATGCTCCAAAATGATGATGCATGGATGGTAGTGATCCAACAAAACCATTCAAGACTTTACAAGGTATATCAAACGTACAAGAATTCTGCACTCACCTGAAAAACATGTACAACAGGCTTGACTTGCCAGAATAAAAGAATTTTGTGGTTCTCCACCCATTCATCTACAGATAATATTGGTTACATTGACAAGTTAAAAACATTACCAAAATAGAGGGAAAGATAATTGCAAACCCCATAGAAAGGAAACTCTGCACAGAAAAGATGCCAAACCTGTGTCGCATATAGATATTCTTTCAACATTTTCAGTGAGAAAAGAATCATCAGTTGGCACAGGAACTGGACCATCATAATAGCTTAAATTCCTCTTCTCAAGCATCCTTAAGATTTGAACGAGCATTAAAGAACATAATCACAATTACAAAAATAAATTCTTGAACAAAAGATACAAGTTCGTCATAAAGCAAACAAAGGACAATAAAACATAGCGGTGTACAAACGAATAAGCACTCAAAATTCAAGTCATTCAATCATACAACAACACCACCACCAACCCTTTGTCCCACTACGTGGGGTCGGCTACATGGATCCTTTTTCTCCATTGTGTCCTATTAAAAGTCAAATTCTCGTTTAAATCTAATAAAGAAAGATCATTTCTAATATTTTCTAACTAAGACTTTTTAGGTCTACCTCTACCTTTCTTAATATAAGTCAAATCTAATACCTCTACTTTCCTAACCGGGTCATCAGAAGGCCATCATTTTATGTGACCAAACCATCTAAGGCGACTCTCTCTAATCTTATCTTCCACTGGAACTACTCCAATCTTTTCACGTATATGCTCATTTTGTATCCTGTCTCTAAGGGTAAATCCACTCATCCACCTAAGCATCCTCATCTCTGCAACACTTAACTTAGTATTATGCTTCTCTTTTAATGGCCAACATTCTGCACCATAAAGCATTGCAAGTCTCGCCACCATCTTATAAATTTTCCCTTAAGTTTGAGGGGGACTTTTCTATCACACAAGCCTGATGCATTCCTCCACTTCAACCATCCAACTTGAATTCTACTGATAATATCATCATCTATTTCACCATCACTCTGAAAATAGATCCAAGATATCTAAAACGTGTACTCTTATTAATGACTTGATCGCCCAAAGTCACAATCCCCCCACTAGCCCTATTACTACTAAAATTACACTCCATATATTCAGTTTTAGATCTACTTAAGCGAAAACCTTTAGACTCTAAGGTTAACCTCCATAATTCAAGTTTACCTTCAACTCCCTATCTAGTCTTATCAACAAGAAGAATATCATCGGCAAAAAGCATACACCAAGGTACATCCTCTTGTAAATGTCTAGTGAGAACATCCATGACTAAAGCAAAAAGATATGGGCTTAAGGCTGATCCTTGATGTAATCCAACTGAAATAGGAAAATACTTGGTCAAACCACCTTGTGTTTGAACACAAGTAATAGCTCCTGCATACATATCTTTAATGATTTGAATATAAGCATTATTAACTCCTTTCTTTTCAAGAACTCTCCATAGCACTTCTCTTGGAACTTTATCATATGCTTTCTCTAAATCAATAAATATCATATGTAGATCCTCCTTATTCTCTCTATATTTCTCCATCAAACCTCTCAATAAATAGAGCAAAAAAATAAGATAAAGCAAAAAAATGTATCTTTAAACCATATTATAAATTAACCATTATTCAAATAAACAAATAAGATCAAGTAAAATAAACATTATACCTAGTTGAACCATTTATGTATGTTTCTTAAATCTTCTCAAAAACTTAGTTCTCTCAAAAACTTAGTTCTTACTATGTTCTTTTTTTAACTGCATCCATGCACAGTTGATCCTATTATCATTTTAAAAACTACTATGAAAGTGCCCGTGATACTATTTATCCTACAGGCTACAATACATTGAGGCAATTTTGATTTTTATACTCCCAGTGTATCTAAATTTTTAATCTCTCAAAATTATATTATTTTATATGTGTTGACTTTCTTTTGAAGAATGCCGTCAAGGTATCTAAATTTTAAGGATGTGAAAACTGAACCAATCATAAAACTAGAAAAAGGTGAGGTTCAAGTTCAATGATTCGAAATAAAGCCAGCTATTCTATTCAAAATAACAACATAGTAGAAAAATTGATTATATAAAATTAAAACAATTTCAATCATATAATCAAACAAATTTATTGAAATCAAATAATAGGAGGAATAAAGCTAAGAGATCGCCAAATAAAATAATAAATCCCATGCTGGTACAAGGAGATAACTTTCTTAAAAGTTCAGAAGGCTATAATGAATTATATCCAACCATAAATTCGTTTCATAGAGATAGAAATCAAATAGCATTGTTCTTTTAAATGTCTCAGACCCCTATTTACAAATAAAATAATTAAAAGATAATTCGCTTATCTTCAAATCTCACAAGTAATACATGCATAAAACCAAAGGATCCAAATCTTAGGAAGCCACTAACAATATAGGGAATCCCGTAATAGATCACAAGAAAGTTGCCAACAACAAGTTACGGAAGTCAAGAAGAGGGACCAATAACAAGAGCCACACAAGGAAATCGCAATTCACTGCTTAACACAACACTTAAACTTCTTCTAATTTGGGATTGAGCCCTAACTACATGAATTACAATCACTACACTTTTAATTTCTCCACATACATGCTTTTAAAGACTACAAAGTATGTGGTATAAATAATTTTCTTTAAAGAGCAGCAGCGCGAATTAAATTGTTTTCATTCATACTTACTATAAACAACTTTTATTCACGCTTGTATGCTTTTTCAATATAAATAAATCATAAAAATCTCATGTTCTCCTTTGTACTTTTTCATTAATGGTCTTACTATAACAGTGCCCACCATAGTTAAGCTACCAAGCATAAAATCAAATTGATTATCTCCTGTTAATTTGATTTTAATTATTTCTATTTCAACAATCTATTCCACAATTTCATTATATTAGGTCAAAACATAAATAGGCTACAGTTACTATAATCCAAAGTATATTCATTGTTCTAAACATACAAATAATACTCTTCTCAACCATTTGGCATAGGCATTCCACAATTTTGATTTGTGTCAAAAAAAAGGCAATGAAAAGCACTGATCATCCGACATCCATAGCATCACAATCATGAGCAACATATCAAAAAGGCAATCAATCCATCTCTGCATAATCTGAGATGACTAAATTTTACACAGCATAACATAGCAGTAATACAACATTACCAATTGAAGCCTTAGCCTCAAGGATTACACCAAAATGACTCATTAATCATATTACTCAAATATCTCACATAACTCAATCTTGGTAAGTATATCGATTAGGCTTTAAGTTTTACTTTACACAACTTCTTGAATACCAAATTAACTTTACTTTTTTGTATTAATATATCTTACTATAGAAACATTCTTCGTATAACTCTCATAAAGTTTTCAAAATAATATTTACTCCATTCCATACTATTTTCACATTTAAATAAAACAAAACATGCTTCTTTACTCTTAATACACCTAAATCGATCAAAATCTATTAATCTGCTTTCATTCTACTTAAGCTACTGAATAAACCTCTTTTTCTTCTATGTTAATTAGAACCCAAACTATGACATAAATCATTGAAAAAATGCATTACTTATGTTTATCATCCTCTTATCAATTCATTTGAATTCTTTAATTTTACAGTAAGCTACAATAACATTTGAGTTATACCATACTACAGAGAAGCTTCTTTCTTTAAAAACTTTTTTTAATCAATCATTTTCTCCCACGATAAATTTGGATCAACTTTCAAATTCCAATTTGCCTCATTTAACAACAAACTTCTAGATATTAATAACTTACAGCCAA
Organism: Dendrobium chrysotoxum; assembly: GCA_019925795.1. Lineage (NCBI taxonomy): Eukaryota > Viridiplantae > Streptophyta > Magnoliopsida > Asparagales > Orchidaceae > Dendrobium > Dendrobium chrysotoxum. Next base: position 24,195 of record JAGFBR010000812.1, read on the forward strand.
ATAAGTACCACCATCTTATCCCAGAACCTGTCATTTTTACCACTTTCCTATATTTCTGAAGTTCTAAATTTATCTCTGAACACAAAAAACAAAGTGAATAAAAGTAATAATGTGACAAATAACTAGTTTGCACAGTTTTTATTAGGTTCATTATGATCCTGTTTAATTAAAAACAATAAAATGGAACGGAAGATCTAGGTGCAACTGTTAGGTTTTACGCATTGCTATTAGAGGTCACTTGTTCAAATTTAGAAACAGAAAATCTTCCATCAAAAAGCAATACAAGATAGATCAACATCCTAGACCCGACAATAGGAGAGAATCATGTGTGCAAAGAATGCCTTAAAAAAAATCAAAAAAAAGAATTATACATCCTAAGTTCTATTATTAATGAACTAGAATGAAGTACCTGAACACTGAACTAATCTAGTTATATTAGTTTTACCTATTGCGCTTCCATTCTCATTTGAAATCGAAGCTACCATTTCAATTCCATAAGAGATGCCAAATTAACTGCCACCTTTCCCTTTTTTTTCAACTCCAGCCAACTCCTTTTTACGCTTTAGCAAGCCAAGCATCCAAATCCCATGGCCCAACACCCATTCATCTCGTTTCTTATTTATAAGAGTTTAAGAAGGTGAAATCAAATCATAATTAGGTTTAAATTTTAACTTAGAGATATCAAAAATAATAAACTTTGTAACAAAGATTTCTATTTACTTTAATCCAAAAATAAAAGAAAATTTGAAATTACACTTAAATAGGCTATTTTAAATTATGTTTAACCTAGCAAATTATTGAGTCAAACTCTTCATAAACTCTCTCCTTAATACTCTCACCATAGACTTAAGATTTAAGGTTTCAAATGGGTTTAACCACTAGTGATTAGGCCCAACCGTGATACCTAATCATATCTAACGATTCAGTTTTGATCGAGTGGTCCGTACGGTTTGTGACTTTAGCGGGTCATTAGTGCCTCGTATCACAGTTAAGCAAGTTTCAAGAGTTGGAGACTCTCGTGGCATCTTCATTCAATTAAGTGAGATCTTGGTACATAGCAAAGATTAGAAAACCTTTCATCCCATAAATCTTTCTCAGGAACTTCAAGTTCAGACTCTTATGAAATTGTAATTTCACTTCCTGATAGAGGCAAGAAATTTTTTTTCCCGCGGGCTAAAAACAATCACCATAATCGGATAATCCCTTTCAAAGGTGTAAGCACTACCCAAAATTAGGGTTTCCCCAGTACTTAAATCAAATTTTCAGTCAACGAGATAGAGAAGGGAGAGAGGGAGGAAGAGAGAGAGAGAGAGGGAGAGAGAGAGAGACGAACCTTTCCACGGCTTTGCGAACATCTTCAGATCTAGCCGTACTTAACGACTTCATGCAAACCTCAACTGCAACAAAAGAGCAACCAAATCAAGTAGGATAAAGGGAGAGAGGGAAAGAATGGGGAAGGGTAAAGGGGTAGGAAATCGCTTAACCTGAAACGAGAACCTTGTCCTCTTCCGGTGCAAGTGAACTAGCAGTGACAAAACTGACGGGCTCTGAATTTGAGGCATTCGCCTCTTCAGATACGTTCTCGGTGGCGTTATGCACGCTGACCTCCATAGGAGAGCTCATTCCGATCCTCTTACAGGACTGTGAGATATTAAAATTAAAATGAGGCGATCGATTGTTGGTTAACAGGACTGCATAAGGTAAAGAGAACAAAAACCCTAGCTGGAGGGATAAATATCAACTTATTAAGGTTCCCGCGCCTCGATTTGAACTCAAGCAAGAAGCGGGCCGCGGGACCGGTCCCCGTCAAGAAGATATAGGAAGGCAGATGAAGACCTGAAAATTTAAAAGGAAATATGACTTAAAATAATTCATCTAATAAATTAATTTATATCATATTTGAAAATTTAAAAAACTAAAATTAACACATTATTTAATAAATTATTTAACTATGGGGCCCATAAAAGTACAAGAATAATTTCGACATTTTTCTTAAATTTATAAATCACTATATAATACATGTTGCATATTATGATAAAAATAAATTTATGAATAAATTAAATTTAATATATTATCTAATTTAGGACTAAAGGCCCCAATAAATAATATATGAACCAATCTAATATTTTTTTTTCAATTTTGTAATATCAGAAGACTATTCATGTTGCCTTGTATGATAAAAATAAATAAATACTATACTAGTTAGTAATATTATTTGATTTAATATGAATAAAATGATTAAAATTTAAAAAAAAATATTAATTTTTTAAAAACTATACGATATATATTAAATCATTAAGTAAAATTATTTATGTATATCATATATACTATGATGGCTAAATATTAATTAAATTTTAATAATCATAGTTTTTAATTTAAATATAAGTTTTTAAAATTATGACTTATAGGATGATAAAATTATATTTATATATATATATATATATATATATATATATATAACCATATTTTATCTTGAGAGTGGTATCAGAGTTTATTTAGATATGAGTCATTACTTCCTAGGAGGACATGCTCTTATAGTTAATTACCCCATCTAACGCATAGAATAGAACTCTCGATTAAGGATGAATTAATGTTTTGACGTACAACTTTATTTTTTGTTGCGGGGGATGAGGTAGACTTGATCAGGATCCCATGGTTTCGTCATCTCAGGAATACCGTAGGTTTCAGTCTACTAACACTAACAATCATTAATCGTAGTGTCAAGAGAATTTTATTAGCATCCATGGGTTGCCTCCTCTCAGAAATCCTGAGTAAACTGAAGTGGTTAGATATAAGTTGATTTGGTTTAGGTTGGGACTTGCGGCTCCTCTTGGGAGTTGCCCATAGTTTAGATTTGGGTCGGGGCTTACGACTTTCATTGAAAGTGATTCGTATAGTAGGTCCTTACTGCTTCCCTTGGAAGTAGCCCATAGGTTTAGGTTTGAAAATGGGTTCTTACTACTTTCATTGAAAGTAGCTCGTGAGTTTGAGAAGCTGGGTCTTACCGCTTTCATTAAAAGTAGCCCGTAAGTTTTATTCAAGAAATGGGTCTTACTGCTTCTATTAGAAGTAGCTTATAGATTTAAGTTTAGGGTTGTTCACTTATAAGTTCTCCTAGCATACAAGTCTTACTGTTTTGCTTGGAAGTAGCCAGTAGTTGAGATTTAGGGTTAGGTTACTTTTACCAAAATATTTTCCCTAACGTGTGGGTCTAACTGATTTTTTTAGAAGTATCCCATATGGTAGGCCTTACAGCCTCTATTTGAGGTTGCCGAAGTGAACTTGGATTAGGGGGTTAGTTTAGCGATGCTTTAGCAATAGATACTTAGTTTTGTGATTTTGACCATCTCGACACTTATACTAGTGTCTTATTTACAGTAGTAGCTTCTAACTCACAATAAAAGCTTTATTTGTTTGTTTCAGCACTAGTCTTACCCTGTAGCAGTAGTTTTACTTACAGTAGTTTTAACCTTTAACCCTTTTGCATTTTACTGCTTGTTTTTACTTATTATACTAGGGTTATACTTTTGTTTATTTGTTTTGCATGTGTTTGTGGCTAAGAGTTAAGAGCTGGAGCTTATAATAGTCAGGTTTACGAGGAGCTAGTTGTACAGGGCAGGAGCTGCTTAGGTTTGCCTGGGGTTTTTAGAGTTTTCTTTGTGTTTTTTGTTTTCTTAGTTTTAGGAGTTTAGTGTTAGTTGGCGTGAGTTATACTTAGGGCTGATTAATGAAAAAATATATTTTTTTTGTTTTCTTGTTTTAATAAAAAAATGGAAAATTTTCACAAGTGAGGCTCTCCCCTCAATGTTTTCTACTTGCATTTTTTTATTGATTTTAATTTAGGTCATTTAAAGTTTAAATTTTAATTAAATTAAAGTTTAAAATTTAATTTTAAATTAACTGCTCAGCTCATTTATTTAATTTTTTTAAAAAAATTGTTCAATTAATTTAATTAAATTTAAAGGTTTACATTCAATTAATCGGTTCATTAATTAAAATATTTTAATTTTAAATTAAAGTTTTAATTTTATTAAGTAATTAATCTTTAAGTTTATTACTCAATTAGTTAGATTTTAATTAGAAGATTTAAATCTGTTAAATTGATTAGTCAATTATTAAAAAAGATTTATTTTAAATGGTTAATTAATTATCAATTAATTGAAAGGTTTAATTTTAAATTAATTAGTTTAATTAAATTAAAGTTTTGATTTTAATTAAATTTTAAATTAAATATTTTAATTAGGTTAGTTAATTTAAAGTTTTTAATTTAAATTAAAATTTTTAGTTGAATTCAAATTAATTAATCAATTACTCAATTTTATTAATTTATTAGATTTTAATTTAATTAATTGCCATTTAGATTTTAATTAATTATTTTTAAATTAATTAATTAGTTGATAAAGCTCTACAAAACTTTAAAATTTTTGACAGCCTCTTGAGGTAATTTTGGCTGCCTCCTGGCATCCCCTTCCCGTCGAGAGGACACTTGCACTTTCACGTCCACTTGGCAAAATCAAATCGACAACCAAGGCCCTCACCAAGAGCTTCAGGAGAGTGAATCAACTCCGGTATTGATCTTTGACCTCCTGTTTGTAATTTGGCGTTTCCCTAGCATTTTAGCAACTTTTTTGGCGCCCCCTCCCGTGAGGGGAGGTTGGGGAGAATATTTGCTCTTTTAACCCACTCGGCCAGATTAATAATCAACAGTCGAGCGCTTCGGGGGACATATCAACCCCAACATTAGTCTTCTTCTCCTTTGATTGGCAATTTTAACGTCTCATGCTTTTCTTTAAATAATAATAATAATTATAACATACAATTGATCCCTCTTCTTCCTTACTCACTCAAGTTTCAAGAAACATAGAGTGGAATCGGGCTTAGGCAAGAAGGATGGAAGGAAGACCGTTCACACAGGATAGGGAGATCAGGCCTCCTTCTAGCTTCGCATGAGGAGGTAGAGGCAACTGGGCCTGTAATAGCCTAAACTCTTAATTATCGAGATATATTACGCTTTGGCTTAAGGGCATCACGGTTTTATCCTGTTGGTGTAACTTCCCAAGAGGTCACACATCCTAGAATTTCTCCAGGATGAGCACACTTAACTACAGAGTTTCTTAATGAAATTTCAACCATTATACTAAAATACACCTCAAAGTTTAAGAGTTTAGCTTCTTTTTACTTAAGGGATTTCACAATCTTCCTCACTTAAGTAACTGACGTTTCATCAATATCTTTATCCCAGAATCATCAACCAGACAAATAAGATTCCAGAGGTGACCCCTATAAGTTTAAGTGGTGACTCCCGCAGCGTAGCACTTTGTCCCATACAGGGTTCAAGAGGGGGAGCCATGGCGTAACACTTTGTCTTATATAGCACTTAGTTCCCATCTTTCAACTATTGTATTACACTAATACCATTTGTAATAGCTCAAACTCTTAACTATCAAGATATTGTCAACTTTGACTTAAGGACCTCACGGTTTTATTCTGTTGGTATAACATTCAAGGACGGTGCCCATCCTAGGATTTCTCTGGGATAAATATGCTTAACTGTGGAGTCTCTTAATAAAATTCTAACCATTATACTAAATATGTCTCGATTTTTAAGGGTTTATTTTTTTTTACTTAAGGGTTTCACAAGGCCATTGGTCTGGGAGGTGCGTTCGGAAAGGCTCTTCCAAGTCGTTCACGCGCAAAAGCTCAGATAGGTAAGCCGTTTCGAGGCTTTGGTTCATGCGAGAGCTCAGGAGGTGGATGATCCATGTGTATGCTCGTGCAAGAGGTGTGGCTGGGGCTGTTGGTTGCCGCGCGTGAGGTGGAGTCGGGCACGGGAGGTGCCGAGGTCAGACGGCCGGGCTGGGGTTGCGACTCATGTGGTTGTCCGTGCGTATACGAGAGGAGGTGAACGAGCAAGGGTCTCATTCACATGAATCAGACGATAGGAAGAGGATGATTTAGAACAAGGAAGTTCGTTCACAGGTTGTTCAGAAGGATTGGGAGGCCAAACAGACGGAGGCCTGTCTCTGTTCATCTGGGTGAAGCCGGATGGGACACGGGAGCCCGATTTCTGTTCGCTTGGGAGAATTCGATCGAGAGAGGAAGAGGCCGATCTCCAGAAACAGAACAAACTATTCAAAACTGAAAGTGAACGTAAGTTCCTTTGTTTCTTCTTCCGTTTCTTTTTATGTGATTTGGAATTGAGGTGGTGGTTATCCCACGAACGTGGAAGCGACGTGGGCCGTACCGACGTGGGTATATATATATATATATATATATATATATATATATATATATATATTGACAATATTTAGTCAATGTCATTATTTTTAATTTTGATTATAATTTTAATATTATCAAAATTTTGATTTATGTATTGACATTTTAAATTGGCATTATTTTAATTTGCCTATAATCTCATATGACAACTAGTATTAATTATAAATATACTTTTTTTCACAGGAACTAAGCTATAGTACATTCCTCCTAGAGGTGATACTTAAGATCTTATGATCGTAATAGGCCAAAATTTAACCTTAAATTCAAATGTATTTATATAAACAAAACTATGACTTCGTTTGATATGACTTTTTTAATGCTTTCTGAAATATCTTTTAAGTACATAATTTTTTAGTTTAAAAATTTTTGCTACTAAAAATTTTCTTTAAAAATCAGTAAAAAAAATTGTCTCAAATGAAGCCTATATTTTATTTCTGGAATAGGTCCCCCATCCACCATCTAATAGATTAAATACTTTTATTTTTCCATAGGGAGAATAGAAGCACACTAGCCAATGTTGAGTAGTGTTTTATACTCTGCATATTATATTCCAAATTATTACTCAAGCTGAAATCCTAACCAATAAAAATAAGCTGTTGCTTTATCAAGCATTAAAAGCTTTATTTTTTTGGGTTAAAATAAGTGTGCCTAAAATTTTCCTTCTAGTGAAATAGTTTTGTTGATGTGCTAGAAAATGAATAGATTGATGAGTCACTAACAATAGGAAACTTCTTGATAAAGGAAGATATGAAAGGTGTGTGCTATTTGCGCAAGTTTCCAACAAAAGGTAACTTTCCAAAAAAAAGGGAAGATACCAACCTAGCTCGATCAAAACATCTAACCGCTATGGGATAAGCTCAGTGTCTAATTATCAAGAATTAGTTACTTATTGAGCAAGGAAGATGTCGGGTATTCTGTGCGAAGTTTGAATGAGAAGAACCATCCGAAATGCTGCGTATTTATTTAGTATTTGTAAAGTATTTATAAATACTCAACAAATATTTAATAAATACACAGTAATCAGCAAATACTCAGTAAATACTCACAAAATACTCAGTAATACTAACAACTGAGTATTTACTGAGATTTTGCAAATACGCAGTAAATACTCAATAAATACACAACACATCCGGACAGTTCTCCCCGTCCAGACTTCGCGTGTAATAATTTTTCGTCAGGTAGAGGGTGATCAAAAATAAATGAGGTTGATTTAAAAGGAAATAGCCAAAAGTAGATTTATTGAGTGAAGTTTCCTAGAAGTGTCATCAACAAAGCGAGACTTTTCTGAGAAGTGATGATCTCATTCAGAGGTCAATTGAAATAACTTATCGCAAAGAGGGAAGTTGTCTTAACAAGTTACTAGCACACAACAACTTACTGAGAATATATGATATTGATCAAGGCTGACCAAAATGACTCACCATTGACTAAACAATTATCAAGATAAATTATTAACAAAAGATGATTTGCTGAGATGAAAAAATATTAGTCACAGGTCAAGCAAAATTGCTCATCACTTTGGGAGAAGTTCTCAAGATGAGTCTCCAATAAAGGGCAACTTCTTAAGAAGAGAAGATGCTGAGTAGAGGTAGATAAAAAATGAAAGAGGTCAATTTCCCTAGGGAATTCGTCAAGAGTCGATCTACTAGGATTTTTTTTTTTAAATGATTCAACAATAAAATGTTACTTCCAGAGAAGGGAAGATGTTAGGCATATGCTAACTAGAAACAACTAACCATGAAGGGGTGAGTTCTTGAGATAAGTCACTATCAAAGGATGACCATGGCTAACCACACAATGTCAGCCAAAAACTTGCCATGAAGGTATAAAAAGGGTATTAAAAAAAAGGTATGCTTCTTTCAGTCATAGAGGGCCAAACACTTGGGAGACCATCCAAAGAGGTCCAAGCTAAGGGGCCCACTAAAAAAGAGCCTACTTGGGTCATAATCGTCATTTTTTCCTAGAAAAAGAATAAGTTTAGGCTCTAGACCTAGGTTCACTAGAGAGGGTTAAACTAAGACTTTGGCATAACCAATATAAGGCATGTAGAGATTAAATGTTTAATCATATGGTGACATTTTAAGATTTTATTTTTAAGGCTTGAGTTGACTAAGCTAGGGTCATTGAGATAGACACAAATATTACCCGTCCGACCAAATTGATTGACTCAATCTTAAGTGGGGATCGAATAGTAAAATTCAAGTCACAAGATCTTGTTGTGCCAAAAGATAGGTCCACATCAATGGCAATGTATTGGTACTTCTATCTTTGGCACCCTTAAAGACATTCAACTTTTGCAAGATTATATAAGATTGTACATTTTATTTTTATTCATGAACATGAATAATGAGATGTAATTATATGAGTGAAATATATTTTCTTTGTCTTTACTCTCACTAGTTTGGATCTTGAATGACCAAAGCCTTGGAACTCCTCTTTTGAATTATGCCTGTCTGATCACCTTTATACAGTCAAGTACAACTTAATTAGTGTGATTTGCCTTCATTATATATGACCCTTCATAGTTTGCCGAAAAATTTCCCATGTTAGAATACTTCTCCAAGACCATTATATTTTTCCAAAATTAGATCACTACTATTTAATTCTTTATATTTATACTTGGATTTGATAGATCTAATTGTGTTGACTTTCCATCTTTTTATTCTATTGGATATCTTTATTATGGACAACTTGAGCATATCCAAACTGTCTTTTAGTAACATTTCATTACCTTGAATCCAATTAACACTTTCTCGATTGGTATTGAGATTGCTTCCCTGGTTTTGGCTGTTGCGAAGTAAATTTCCTTAGGAATCATGACTTTATAAAAGAATGCTAAGGAAAATGGGGTTCCCCATTAATGGTTAAAATTATTGTCTTGTAACCCCATATAATGGATGGTAGCTCATTTTTCCAAATTTATGGATTGTTGGAAATTTAAATATTTAGAAAGTTAAAAATGAGTTTATTTGTCGCTTCTATCTGTTCATTAGTTTGGATGATGGATAGTAAAACTCTAAGTTCATCCCATTATTCACACAACATAGTTCACTTCTTGTTTGAGAATTATTGGCTATTATCGATGATATTAATTAGTAGACGATTGAATCTTATGAAAATCTCAGAGCACAATAATTCATGGCTTCCATTGTTATTTGCTGAGTAAGGCTATGACTTTTACCCACCTTATGAAACAATCCACTAATACAAGCACAAAATTTAGCTGTCAAGATGCCATGGGAAAATTACAAATGAATTTCATTCTCTATATGGCAAATGACTGATGAGATATGATTGGTTTGAAGAGGTTGAGTCGGTTAAATGAAGTACCCTACTATGTAGTTAACCACTTTTACACCTCCCAATAAAGTTCTGTGTTTTCTTTGATTTTCGGCTAAGGATATCCTTAATTTAGGATTTTCCTTACAAGATTCTTTGAAGCAAAATGATTTTTGCAGTTTAATGAATTTCTTCCTTGATTTTTGACTCTTTAATATCCATGACACCTATAGTTAATCTCCAAGTAGGATTTTCTAAAAATGTATCCCTTGAAAATGAAGTACCTTATTGATTTCAACCTTAGAAATATTGTTATATGTTTACCTCCCGAGAGAGTTTCTTATAAGCAATAGTTGTTGGTGGGACTTGGGAGTGAACCAATTGTCCACTTGGTTCATTAAGATTTTCTTGTTCCATTCTTCAATGAATTACTTTTGAAGTTTTTGAGTAGAGGTGGCGTATGGACTTCCGTATTTTGCTAGCAGATCAATAATTGTGTTCTCCTCTCTCATAAAGTGGGAGATGTTGAGCTTCATGATCTAGACAATTTTGGCTTACACCTTCCTGATATAGTTCTTAAGGATTGTATCAGGAACTCCTTCGTTCTCAAGTACATGTTTTCCTAATGTTTTAAGTCTCTGAAGACTTGTAAACTTCTTACCTTGACTCTAGTAGCAAGGCTAAGTTTTACAATTATGACTTATGATTCACACTTCATTTGATTGTTTGCAGCCTTGAACACAATTTTGTTAATGATAAAAGATACTAAACCTTGTGGACCTCAGAGGTTTACACTTAACTCTATTGCTAGTTCTGCCAGATGTTCTATTTATGTGCATTGTCCAAATGCCTTATTCTTCAATTTTTGTATTTAGTTCCTCGCATATTCTCTTGTGACACTAAAAGGTTGATGACAAAGTCATTGAGTGCTTGAGCTTTGATTGCACTGCAATGAATACATTCAATATCGATCTCATCGAGCTTGATAAACAATTTTATTAGCCATTTCGAGAGCTTTGGCTTATGAAGAACTTGTTGAAGAGGAATGTCAGTCATCACTTTAGTTGTTAGGACTAAAAGTAAGGCATCAACCTTCCAGAGAGATGACTTGCACAATTCAAAACTGTTGTGGAAGTAAATCATGCAACGAATACAAGCAAGAAAGAGAAAAAGTAGCAAAAAAGGAAAACAAAAAAACCAGAATTTAACGTGGAAAACCCTGAAGCCGGGAAAAAACCAAAGAGCCACACTACACCAAGAAATACACTATGAAAATAATAGAAATTGTAAAAATCTCTTCTCTCTCACTCTCTCCTTGTCTCTATGCACTCTTACACCATTCTACATAGAATGGCCAAAGAGGCACGCATAAAACCACTCAAAGACGTAACTTTTCAAGTTAAACATGAAAAATGTAAAGGAAAACTGCCCGGCTCGAATCGTAGTGCCGCGGTGCTCCGCTTTCTGTCTCCAATCTGATTGACAGCGCCACACCGCCTAGGTCAGGAGCGTTGCGGTGCTCTACTCTTTGTCTATATTCAACCAGACTATACAGCGCCACAACGGTGTACAGTTGTAGAAATAAATGTTTTTGGGAGGACCCCTGGCAAGCTAGACCTATGAAATTGAGGTCTAAGTCAACATGAAAACCTGATTGATCAATACAATAATATTACACAGAGAACTAACAAAAACCAATTCAACTCATCCTTAGAACCCATGCATCAAATAAATGTTTGCCCTTGACATACTTTGACCTAACGGACTTGAATCGATTCAGCCTACTTATCTAATCCCAAAAGTGACCACTTATTGTTCCCGTGCACATAAATGTTTATCTAACCTAAATGTTTTAGCTTCTAAGTTCATTTGGTGCTTTCAGTGGATAGATCGGAAGCCATGCGTTGGAGGATGGTAAGGTAAACAAAGGAAAAAATGGATAAGATCTGAATCAGGCGGGACTACTTGATGCGATGTGGTGTCCTGGAGCTTACTTGAGTCTTGAAAAAATTCATGAGATCTCCAACATCAACAGAAAATCATTTTAAAGTTAATCACTTCTATTATAAATGACTTGTCTCAACTAACAAATATAGTTGAGTCAATATTACCATCGATGAAATAGGATTAATCTTCGAACATCCATATCTTTTGTGATAATTCTAGAAAGAGTTTTTTTTTTTTTTCGTTCTCAACAGAAGCTACAGATCACCATAGAGCTTCAACCTCCAACCGTGAAAATATGAACTCCAAACAAGTGAAATCTGCTTGCAGAGAAGTCATAACCAATAAGAAAATCACATCAAAGAAACATTAACTATAAACTTCTATAACCAGTTTTCCCTTGGGAAGATAGCCATACGTGCTGATTATTCATACGTAAGAACTTTATAAACTATAAGAAAGTTCAACTTCTTGATATATAAATACAAAAGCAGCACAGTCACTTATTTTCATGATATGTTATCTAGCTAGGCTGTGCAGCAGCAGCCATTGACATAAGCTTCTGGAGATAGAGGTTATGGTGTTTACGCTTGATGAACTCGGTAGCCTCCATGTTTATGTCTTCTTCCTCACGAGCTATAGTGTTGCTGCTTGTTTTGGAGCTAATCTTCTCCTCAGAGATATCAGAAGGCTCTTGCTGCTTGTTCTTGAACATTGATTGGAGGTTAGGAAAAAAGGGACCTTCATGTGGGTTCTTCATGCTCTCTTTTTCAGATGGATTACTACGGCGAACAGCAGAGTCTTTGTTCTCCTCCACAAATTTGACAACTTGCTTGTTTTCTCTGTGGAATTTAAAAGACATTTTGATGGATGGATGGATAGAATATTTGATGCTTGAGGTGTGTTTTAGACTTGGTTCTTTGCTCCTCATTATATAGGAGAACATATGTATCTTCTAATTTGATTAATTAACTCTACAGTATTGATAAGACAACTAAAACGAAATTTATAAAATTATTGAATAGGTAATACGGGACATTTAGTATTAATACAAGAATAAAATGCTCTTTTAAGGGGAGATTTTTCTGTGAGCTTAGCCTAACAAAATGTTCTGCTAATAGTTAACATTGGTTAAGTGTCATTCTAATACTAATTACAATAGCAAACGTTGTAATGTGCTTTTTGTTAATATCAACATCTTTATTCCCCATTGCAGGATAGGATGCTTTGTTTGTGTGGTCTGCGTAAAGTTGAGGCTATCTGCAGATGGAGCGATGGGGATGGACTCTTATTTCATTCAAGGAATCTGATGCTCTCCTCTATATTATAACTGCTTCTATGGGCGACTGAACATTTAGGAGATTTTTTGTGCCCTTCAGTGTTGGTGAAGACTGCAATGCAATGGTGGCAGAGAAGTGTGCAAGGGAGTATTGATTCTATTTTTGAGGAAATTTTGTGTAAGATCGAAATTTTGCGCGCTCAATGATTTCTATTGGTAATTTATAATAAACTACTAAAATTTCGAGGAGCATAGCGAAAAATAGAAGTCTTTATCTTTCACTTTCATTATAATCTCAATAACTCTGTTTTGGCACTCACAAATATATAAAATTGATAGTTTTTCTTTTTTGCTTTAGGGGTTGTTTGGTTAGAATTCTTTAGGGTATAAAGTATTTCAAATGTAGGGGTTTAACAATTTTGAAGTTTGGTTAGATGAAAAAGGAATTCGAAGTAAAGAGACTGTAGTGTTAACTATTCTAATTCATTTTTGAGGTAAGAAAATTCGCCCAGTTTTTAGCGAGAATGCTTTACACCAAGCAAGCTCGCTTGAAAGCCACCAATCATCGTAGGCCACCACCGCTCCTAGCCTCCAACCACCATAGCCGGCCGCAGGCCCCCACCGCCGCCACCCTCTGGCGGCCACTGCCGACCACTGGCCACCACCATTGCCACTCTCCGGCAGCCACCACCGTCACTCGGCAGCGATGGTTGCCGCCGCCACCGCCGACCACCACCACTACCGTCACCTACTGTAAGTCGCCATTTTTAAATTTTACGCCACATTTATTTTAATTCAAATCAAACAAAAAAAATATTCACATGAATTTACTTGACACTCATCCAAACAATCAAAATATTTCTTTTACACTGCATTTCTTTTAGACTGTATTCTTTTTTTAGCCAAACAAACAGCCCTTAGTGTTAATTTTGCAAATAATTAAAATTTGAGTGATATATATGAAGGCAGGCAAAGAATTTGCTTAAACAGAAAAATCAAACTAAGTTGAAAAAAACCTATTAGTTTGATTCAAATTGGTTTTAGCTCATAAACCAATTAATTTGGATTGATTCAGATTTGAGGTTTTGGTGAACTGAAAATAGAGCCGGATTGAGATTTTATTTGAAACAATTTTTTATCACTATTTTTTCACACCATTTAAAGATATTGTCCTAAAAAATTATTATAAAAAATAGTAAAAAAAACTGTCGCAAATTAAATTTGAATCATTTTATAATATTGTCATATAAGTGAAGGTATTTTTAATTTTTTATATTAGAATAGTACATTTCTTAGGCTCCTAATCCTATTCAATAGACCTGATGTTTTAGCAAAAGGTCTTCTCATACAAACACTCAAAATAATGAATGGCAAAGCCCATGCAAGAGAATTAGGTTTTTTTTGGATAATTTTTTTTAGAAATCAAAATTCTAGCAATTTTTTTTTTAAGTATTGACAAAATAGTGTCAAAATAGAAATATTATAGCTATGATTTGAGAGACAAAGTAGCAAAGAAGCCGTCACAAATGAAGCCTTAGACTAAATTATTCGAATGACCCGAGTTATTTTTGGTAGGGAAATTTATGTTAATCAATTGATTTATTTATAGTAAACTGAGAAATTAATTAAAGATATAGTAACCACAAAATGGTAATCAAGACTTTGTTTTCAAATAGTTTTTTAAAATAACTTTTTAATATAAAAATTTTTTGAATTAAATTTTGTACTAAAAAAATATTTTAGAAAGCAATAAAAAAGCTGTTTCTAACATAGCCTAAAAATACATTCAACCTAAGTGGAGAGAATTATATTATCAATTTGACTTGCTAATTGATATCAAATTCAAAATAACATTGCAAGCAAGCAATCTAAAGAACAAAGTCTCATGCACTAACATATTTTGTGCAAAGTCAGTAATAAATTATCAATAGCCATTGGAGCCAGCCAAATATCTTGATATTGATCAATTATAACTTTGATATGTCATCAAAAATTATCTTGATCGGGCACCAATCTCGATGCAAAAATGAACAAAAAACTTTCAAAATTAAATTCGGGCCATCCAAACTTCAATTTCAGCAAACTTATAGTCAAACTGAACATCTTGAAGAGACAAACTCAATGACACTAAAATCGATCCGATTTGAGCCCAAATGGGTTTAGATCGAGGACCCAAAACATATTTGAAAGATTCAAAGCATCAATTGGATGACAAAATGATATCCAATTATAGCATGCTTATAATTGAATCAAGCGGCTTGACGAGACGAATCCAATGAGCCCAAGATCACCTAATTCTGACATCATTTGGGCACATAAATACATGATAAATACTCCATAATCAAGGGATCAATATGAGTCGTCTATTGAAACACTCCCAACTTGCCCTTAATCTTCTCTTTATTTACTAGCTATGCCACTCCCAAAAAATTATAAATAGACCCACACTCTTCACATGAAATAGGGGGACAGGAGAGGAATAAGGGAAGAGCTCTGAAGCTCCACCCGACACCACTGCCAACAAATCTACACCACCAGTCTGCCATTGATGAACCTCTGGCCGACAATGACAGTCGAACCTCCATATGAAAACCACTAATGAGCCTTCATCTAACCACCATCGCCTGCTGACTACAATCCTTCCAACCACTGTCGCTCGTCGACTACGATCCTTCCAACCGCCATCGCCCGACTACGGTTCTTTCGATCACCGTCACCCAATTACTGTCCTTCCAACCATCGTCCCATACCGGCTACAATCCCTCTGACTATTGTCATATGTTGACTACGGTCCCTCCGGCCACTATTGCCCGCCGACTACGATTCACTCCGATCACCGTCACCTGCCGACTATGATTCACTCTGCCCACCGTCGCCCACCAACTACGGTCCTACTGGCCAAACAGAAATGTCAACACTCTTTTAAGAACATCTATCATATAACGAGCTCTATACAATGTGTATTTGCCACATCGAGCCAGCACCCTCCTCCGAGGACGATATTATTTATAATCAACCATCAATACTAGTAAATTCATTCAAATTGGGCCAGGCCCCATGATTTTTCCCCTTTCTGGATTTTCCACATAAAAATCTTTGTGTTTTTTTATAAATGATGCACCTTACTCTTTTATATGTCTGTGTGCTGGATCTTCGTACAAAGCTAGGACGCTAAACTCTATATCTCTCTACTACCACGAATATTATAGAACGCGACAAACTTAATCCAAAAAAGTTTCATAGCAGTTAAAGACTTAGCAATCAGAGTCATAGCCACAGTAATTAGATGTATACAATCAACACCACTTCTAACTAATCTAATAATTAGATTCATACAACCAATGACAGTTGATTTGTTGTTCCAGTAATCACATATAAATTCGAAGTAAAACCAATAGCCACTGACCAAATTTAAGTATTGCATAATTAGATCCATTATTTCAATAATTACATTCAAATCAACAATAACTAAACACATAAAGTTAATATGAACATGTTGCATCTTTATAAATAGTTCCATATAGCAGCAATCACATTCAAAGTTTGAGTAATTAGATACACCATTTTAGTGAAAAAGAAAGTCTAAAAACGACTAAAAATTGATAAACCAAAATAAATAAAGTTAGTGTCATGAACTCCCCTATTGCCTCCCCTATTTAAAAGGAGGGTTGGATTGGTTTCATATTAATTAGCTGTACTGATTGCCAAAAATTAGGGATTTCTCCAAATCTAGTAGGCCTAATATGCTGAGGAAAAAAAGGTCATGAAATGGGTATTAAGGCAGCTAGCAAACCTCCCTGATGCTTGGCTCAACTTTTTAAGATAAGATTGATTAGGGACCGCACATTTAATAAAGAAAAGCTTTGGCAGTATTTTCAGCAGTGATTTTTAATCACTGACAAAAATGACTAAAAATCCTTTAGATGCAGTAGTAAAGAAGAACTATGGACTTTGTCCTTATGAACTCCTGTGAACTTTAATGATCTGTTTGGTTAAATAAAAGAAACCGTAATTCAAGAAATGAAACATCAAAACAAACTGAAATTGAGAAAAAAACAAGCTATATATAACCAACCGGATTTTTGCAAGGAACACATACAGTAAGAAATTAGAAAAAAAAAGTATGAAGGAAAAAACTATTGTATGAGAATATTTAAGATGGTTCACAAACTTGCTAGTTTCCTTTGCTCAACTGCTATATTGGCCTCTAAATTATACAGAATTATATAGAAATAACTCCTTAAAAGTGTGGATTGAAGAAAAAAAATAGAACTACCATTTTTTTTTTGAATATTTGATAAATTAAAGAAAATAAAGGAAGAGAAAGAGAGATTATGCCAAACAATACATGGAGGCTTTATCTGAGATTGTATTCAAATAGGTCAGGTAGATCAAACATAAATATCTCTCTTGTAAGGGTGATCATATGGTGAGAAAGATAGGCAAGGGGTGGCTAAGACATATGTTTACAATGATGTGAAGTAGATTAAGGCTTTGTTTCGGACAATTTTTTTAACGGTTTTATAAATTTGGTGTAAAGAAAGTTACTTTTTAAAACTGTTGTAGAAAATAGCTTTCTAGATCTTTTTTTTTTTAAAGTAGCAAAAAAACAGTAGCCAAATAAAAATTGTAATTGATGTATGAAAAATAAAACAGTAAGAAAGCTGTCCCAAACGAAGCCTAAATCCCTATTGCCCCAATATAGAACCATAATAGTGGTTTTAATCGCTGTTAGTTAAGGTTGCTAATACCCAACATTCTTTACATTTTCAAAACTGCTGGAACAAAGTGTTGCTTGAGAGTAGCGATTTTGGTTATCTGTTGATTCATCTACTGATGTTGGTAAGATTCATTGGGAATTTATTGTAAGTTGGCAAATGTAAGAGTTTACATTGGTACAATAGTTAGAGCTTTTTGATTATGGTGTACAATATGAAAAACAGACAACATAATTTCTGTTCACTGAAAGTTTACCGCGCAACTATTTTATCATCCAAAAATCAGAAATGCTCTTGTGAACATTTACAAGCTTGCTCTCAAAAATCTTTTGGAAACTGTTTACCAGAAAATAGATTCTTAGCACTATATGTAAGAAATCTGGACACCAACTTGTATGACCTTAGACTAGTTGGGCCAAAACCAGAAGTAAAAATTTTCTCATCATTAATTTCTAACAATTGGAAACAAACCAACTGGCCTTTGATCACCATAGTTTGGTTAATGAGTGCAAGTTAGTGTTTATTAGGTTAGACTCATCCTTTACTTGAAGAGAGATTAGCTAATGGTGGACAAGAAATGAATTAACCTTTCTTAATCTATCACTTTTAATTTTTTTCTTTAATTAGCTGGCAATGAGTGCTTGCAACTTCTCTTTGAAAACAAAATAAATGAATAATTAAGATGCTCAGCTTCTTCAACGATCTAAACTTCACATAAAAAATATCTCTGCATGCTTCATGCTACATGTCCCAAATGGATTCAGTTCAGGATTATTTATTAATGGAAAGCAATAGGACGTTGGAATAGTTGCGTATGATACCTTTATCTAATCTTATCAATTTATTTCTTAATAATATTGTATATATGGTAGCTTAATTAATAAAACTAAGAAGTAGTGTTCAATTCTTTTGCTGAATAAAAATTACGTATATGATAATGAAATGTTGCTTTTGAATTGTTTAAGTTTGACAAGTCTTTTGTTTTATCAATGGACTGTACGCACAGTTCATTCATGAAGATGACAACTTGCGGTTGAATGGTTCAAAAAGCTTTGTATTCTCAATCGAGTGTAATCCATGTCGATCCGTGAAAGTTTCTTTTTTGTTATTTTCAAAAGAGTAATTTTCATTGGAAGTGTAAGTATGGCATTTGTTAAACTGGAGGAAGAAAGTTCTTCTTGTGCTTTCTTGGGAGAGAGAGAGAGGGGGAAGGGAGGAGAGGGAGAGACAGGGTAGAGAATTTTATAGGAGTTCCTTAATTCCTTTATTCAATTGGGCGTATTACCGGGGGCACCCCTTACAACATCCTATACATCCTATATATAGGAATTAGACACCGTTGTGGTGTCTTGCGGAATATAGTAAGTAAAATCAAACTAACACATTACAACATTTCTACTCATGCATAAAACAAAATGCAATTTGATAGAGAACCAATATTTCAATAGCCAAAAAAGAGAATACTTGTTGTGTTTCTTTTATATTTAACTTATTGAGGAGAATACATTGTAGTGCATTATATAGTAACATGTGTTAGAATACTTACAATGCTCAAGATACATGAGCTGTGTTGAATACAGAACAAACAGTAAAACACAAAAGAAAAGGAGGCAACAGAGATTTACTCCATTGATTTCAACTAGTTAATATTGAATACAGTAGATACATTTATACTGGATGAAGTAGTAGAAAAGAAAATTACATAAATGCCATAAGGTAGTTAAGAAGTAGCAGTAGAGATTTAATCAAGATAAATGAAGCCATGTGAACTCTAAAGAGATGTAGGAGAACTGACAGACAAGAGCTGAGCCATAGAAAGTAATGGGGGAGGCTAATGCAGGTGTGCGTTGCTAATATCGCCCCTCAAATTGAGGGAAAGTGTAGACCACCAAATTGCGCCTAAGATCAGAGAATGTAGAGTTGGGTAAGGCCTTGATGAAGATGTCAGCTATCTGGTCAGCAGTTCTAGGAGATGTGTTGGATAATAATAAGCTGAGAATGAATGGCTTCGAGAATGAAATGGCGATCGATCTCAATATGCTCTGTCCTTGCGTAAAAAATGGGATTATTTACAATGCAGAGAGCTTAGATATTGTCGCAAAATAGAGGTGTCATATCCAAGTTGAGCGAGAAGTCATTGCAGAGGCAACAAAGCCAAATAAATTTGATGGTAGTAGCGGCAAGTGTCCTGTATTCAGCTTCGGTAAAGGATCGAGCAATAGTGGTTTGTTTTCTTATGTTCCATGTAACGATATTAGGGCAAAAAAACACAAAAATCTGTAGTTGATTTGCGATTCGTATCATCACCGATCCTGTCGGAGTCTACGAAAGCTTGAAGTTGGAGATGATCTCGTTGGAGAAGAAGACCATATGTGGATGTTCCTTTTATGTACCTGAGTATGCGTTTAAGGAGATGAAAATGGTAGTCCAAAGGGTTATGCATGTGTTGGCAAATTCTATTTACGACAAAGGCAATGTCGGGGCGAGTTGAAGTAAGATATTAAAGAGAGCCGGCCAGCTGTCGAAACAGTGAAGGGTTGTGAAAAGGGTTCTGCAGTTCAAGAGCCGTGGGTAGCTTGAAGGATAAGCGATTAAGAAGGGGGTTGCAATTTTCCATACTAGCTTTTTTTTAGGAGTTTTATGGTATATGTGTGCTGAGAGAGAAGGTAGGAGTTATTTGATATAGTCACATAAATACCAAGGAACCAAGATAGATTGCCTAAGTTTCTCATATTAATCGTTGCTGGAGTTTTTGGAGAAGTTTAGTGATGAAGCATTAATCATTACCTGTTAGAAGGATATCATCAACATAGATAAGAATGTAGATGCGAATGTTATTAGTGTTGCAGATCATGAGGGAGGAATCAACTGACTGGAATGAAAGCCTTGAACAATGAGATATCATAAAGTGTAGCAAATCATTGGCGAGGAGCTTGCTTGAGACCATAAATGACTTTTTTTAGGAGACATACATGGTTGGGATATTGTGGATCTTGAAAACCTTGGGGTTGGGACATGTATACAGTTTCATCTAAGTGGTCGTGAAGAAATGCATTTGCAATATCAAGTTGTAGGATTAACCACTTAAAATGAAGAGAGATTGTGAGAAATAGATGAATCGTTGGAGATTTGGCAACGAGGCTAAAGGTTTCATGATAGTCAATACCATATTCTTGTTTAAATCATTGAGCAAGAATATGGTATTGAGTTGAGGTGGAACACGAATCCATGTACCTTGGGCTTGAAGAGCATTGAATTCAACGGAGAGAGCTTGATGCCATTCAAGATATTTAATTGTTGAAGTGTAGGTAGTTGGGGTGGTTAGGATGGTATGATTGAGATCCAGGAGTTGGCGAGGTTTGAGTGAGCCAGTGCGAAGGTGGGTGATCATTGGGTGTCTAATGGGTTGTGGAGCTAAAGATAGAGAGGTAGTGAGGGAAGTAGATGAAGTGGAAGAAGTGGAAGTAGGATTGGAGGAGGATAAGAGAGGTAGAGAAGTGATAAGATGAATTTTTTGAGAAGGAGATTTGGATGAAATAGGTGGTGGGGGTGAGCTTGGAAAGTGGGGAGGAAATGGAAATGGAATGTTATCTGTTAGAGAAATGGGAGGGATTGGAATTGTGGTAGACTTATCAAAGAGAACATGTTTGGATACAAGAATGCGATTCGTGTTGAGATTGTAACATTTGTAGCCTTTTTTATTAGAGGCGTAGCCAATAAAAAATATAGGGAGTTGAACGAGGTGCGAGTTTATGTGGGGCATAATGGCGTAGCCAAGGGTAGTAGCGACATCCAAATGCACGAAGATGGGAGTAATTTGGCAGTTCATTATAGAGAAGCTAAAAAGGGGTTTTTGGGGGAAGTAGTGTGGGATGGTAGATGATTAATAATGTGTACATCAGTAAGAAGAGCATCAATCCAGAAATGGTAGGATAATTTGGAATCATAGAAGAGAGTGCGAAACATTTTGAGAAGGCGACGATGTTTGCATTCGGAACACCATTTTGTTGAGGTCTGTGAGAGCAAGTAGATGAATGCCATTTTGAACTTGAAAGGAATGAAGAGTATTATTGAGAAACTCACTGCCTCCATCGGTACAAAGAGTTCTAATGATTTTATCTAAATATTTTTTCAATGAAATTTTTGAATTGAATGAAATTTGGTGCAGTATCATATTTAGATCTCATATGATAAACCCAGCTGTTGCGAGAGAAGTTGTCAATAAAAAATTAAGTAAAAATGAAAACCATTTGTAGAAATAATAAGAGAAAGTCCCCATACATCAACATGTATGACTTCTAAAGGAGCTGTAGAACAAGTAGTAGATTCATTAAAGGGTAACTTGTGGCTTTTAGTTAGAGCACAAGAGGTACATATAGAGGGGGAGAGGGAGACACATAAACTAGGAGATGATTTTGCAATAACATAAATAGTTGCAAGATTTGGATGTCCCAATCATTGGTGCCAGAGAGTGGAGACAGTAAATGCTGTGAGAGTGGCAGTTTGTTGAAATTTGCAGAAGGTAGAACCGATGGGGATTGGATAGAGTCCATTAAGGTAGGGTCCTTGGAGAAGAGGTTGACGTGTCTTCTGATACTTTATAACATAACCAAAAGACTCAAATAAGATATAACAATTGCTATCTGCTACAAGTTTAGATATGGAGAGAAGTTTGTGGGATAAATATGGAAAATGTAACAAAGAGGGGAGCCTGAGCATGCGGGAAGGTGTAGGTAGAATATAATTGCCGGAATGAATGATTGGAAGAGTAGTACCATTGCTAATAAGAACTTGATCAGATCCTTGATATGTTGAGACATTCTACAAGGAATGTAGGTCGGGTGTTAAGTGACCAAAGGCTCCATTATCTAAATACCACGGAGTATCAACAGGAGATGGTGATTCATCAAGCAGTGTGTGCGGTGTTGAGGGAGTTCATTGTAGGCTTGCATGGTGCCAACAGGAAAAGGCAGAGTGTCCTTTTTTCCATAGATTTGACACTGTACGAGACTTCTGGTGTGACCTCCCTTGGAACCAATAGAAGAATTTGTATAGCGTCCGTGAAGATGAAAAGATTGACGGCCACGACCACGACCCCTAGTGGTGGCGAGAGCAAACTGCATATCAGGTGTTGTTGATGTATCCATCAGGGAGAGTTCTTTGGTGGCATTTGTTGCAAGATTAACTTCCTTGTTGCAGAGAAGAGCATATAAGTCATCCATAGAAATGGGCGTGAGCTTTATTCGAATGGCTGTTTTGAAGGCTTGATAGTTAGCAGGTAGACCATTTAAGATATATAAGATAATATCTTCAGTGTTGATGGTACCACCAGCAACAGCAATGTTGTCCACCAAATATTTTACAGTGGAGAGATAATCAGTCATGGACTGATTTTGCATAGTGAGGGAGTGAAGTTTATTCTTGAGTCTATACCTCTAGAACGATTTGTAAAGAATAATCAGCGTTCAAGAGTTTTTCAGATGGAATGATAGGAATCCAAGTAAATAATGTAGGGCAACAAGGATGGGGAAATTGTGGAGAAGAGAGCAATGGTATGATTATGGTCAAGAACAAGCCAGGTAGAAAAATGGGGGTTTAAGATAAGTTGTCATGTATCTGTGAGAACTTGTTTGTGTGGACAGGTGGTGGTTCGATCAAGAAAACTAGCAAAACCATTTGCAAGAAATAGTTTGTGGATTTGAGTTTTTCATGTGGGATAGTTGTCAACAAAAAGCTAAATGTGAACAACATTTTTGATGTTGGAGATCAAAAATTCCAAGGAAGCAGGAATAGAAGTGTCGGTGGTGGAAATCAGGGGTGTAATAGGAGGAGTGGTATTTGTTGAAGTGGTTGGAGAGATATCTATGTTGCAGTTATGCAAATGACTCTGATATCATGTTAGAATACTTACAGTGCTCAAGGTATAGCAGCTGTATTGAATACATCACAAATAGTAAAATGCAAAAGAAATGAGGTAGCATAAATTTACTCCATTGATTTCAACTAGTTAATACTGAATACAATAGATACATTTATACTTGATGAAGTAGTAGAAAAAGGAATTTACACAAATGCCATAACGTAGTTAAAAATTAGTGGTAGAGATTTAATCAAGATAAAGGCAGCCATGTGAACTCTGAAAAGCTACAGGCGAACTGACAAATAGGAGCTGAGCAGCAGAAAGTAATGTAGGAGGCTAATGTAGGTGTGCATCGCTAATAGCATGCACAAAAGATAAATGAGTAAAAAAACATTCAAATTGATCATCCAAGAAGATGAACAAATGAGAAATGAATACAAATCGAAGAAACAAAGAATCTAGATTGCAACCTTCCCGAATCATAAATCCTGCATTCCTGATAATGGCTATTGGTTGATTACATAATATTCTTTGAAATGGGCTGAGTCAAGTTATAGGTTACGCTGCAAAATACTTAGAAACCAAGAAATTCTTGAACATGAAGGTATAAATAATGAGAAAAGGATTAAAATGACTCTTTATAAAGAACCAAAATGACCCTCAACTATATTGGTTCCTCTTTAAAAAATTGAGAGATCAAACTGATCTTTTAATATAGTTGAGGATTATTTTTGTTCTTTCATAAGGAGTCAATGAATTATTTTGTTCATTTTCTAAATAAATAATAAATCGAATTGTTCTTTTTTGCTTTAAAAAGAAGGGTGATTTACGTACATAACATTCAAAATTATAGGATTTATATATTTAAACAAAAACTTCGTTATTTATGTACACAGCATTCAAATTTTTAAATAACCTAAAAAAAAATACTCTCCACACTATTTCCATTACAATTCCGTGAGGTGGATGATGACAATGGGTTGGATTTGGCGGAAGGTTGAGATGCAAGCTGGGCGGACCGACTATGAGTGAACATGGCTGGCATCGGGCAATAACAGGGGTGACTCCACAATGAGTAGGTCAGATCAAATTCTACTATGTGTGTAGAGAGGAGGCGGTCTTCTCACAAAAAAGTCCAACATCCAAGTTTAGGAGATGGTATTTTTCTTTTTCTCTTCAAAACCGCAACCAAAATCCCCTTCCCTAGTGAGACCCCATCCGGCTCTACCTACAAGAACCTATCACAACTTTATCGTCTCATCTTGCCTTGCAAGAACCCATCCCAGCCCCATTGCGACTTCTTCATGATTGAAGGTTTCGTTAAGGTCGGTTACGAGAGTTAACGAAGTGCTAAATTATGTAGATAGTAAAGTCTATAAATTAAATATATAAATGTTATAACACTACCAAAAAATAGGGCTATCGCAGCACAAATTTCGACCTATACCGGCGGTTATAACCGCTGTACGACCACTCTAATTGCAATGCGCTGCAACGACATTTCGCAGCGGTTTATGGATTGGCGGGGAAGCTTATTCGAGCGCTAAATTTAGCAGCGGTCATAAACGCTGCAATATAATAGAATTGTGGCTATTTTAACCGCTACAAATCGAAAGAGAGGCGGACGGAGGAGAAGGGGGCGGGCGCACAGAGGAAAAGGGGGTGGGCGCACGACCGAAGGAGAGAATGCAGGATTGCGAGTCGCAGGAGTTGTCCAGCAGGTTAAGAATGTAGGGTTCGACAATAGTATCAGTTTAAACAGCCCCTTTTTGCATCGGTTAAAACCGCTAGTTTTTGCAGCGTTTAAAAACGCTGCTAATATCCAGTTTTGGCAGCGGTTTTCAAACCGCTCATAAGAAGTGCTGCAAAAAATCACGTTTTTAATAGTGTAATATCGAGTGCTACATATGTAAATCCCCCAAAGAAGAAATAAAACTTCAGTAAACATTAATAATGAATAACCTATGGGCCTAAACATGACATGTGATGGTTCTTCCTACCATCTCTCTCATGGATCAGCGCCATCTCTCTCGCCCTTAATTTCCTTACAACCTATATTTTTGTGATTATTTCTTAAAAAAGAAACTATTTACATAATTATTTAAAGAAAATTTATTTTATGTAATATTTACATATACGATACTTTCCCTTTAAAAACCTTAATTAGCTAGAGTTAGGTTCAAATACCATTAAAATTCTCCATTTATGAGGAAATACTATAGCCACAGAATATAATAGATTAGAAATTCAAAACAAAGATTTACTCGTAAATTATGATATAATTTTTAAAGCAAAAACTGTTTTAATATACACTTTTTCAATAAAAGGAGATGAGAAAATTAACAGTGTATATTAACTTACAGACTATTATAAAAAACTATAACCTTCTAACAGCAAACGCATATGATACTAACATAACCTTCAAACAGGCGAAGCATAGAAATCTTTCATGTCTGCTGTTGATGCCATGGCCTTCTTGAGTTTAATTTGTCTTTTTCTTCCCCAATCAGATTACCCATTCTAAAGCTAAAAAGAAAAGGGAAAAAAAATCGCGTTAAGCTATATTGACCCAATTTCTATCAAGAATTTAAAAGAAGCAAATTGTTTCTTAATATTTTGTGATTTTGTGTTAAATTTCATAGAAAATATCTTCATGAATTTATATTATCTATGAGAAAAATATTAAAATGGTCTCTCCATTCTTTGTGAATGACTAAAATAATCTCCAACTTTTTTGAGAGACTAATTTGGTCTCTCAAATATTTAAAATGGGATATTTTTTAGTCCTAACATTCAATGTTGAAGTTAATGATGTTAAATGAAAGGTATTTTGGTTTTTTTTAAATTAAATATAACTTTTAAGTAATTATAAATTTTTTATAAAAAAATATTAAATATTTCTTTAATTAAAAAATTAATAATAATTTTAATTTTAATTAAAAAAATTTGGTCATATCTTATAAAATATAATTGATAAAAATATGTGTGACTAAGTTGATAATAACATCTATTTGTATTCAATAACGATTAAAACTAAATAGATGTTATTTTCAACTTAGTTACCAATCATATCTTATGAATATGACTAAACTTTAAATTAAAACTAAAATTATTATTAATTTTTTTTTATCAAAGAAACATTTTATAAATTTTTTTAGAAAAATTATCATTAAAATTTATATTTAATAAATATTTAATTAAAAAATGACTAAAATATCTTATATTTAACACCATCAACTCTAACATTGAATGTTAGGATAAAAAAATTCTCATTTTAAAAAGTTGAGGGCCAAATTGGTTAATCAAAAAATTTGGGAATCATTTTGATTCCTCACAAAAAGTTGAGGGACTATTTTGATCTTTTCCTCTATTATCTATAAAATTACTATATGTATTGGAGAAATTTCCTTTCATATTATATTATAGTAGTTATGTAAAATTGCTATATGAGTTATTATATTTTCTGTTTCTTTAAAATAAAACTAATAATTTTTAAATTCATCGTGATACAGATCCAGCTACAATTTTTTCATATAAAATAACTTGACTAAAGGGTGCCAACCCTTTCTACCCGCTCACTTCATCCTGCTCATCAATATAAGGAAGTTAAAGAAAGAATATCCAAATTGTAAGGTAAAGGCTTTACCATCTAGACTGTCTGTTCCAAAAGAAATTCATTCTACTTGATGAACAATTCTAGGATGTATTTTTTTTTTAGATATTTAAGTCCATTAAGACAAACTCACACACACAACGCACATACAAGACTCGAACCCGAGATCTCTTAGTTGATAGCCTAAGCTCCCAACCAATAAATCAAGGTGAGCTGTGTTTCTGGGATGTAGAAGACATATGAAAAATAGTAAATACAGAGTGAAGTATGATTACCTTTCCTCCTGATGAAAGAAATTTTACTTTCCAGTGAGAAAGTTGTGAATGAAACTTGTAAGTAATAGACATCCACATTTGTTTTTGAAGATTCTTAGAGCACACAACTGGTCTTGGTATGTTGGTTGGGAGCTTAGGCTACCAATTAAGAGGTCTTAGGTTTGAGTCTTGTGTATGCGATGTATGCGTAAGTCTATCTTAATTGACCTACCCCCCCCCCCCCCCCCCCCCCCCCCCCAAGAAAAAAAAAAAAGATTCTTAGAGCTGAGAGGGATTTCTAGATATTTGAAAAGAAGTTTCCCCCGGTTAAAGGTAGGAAAAGTAGCTAAATTAGACCCCACTTGAGGCCAATTACCTTGATAGATAAGAGGAAATTTAGGGAAATTGGTCTTCCAATGGTAAGATATGAAAGGAGATAAGACTTTTATATTAAAAAAACAAAACAATAAGATGCTCACCTCCATATAAAAATGATTAATGCTTGAATTTTACCCCCATGCAAGCCTACTCGAATTCTAGATCACACATACAGGAGTCATTCATCTGATTCAGCCAAGAGATTTTGGGTTCAATCTTGCATATGTGATATGTTTATGAATTTATTTTAACGTGTAATTATCCCCAAAAAAAAGAAAATTCATAAAGAAAATTTTAACAAGATATTTTTAAATGGAACAACCTTAAGAAAACAACATTGAAAGTTTTTTATATTTATGTCAGCTTTCTAAGAAAATTGACATTTTTACTAAAATATAAGAAAAAATAATAATTTGGAAAAGTCACTATATATCTTTGAAATAGATTTCTTCGAAGAGAAGAGTACTCTTATTCGTATTGATCAAAGCCAAATGTAATAACGGAGAGTAGTTACAATATAAAAAACAGAAGAGCATTTTCTTTATTAAAATTTACAGGAGATTTCTTTTAAAAAATGGCCGTATTAGCGTGTGGACCGCACCACCAATTCTTATTGGAGGACTCAGCATAATTATTGCCTACTCTCTATTATGGCCTCTGTCTTACGCGCGTAGGCGGCCAAGATGTAGAAATTTACCAACAATGTGCAATGTGACACCAAAGCTTCGTCACCTTCCATGATGCCTTATCTATAAAGTTTTCTTCCTTAACATGCCCTAACATATCAAAGATTGTATGCATCATACATCATGACATAGTTCATAAATCATTCATCATGCATGATATACTCCGCATCATAGATTGATGTTTGCAGGGGCAGCTCATCTTGATCTATTAGTTGAAAGCTTTGATAAGCTCCACCATCTTATGCTCTCTCCCTCTATTGTTGTTTTATACCTTTTCTTCTACTTCAACAGTTCAATTCTTATTCATGCGACTTTTTTCACTTCTAATATGAGAGTTTTTTTCTCTTATAATTTATTCTTTTATCATATATTTTAAAGCTAATATTTTTATTATTTTTTAATTTCTTTACATATGTAATTTTATGTTATATCATATAATTTTATGTTATATACTTTTATAAATATTATATAATTAGGGTTTATTTGGGATAATTTTCTAACTGCTTTGCTATTAAGACAATAATCATTTTTTTGCTACTATTTTCTAGGTATTTTTTAAATATTTTTTATAGAGGAAGTTTTTTTACTTCCAAAATAGCTAAATTAATTTTTCTATGCTACCAAAATTTTTTTTATTATAAGTTGTTTATTATTTTATATTTAATATTCTACATTCATAAATAATAATTTGAAAAAAAATTTAAAACTATCTATGCTGGTCCCAAGCCTGGATGTAAAAAGTTAAGAGAGAATTAAAAAATAATAATTTAGACCCTTTTAAATATATTTTCTTGCTCCGCCACTGTTCATACATCTTAACGAAGCCTTCCATCTTATTGTGAATGTTGAGTCTACTCCCAACAGCACAATACCAAATAGAGCAATGTGGCACCTGATTTATGGAAGCTGATGTGTTAAGCATTGATTAATGGAAGCTGCAAAAAGGTCTTCAGCTAATTTTACGGATAAGTTTTATTTTCATAAAACTGTTTATAATTTAGTCTTAGAATTTTATAATTATCAACAATAGTTTCTACTGTCTTATGAATAAGATAGCCAATCAAGTGCATATGTTAGGGCTTCTTAAAATGCTGACATAAATGCCCGCGTTTCTTAGGTGGGGACCAATAAAGTGTTGGCTCGGGGGTTTCTGGTGTGGGTGTCACCACTAGGTCGACCGAGGAGATTAGTGGGCATCGCCAAACGCCTCACAAGCTGAGGTGGCAGCGGACTGATACTCCCCGTTCCCAAACAAAACAAAACAAAAAAAATATTGAGACTACTTGTTTGGTCTCTTTTGTCTATAGTTGAGATTCACATATAAATGATAAAGGATGTGATAGTTGAGTAATAGTTATTAAGTGACGATGTTTATGCGACGTTGATTAAGTAATGGCTAACAAGCGATGACGGTCGAATGACAATAGTTAAGTAATAATAATTGGGCGGCGATTTTCAGGCAATGACGGTTAGATGATAGTAGTCGTCTACGCTAGCTCACTTGACTCTAAGATCAATTTTTATCTGGAACAAACTTTTTACGACTTTTTTAGGGTAATTGGACTAAATTTGTATTTATGGACTTAATTTTGACACTTTTGAAGTCCTATGGAGACACTAAAACTAACTGTGAGTGAGTTTGAGGAGATTTCAAATTTTTTGATAATTTTGGCTCAAATTAATGCACTAACTAAAGGGAAAGTTGAAATTGTGATTATTGAGACTATACTTTGTTCGCAATATTGAGAGGAGATTAATGTTGACATCTAATGAGTGATCATATTTTGTAATTTTTCAAAATTATAATTTTGTGCTACAAGATTTTCAAGTCTTAATATATTTTGAGAAAACTTGTGTTTTGATGTATGAAAATTTAAGGATAAAAGATACATTATAACAAAATCTATTCAATCAAGCAAAAATATTGATGTAATATTTGAATAAGAAACTATTGGAATTAAATATAGGATTGTTCAAACCCCTATTTCAATAAATTTATAATTATAATATACATTTTGATGAGACGAGTCAAATGACATAAAAAGCATCTTGATCCTACTCCAAATGAGTTAAATGAAACATTTGAAGCGTATTTAAAAAAAATTGCGATAGTAATCAAAGGATCTTCAAAAATTGTGCTTATAGGCAAATTGAGTGTCTAAATGAGAAAAATCCAATACAACCAAATTCACTTGATTTTAAGCCTATTAAGATACTTAAATAGTAAAATAATGATATACAATCATTAGAATTAGAACGAGTTATCAGATGGAGTGCTTAGAGATTCTAGCTAAAATTATAAAAAATCACTCACACAAGTTATAAATAGATCATCATTCTCAACATAAATGGAATATAAACTTGAATGTGTAGATAGCTTAGAGATCAGAAAAACTTTAAAGCCCTACTTTATGATTAATGCCGAATACTACTGCAAGCAATAGTTGTTGCCCGATTGTTGTCGCTTGCTTGTTGCTACTCAATTACTGCCACTTAATTGCTAGCACTTGACCGTTGTTGACCGCCATCACCTAACCATCGTTATCCAGTTGTCATGATCTCACTACCAATTCCCACCATAAATTCTCCAACAATATTTACTACCATTACATGAGATCAAAATAGTGTTCCCAACTTTAAAGTCTTGCATTCTCTAATTGAGAGGAAGATAATGATTTTGTAATCTTATATGTTGGATCATTAGAATTGGGTCAGCCCCGTCTATTTTTTGTCTCTTGTAAATCTTTTTGGGTTTTTTCATATAAAAATTTTGTCTCTTGTAAATCTTTTTTTTTTTATTTGTGTGCTTACAAGATTTTAATGTAAAATTAAGACTTTGATATATATCTATTGTCTTGAATATTTTAGCACACAATAACAGTTGACCTAGAGTAGGCAAAATAAAATGAAAGCAAAGATTTATAACTTATTTAGTACAATTGTTGTATATTAATTAATTATTTACTATCTCGTGATGTCCTCAAGCAAAGCTCATATGATCCATTATATGAAGAATGCAGTTCTTTTTTTAAAATAATCATTTTAACTATTTTGCACACAAAATTATTTTCTATTTCACTTACAAAATTGAGTATTTTATAATATTATTTTATCCACCCTTAAAAGAGAGATTGATTCCGCCCGCTGTCTCGATTGCCAACTAATAATATTATGATGGATAAAATTAAAGACATGCGCAATATAAATAGTTATATCCTGATACAAAATACATAAGAATATCTTAATATTATTTTTATCCATCGGATTAAGCCCATTATGGTCATAATAATTTTATTTTTTTACACAACCAAATGCCAACCAATTCTTAAGATCAAGCAAAAACTCACTCAACTACTGCAAGTTGAGGTTATGTCAATCCTTTGATTGCCTCTTGATATATCATAAAAAAATTATCTTGATCAGGTATAAATCTCAAGGCAAAATTGAATTGGAAACTTCCAAAATTAAATCCGGAACCATCTGGACTTCGATCTCAGCAAATTTATAGTCGAACTGAATGTCTCGAAAAGACAAACCCAACGACACCAAATTTGACTCAATCCGAGCCCAATGGGTCCAAATCAAAGACCACCCAAAGCTCCTTTGGAAGGTTCAAACCATAATTTGGATTATCAAATGATCTCCAAACGTGACATGCTTATAGTTAAATCGTACGGCTCGATGAGAAGAATCCAACGAGCCTAAGATCTCCAAATTATGATATCATTAAGATATTCAAATGCCTCGATCAAGGGGATCAATATCGACTGTCCATTCAAACCACTCCCAACATACCCTTGATCTCCCTTCTATTTACTGGAAATGTCACTCTTAGAAAAATATAAATAGACCCCTCATTTCTCATGGAAGGGGACTCAAGCAAGGAAGAGAGAGAAACAAGAGTTCTCTTGCCACCAGACTCCTCCTCGACCACCGTCGGACCACCGACTGTCGCCAGACTATCGCCGGGCTTCTGCCCAACCATCAACTGCGGCGGGCTTCTACCGGGCCACCAACTGACTCCAGACTTTTTCCCGGCCACCGACTGACGCCAGACTTCCACCCAGCCACCGACTATGATCTTTCTGACCTCCGTCACCAGACAACGGTCTTTTTAACCTCCATTGTCTACCGACTAAGGTTCTTCCAACCTCCATCGCCAGACAATGGTCTTTCTGAACGCCACACACTCTCTTTTATCTGATTGTGTGCTAGATCTTCGCACAAGCTAAGACTTTAAACTTTATATATCTCTACTGCCGCAAATATTCCAGGACGCAACACCTCTCAATCAAAGTATTGCCACATATCATACATATGCACATACATATATTTGACTTACAATGATTCATCTACTCAAAATTTTCAAGTGGTTATAATTAATGAGGTGCAAATTTAGACTAAATTTTAGATGAATCTCAAAAGAAGTTCGAACTTTAAGTAGAAGAAATGATCGATCTTTTAAGTATTATTGAGGTGAAAAAAATTGTATTTATATTTTTTTTAATAAGAAAATTCAAAATAGAAGGGCAAATAATATCTATCTATCAAAATAGCTCTTGTTGCAGGCTAAAATATATGCGGCGATAGAGTTAGAAAATTTTCATCTCAGCGTTGTACGAATATCTAGCACAAAAACAGAAGAAAAATGTAACACCAAAATTTTTACGTGGAAACCCTGGAAAAGGAAAAAATCACGGGGCCACGCCCAGTTGAAATAATTCTACTAGTGTTTGATTAGATTACAAGTGGCTGAGTCATCCCTGAAATTGAGGCCAATCAGATTATAATAATCAACAGTTTGGTTGAAATTCAGTTATAAGCAGAGATTAAAAATCCGGCGACGTTTAGTGGTCAGGCGGAAATCCGGCTTCAATTGACGTTCGAGCAGAATTCTAGCATCTGTCGGTGGCCGGGCAGAAGCCCGTCGACAGTCAATGGCAGAGTGGAAGCCCGGCTTCCGTTAGTGGCTGGGTGGAAGTCTGGCTTTCGTCGTTGGCCGGGTTGAAGTCCGACGGTGGTCAATGAGGAGTTTGGTGGCAAGAGAGCTCTCTTCCTTCTCT
This sequence comes from Dendrobium chrysotoxum, assembly GCA_019925795.1. Lineage (NCBI taxonomy): Eukaryota > Viridiplantae > Streptophyta > Magnoliopsida > Asparagales > Orchidaceae > Dendrobium > Dendrobium chrysotoxum. Next base: position 57,545 of record JAGFBR010000812.1, read on the forward strand.
TCTTGCTTGGTCCCCCTCTCATGAGAAATGAAGGATCTATGTATAATTTTTTGAGAGTGACATGACCAATAAATAGGAGAAAGATCAATAATAAATTGGGAGTGGTTTGAATGGACGGCCGATGTTGATTTCCTTGATCATGGATCATTTATTAGACATTTGAATTTCTTAATGATATCAATAATTGACTCGTCGAGCCGCTCGATTCGACTATAAGCATGTCATGTTTGGAAACTATTTGGTAATTCAAATTATGGATTGAACATTCCAAATGCGCTTTGGGTTTTGATTTGGATCCATTTAAGCTCGGATTTGGTGTCGTTGGGTTCGTATTTTCGAGACGCTCGGTTCGGCTATAAGTTTGGTGAAATTAGAGTTCAGATGGTCCCGAATTTAATTTTTGAAGTTTCCAACTTGATTTTGCCTCGACCTTCGTGCCTGATCAAGATAATTTTTTTGATGATATATCAGCTGTAAATTAATTATATTTATCTAATAAAAATGTCAAGATTCATATTTTTATGGTTTTGCTCCTCATCCTCTCGTCCTCAATCCAGAGAAGGCGAAGCAGATGAGCCAGAAGGCTGTTGGTGGCTTCAACTGATAAGCCAATATTTTCTCTACGTCTGTAGCCATGTGTTCATTATTTTTTTCTATTATGCCCTTGGCTCAGTATAATTACATGACAAGAGGCCTCTCAACCTTTGTGTGAACGATAAACGGAGAATTTCCCGATAATAATAAAAAAAAAGAAAAAAAAAACGCAAGACAGAGAGGGAGGCGAGTGTTGTGGGCAAGCCCAGCGCATTACAAACGGCTATAATTGAGGTAGTGGAGGAGAGAGAAGGAGGCCGAGTCACAGAAAAAAAATCTTTTTACGCTATTTATTCACAGAAAGATTTGATTTTGCCGAGCGAGTGCCAGCGAAATTGAGGGGAAACCCGATAAAATAGAGATTTTGAGGAAGAAAGAGAAGAGGGAGGCTGGTGGGCCGGGGATCGCCGGGTGGGGGAGCGTCGGAAACCCGCGCGTGATCCGATCTGCGCACCAGGCCAGTTTGTTCTGTTGTTGAAGAGGAGAAGAGATTGTTACTGATTTAGGAACTGGAGGAAGGTTTTCGCGATGCAGGAAGGAGGCTATTACAATTCGAAGAAGACGGATGATATCTGCCAAGACGTTTGTGGCCCAGTAACTTCTTTGCTTTTCTTATTTTTATTAAAGTGTTTCTCGTTTGTTTTTCTTCGCAGATCTGGTGTTGTTTTTTGCTTTTTTGGGGTTTTGATTGCAATTGTATCATTTGGGGTGATTTAATATTGTTTCTATCGGAAGGCCCTAGAATGTTGAATTTCTCTTCGGCCGGCTATGGTCTGCTAATTTGTTTATGGCATTCATAATATCCTCTTTCCAATTTTGTGACTGGAAGTTAAAAAAAAAAAATCCCCCCTAAAAAACTTAACTTCCTACTTTTTACTGTAATTATTAATCCTCGATTCATCTAATCGGTCGAGAAGTTGCATTCCTTATTCTTCTGTTTGTTTCCTAGCAGGCTTCTAGGGCAGCGTTGAGCATGTCCCGTCTGCGTTGCATCCTTCGTGGATTTGATCACAAGGCTCTTCTGCTTCTATTTGTTGGCTTACCGCTCTTCATCTTTGGCATCTATTTGCATGGCCAGAAGATCACGTACTTCCTCCGACCGCTATGGGAGTCTCCTCCTAAACCCTTCAATATTATTCCACACTACTATCATGAGAATGTTTCCATGGAGAACCTATGCAAACTACATGGTTGGGGTATTAGGGATACTCCAAGGCGTGTCTTTGATGCTGTGCTCTTCAGCAATGAAGTAGACATCCTTGAGATTCGTTGGAATGAGCTGCACCCTTTTGTGTCAGAGTTTGTTCTTCTGGAATCCAATTCCACATTCACTGGACAAGTAAAGCCCTTGTTCTTTGCTCAGAACCGAGAAAAGTTCAAGTTTGTGGAGTCCAGGCTCACTTATGGTGTGGTTGGTGGAAGATTTGTCAAGGGAGAGAATCCTTTTGTTGAGGAATCGTACCAGAGAGTGGCTCTGGATCAGCTAATAAGGATAGCAGGCATCAATGAAGATGATTTGTTGATCATGTCGGATGTTGATGAGATCCCTAGTGGCCACACAATCGACCTTTTGAGATGGTGTGATGACATTCCTTATAAACTTCATCTGGAGCTCAGAAACTATCTTTATTCATTCCAATTCTATCTCGATAATAGGAGCTGGAGGGCCTCAGTGCATAGATACAAGCCTGGAAAGACAAGATATGCTCATTTTCGCCAGACTGATGATTTGTTAGCAGATTCAGGATGGCATTGTAGCTTCTGCTTCCGCCACATTAGTGAATTTGTCTTCAAGATGAAGGCATACAGCCATGTTGACCGTGTAAGATTTTCTTACTACCTTAAGCCTTCAAGGATTCAGGATGTGATTTGCCGAGGGGCAGATCTTTTTGACATGCTACCAGAGGAGTATACATTCCAAGAGATCATTGCTAAGATGGGTCCCATTCCCAGTTCTTATTCAGCTGTTCATCTCCCCGGGCATCTACTTCAGAATGTCGACAAGTACATGTACCTTCTTCCCGGGAATTGCCTGAGAGAGAGTGGCTGAATACCTTACCTTCTGTAGAATATTTTTTCTTACCAACTTACAGAACAAACTATTGAAAAACTGGGAGATGATAATGATTCTTCTGAGGGAAGCTTGCAAGCAGGGGTGAGTACTTTCGTCTGTAATGATTACATGTTGAGTTATATTTGAAAAATTGAGTATATCATGTGATGCTTGCGAGGAGCATTTTCAATAGTTCCACCTGCTCTAAGGGTTTATGACCGGGAAGTTGTTCTTTCTTCTCCCTTTCTTTCCTCTGAGCATGCCATTCTACTCAGTATGATGTAGACTTGTAGAGTGCAAGTCAAATGAAATTTCTGAATTTTGCAACATGGTGATTTCGTACTTCTTAAAAACTGATTAATTCTTGTATTCTTGTTCAAACTTCCTTGATCGTCCATCAACGCCTACATTTTGCCTTGTGGTTTGTTTTAGTTCTACGTGCTGGTAATAGTTTATGCTGTTTTGAAGATTTTGTTTTTGGTGCTCTTGCCACTCCGTTTTTATTTGTTCAAAATATTGTATGCTCAGCATGTGTGGTATCCTGTACTAGAACTTCTTGTTTTCCTTCCTAATGCACTAGCCCCACATTCTTTGTCATACCGTCAAGAGTATGACATTGGCTTGCAATATTCTTGTCTTCTGATTTGCATTTATGACAATAAATTTTACTGTTGGTGTGGCATTGGGTTGGTGATGAGATATCTATATTTGAATTGAGAATAATCAAACATGTACTTATGATGTTGATACGAACTTTTTTTTGTGCTCCTTCTGTTTGTGGATTGGGTCTGAATTTGCTGTTTTAAGTATTATTAGCATGTCACAATATAAATTATACATCATATGTTTCTTACATTTTTTAGTTTCTGTCATATTAGGATTGATTTTGCGATGTTCTATGACATATCTGCATGTAGGTAGGACTGTTTGATCTTTTGAAACTTTTTTTGTCAATATTTTGCAATAGAAATTCGAGGCAGCCATTGTTTGGATTTTTTCTTATGAAAGGTGGTTCATTAGTTACATGTTTCCCTTTAGCTGCATAGATTTCAAACTATATTTTTTATCATGACTGTAGTTTTGCCTTGTTTTGTTGCCTGGGTGTGGTTCAGATATCTACAAAAAAGTTGCTCTAATTAGTTTATGCCTCCATTAAATGAATCATTAATAGCTCTTTCCCTTAATTCGCAAGGTACAAGATCCCTTTTTAAGGAAAATGCTTTCAGGTTTCATCGTAGTTTTGTAGTTTGAGCTGGCCGGTTTTCTTTTCCACTACTTTTTCTTCTAATCTAATCCTCTTAAAATACCAAATATTACTCATTAAACTGTTGCTTAGCTATTCATCTTAGGATTATGGCCTTATGAAGATGGTATAGCAGTCATGTTATTGACCTGTATAGATAGATATTTAGTTACATGTCTTCTATTCCTACAAGAATACTAAGGCCTGAGAAACTATATATGATTGCTAAGATTTTTGGATGCTTGATTATGTTTCTCCAATCACCTTCAATCGATTATGGACCTTAGACCACCATTGTTGTTTCCTGACTATAGTCCCTTGACCATCATTATGTGACTACGATCGCTTGACAATTTTTGATCGACTACAGTCCTTTATTTTCCAACAACAGTCCTCTGATCATAGTCTCTCGACTACTATCCTTTAAGTACCATCGCCATCCGATTAGGGTTCTCCAATCACTGTCGTCTGATTACTGTCATCCAACTAATATTGCTCAACTACAGGTCTTTGACCACCGTGGTCCCACTACTACAATACTTTGACCACCTTCGCCTGACTACGGTTCTCCTGCTATCGTTACCTGATTATAGTGCTCCAACTACTATCATCGTCGCTCGACTATGATCTTTTGACTTTGTTGCCAACGGTGACCAATAGCCTAGACGATTGCTATCACTTATAAGGTTGATGTACGTCATTGACACTAACTTTGACTCCTAATGTCAGCATCAACATTTATATTGGATTTCATGGTCTCTAGTTTCCTCTTCTCAATGGAAAACGAATGAACGAACTACAAATAATCTTTTGAAGACAACTCCTATGCCCCAACTTTCTTCCAACTTCCACCACATAATTCATTTATATCTGCTACATTATCTCAACACATTCTCCAATCACGGAAATGACATCATTTGTAATTTATGACCAACACTCTGGAATCATTTCAACTAGGTCATGTCCCGTATTTTTTTTTCCACATAAAAAACTCTGATATCTCTTGCGACTATTTTTTATCTGTATGTGTGCTAGATCTTTGTATAATTCTAAGATGTTAAACTCTTTCTCTCTTTCTACTGTCGTGAAAATTTCAGCACGTGACAAATTTAATTTCTAATAACATATCTTTAACAACTTTACTCTCAGTCTTCAATTAATAAATCATTTGCAAGGTTACTCTCAATCTTTTGGTTTTATAGCGACTTCTTTATGTGTACTCGCATTCATATCATATCTATACAGATAGTCTCATTGCGTTTCCCCAAAATTTTTCTAGAAATGGTCACGACATTCTCTTAGTATGTATTCTCATATGCCTCATTCATTTTTAACCATAGAGGTTTTTTTAGTCATCTAATTCTATGTGAACAATACAATCAGGATACTTCAATATATTAATTGATCTTCTTCCAACATTAATTGGTAATTGTCTTAAGTTGATAGTTTTTGTTTTAATACTCATAAACACTTTTATCTTTTATAAAATTCTTATATTATTGCAGCTTTTCATTAATTTTAAAAGAGGCCTTACCTATTAAAACCATGTCAGCTGTATATAACATATTCTAAGATGCCTCATCTCAAATATTTTTATGAGCAACTCTTGTACATTATGATTGTGAGTTTTGAGAGAAAATAAATAAATTAGAAATAAAATGACTACTTTCTTCTGATAGGAAGTTTAGATTGAGAAGAAAGGGGGTAAAAACTTTCCTCTATATGAGGATTTTATTTCTCCTAAAATGAGCTGAAAAGGGTGAGAAAGGAAAGTAGTTCATTCATATTAGAGCTCATTTAGTTGCTTGAAGTTGCAAATGATGCTTGAAAAACAATAAAGTTTCTTAAATCTGTCATTTGGTTAGATTTAGTTCGACATAAATATTAATTTTGAACTGTAGAAACCTCCTCAAAATTCTCTAAAAAATGATGTCTTAATTGATAGACGTTGAATCAGTAACCTTTCTTGTTTATTTGGTTAGGCTAGATGTCCTGTATGCGAACAAGAATGGGATTAAATTAGTTATTTCTGCAATCCTGCTTGCTGTGAGTTTGCTTGTGTTGTTAGTAAGAGTCTTTTATCCTATTTTAGATTCGTTAATTGTTTTACAGTTGTATTAAGCTTGCATTCTTCAGTTTGGTATGTCAAATTGCTCTGGTGTAATGTTCCTTGTGAGACAGCCCTGCCATACGAGATAGGTATAATGAATCTATCTGTGATATTTGTTTTATACTCCTTATTTTTATCTTGAATTTGCTTTTTAACAGCTTGAATATCTTCAAACTTACGTAATTGATGGTAAGAAAAAGTTTATGCTTGATCTTCTCCGTATATATAGGAGCTGCCTGATTAGTATCTTTTGCTGATATCTCCTTGCTTAAAAAAAATGCTTGTTTTTTATTTATTTTTGTAGACAAACTATATTGTAAAGGAAAATAGATGATAGAAAATTAAAAAAATGGATGGACCAAGAGGCATCTTCATTTTGAACCGGTTTTCTCTCATAAATTTGAGATCTAAAATACCAAAAGGAGAGGGAAACCATTTCATCTAAGAATTTTATACTTATAAATTCCTTTTTGTTGAGATATTTGACTTGTATGTCAATTGCATGACAAATTCTTCACATTTACATTTAAGATTATAAGTATAGAAATTTTATACAAACATAAAGCTGTTTATATGTGATTCAGGAAAAATTCTCCGACATTGGAGTTGGTTGTGTTTGTAGAATGTGATTTCTATTATAGAGATGGCATGATATTATAATGTTTTTTAAATCTAAAAATGCATCATTATATATATATTTTTCCCCTTAATGGACATGCAACTAAATTAAATAAATATCTGGAAAGATATTTCACATTTATTTCATGTGGGCTTGCTTTCGTGTAGATAGAAGTTCTTTATGAGAGGAGATTCTACTGATCTCTTTAATGTTTCTTTTATGTGTATGTATTTTAGTGATTTATGTTATCCCATTGTGCTCTTAAGAAGAAAGTGATCATGTTTTGATGCTATATATAGTCTTTCTCGTGACTTGTGGCTGGATGTTTGATTGCTGTTTGGCTCCTCTACACTTCTGCATCAGTTCTAATTGTTTGTTATTAAGTCAGCCAAAATCTGTACATTGAAGGTTTTTATATAAAAGAAGCTATAGCTTATATGGGGCCCATTATAGCATTTATTGTCCTCTCCTAATGTTTGCTAACTCAAAATGTTCTAGATCATAGATGTGAAGAATCGTTTTTAGAAAAATAAATTTAAGGGGAAGCATAAATTTCATAAGAGAATTTTAATTTAAAAAATTTTGCAAAAACTCTTTAAATAAGCATCATATAGGGAAACATTTTCATGTTTTCTAAGTTTTATTCTTTTTTTTTTTTTGAGAAAATACAAAAATGTTCGCTTGATTGTTTATAAATGATCAAAATAATTTTCAATTATATTAAATGATCATTTTGATTTCTCGAGTTTTAAAAAAGGAATCAAAACAGTCTTATAATGAGACTATTTTGGTTCTTTTTTAAGTAGTTGAGTGATTTAATTTGTCATTTAATATAGTTGGGGATTGTTTTTATATTTCATAAAGAGTCAAATGATCATTTTGATCTTTTTTTCCTAACATTTTCTTTCTTGTGATGTGATAAATAATGAATACTTTTGAATGAGAATTCAATTCTTGTATTGGGTTCATAGCGTGGCATTCTGTCATTGCTATGCATGAAGAACATGGTCCTCTGTTTCTGTATGTTTGCTTGCTCGCTTGTGGAGTGAACTATCTGGTTTGCTCGAGCTTAGCTTTATTTGTCTTGGGAGTTTATGGTATTAAGCTTAAGTTGTTAAGGTGAATTAGTTATACTAATAAAATTTTAATTTCAGCTACTGGAAAACCATATAGGATGTTTAGATGATCCTGATTATGTGTAACAAGAAGAAAATTATCAATTATGGCATTGAGTGTTTTTCTTACTTGATAAGCTTATATCATCTCATAGTCTAGGAGAAAGTGCGTTATGTATACATTTCTCATACATGTTATAAAATGTTATATATTTAGGTCTTATTCAGGCCGTTTTCTTATTGTTTTTTAAAATATTTTTTTAGTATAAAAATTTTTTGAAAGAAAAAAAATAGTGGTTAAAATTTATCTCAAACGAAGCCTTAATGTCTGATTGAATTGTTCATGATGCCTACATTGGGATGCTTCAACCAACTTAGGCCTAAACTAGAAAGCGAACTGATAACAATTGGGGTCCCTCACCTTTTTCTTCTATTAGGCACCTCTTCTAAGGGCTTATTCTTTTCATGTAAGGTTGTATTCTTCTCTTAGAGGACTACACAGTACTTTGCAGCTCTTTTACCGACCATATAGCTCGTTGCTAGACTTCTTGAACTCGGAGATATTTATTTCTCTCGGCTAGCAGTTGATGCATTCTATTGTTCAAGACAGTGGCCCTCTCCAACTCCCCATTGTCTTCTGCATGCATTCTTTTGCTAAGTGGTCACATGCCGGGGGCAATCTTGAATCCTTTAGAGATCGTCCATGGTTCTAATCTAGCGCCTTCAAAGTTTCCAACAGATATCAGCCAGTCTGCAGGCCCTTGGCCTGCTGTTTTTGGGCGTATGGAGACCAATTCGTATCTACTCCTGTAATACAAATCCCTCTAAGCCATCTTCAACAAGGTCGCTACTGCAACATGGAGTCTGAAGTGGTTTTTGTCAGGGTTGGAGTTTAAGTTGTGGATGATCTTGATGAAGAATGTCTCTCAATTAGATCCAACTCCAAAAATAAACAGTAGAAAGACGAGTTGTTATAGTTTTAAGAAAGGGAATGAAAAAAATATTGTGTTGAAGTTTCTCTACAAGGATGTAGAGAAAAAGGAACAATGCAAAAGCAGAAGATGGTGATGATGGGGATTTATAGTGGTTAGATCACTAAATGTGCATTGCTAGAGTGAAAAACAAAAACTATCCATTGTGTTGACAACTAGAGGATGACCAACATGTTAAGCAATGCTAGTAGAGCATTATTGCGAGTGTTGAGAGAAAGTGAGAAGAGAAGGAGAATAACGTGAAGAAGAGGTTTACAGTCAAAGAAGATGTATAACTAAATCATATGGCAAAAAAGAAGAATATAGAAGTGGTGTTCGAGTGTTCTGTAGAAGATGGAAGGTGGTGTTGTTGGTTTTAAAACTAGGCTTTTTAATAAAATCATCAACTTTGATATTGCAATTGAATTTTGGGGGTTAGAGGAGGAGATTTCTCAAACAATTTCTGAAAGTGATGATTGCTTGAGAAATGTTTCAAAGTTTGCGGGCAAGTGCGCAGATTAGAATCAATAATCCTTAAATTGCTTGATGATTATGTCTTATTTTGGGTTTTCAAAAGATTTCTTATTTAAAAAATAGCTTTACATAGTAGTAAAAAAAGCCGTCCCAAACGAAGTGTTAATTTCTAGCCATAGATTTACTATTCGTCTTTGAGTGATGGTGTGTCACGTTTTACAACTGGCTAGATAAGTCCTATATTAGAGGATTTTTCACAACTACTTATAGGAACTTATGCAAGATGCCTGTTGAGGAAGATTCACGATTTTGAAAAATATTCTTAATGAGAAAAGCATGCTTGTGAAGAGATTCAAAAGTGTTCTTGAGATAAGTCGAGAGGATCCAAGATCATATCTTGAGAGAATCTCCTTTGATGGCTTCTTGATAGGTGCCTTAGGGGCATGCCACTTAAGTAGAACTCTTACCGACAAAACACAATGTGTGTTTGATATGATCTTATTATTTGTGCATTGAGCTTGTGGACAACATAATTTGCCTTGACTCTTTAGGTAGATCCTTTGAGTGCATATCAACATATTTTTCATCACCGTAAAAATGACAACTAACAAAGTGCTTAAATAATTCAACGTACAACATATTTTGTGTGGATGAGAGTTATAATTTCTATCGTAGTTGAGTTCTTTTGTTGATCTAACAAAGCTAAGAGATGGAGGATGGAACTTGAAGAGTTCCTCCAATAGACCCTCCATTGTCTTTACATAGACAAACACGTGTCATATTCAATCAAGGTCAAGTTCTTCGTGTGGTATCTTGACTTAAAGTAGGATTGTCAATGGTTGGTATGAAGCCTTTAAAGATTTCCTTGGGAATTTGCTTGGTTAACTCTATACTTTGTCTGTCCAATTGTTATGCCAAGTACTCTATTGTAGGCTTGGCTCTCTCTCATCGAATGAGTTGGTTAGGTGAACCTCTTTGATGCCTCTTTGCGATAACATTTCTCATGACTCTTAGCTTAGTCGTCCCAACCAACCCCCTTAATACATACATATGTACTCTTTATTTGGGAGTTTTTATTAACTATATATCTATATAATTCATATGCTTTGATAAAATAGTTAATAAAATAATGAGTAAACACTCATATACATCATAAATACGGTGTTTTTTAGAGTATATAGCATTGTACGTGTGATCTAATGCGAAATTCTTAATAAGTCTAAAAATATACACAAATATACTCCATATTTATGAAATTTTTTCTTGAGTACATAGCTATATACTTACATATATTGATCAAATGCTTAATAAAATTATGAGTACACAAAGATAAATTTGATGTAATGAAATTTTCTTTATATATATGAAAGTAAATACCTAAATTCATAATATTTGTTGAGTTCTTTTTAGTTCATAATTATAAACTAATTAAGCAACGTAAAATTCTCAATAAAGATAGAAGCACATGTCTATATACACAATATTCATAAATTTATACTTAGTACAAAGTTTTGCATTTTAATATTTGATTAAATGATTGATAAAATGATGATTATATACTCAAATGCTTCTTAAATATGATATTTTCTTAGTACATAGTTATTTACTTGTAATATAATTTATATGCATGAAAATTTTGTTCGAAATGCAAACTATTTAAGTCAAATAACATTTAATCTTACTTGAAAACATGATAAAATTTAAATAATAAAGCATCTATTAATTTTAAAAATTTATAATATTTTATAATAACATGTTAGGCGCGATCACAATAATTATAGAATAGCAGATAAAAGTTTCATTCTACTTAAGATAAAAATAATATTGATAACATAGCTATATCATTACAGAGTGCCCAAATCTGATAAATAAAGTGCTTGTGAGGTGATACAAAATCTTAATAATTTCAAAAGCACTCATTTATGTACTCCATTTTTAGTATGTATCCATAATCTAGTAAAATAATATGAAATTCTCAATAAGTATAAAAGTAAATACATGAACACTTTATTTTTTGATTAAGTATAGAGCTATTTGTTTTATATATTATGAATAAATAGTTAATAAAATAATGAGTACATTCAAATGCTTCATAAATTAGGTATTTTTCTTGAGTATAGTGTTGGGGAAGTAAAATCACGCACAAAATCAAATTCAATGACTATGAAGATGTGGGGGGTTCTTGACTGGATAGCCATAGGTTTGATTTGATTTTCACATTTCTCATATGTTGTTTTCAATATTGTAAATGAGAAGATATAGTCGACCTCGTGGCTGCACTAAGATGTATGAGAAGCTGTTAGCCTCAAACAAAGTGTTATTAATGAAGAAATTATTAAATATGAAGATGTTAGACAACACTTCAATGGCAGAACATTTGAATAATTTGAACACTATGATGAGTCAAATGTAATCAGTTGGCGTCAAGTTTGATGATTATGTGAGAGCATTGCTACAATGCTACTGTTAATTTCATTACCAGATAGCTAGGACGGGCTAATTATTGTTGTGAGTAATTCTTCAAGAAGTTCAAAGTTAAACTTTGAGGATATTGTTGGGTTAATGTTGAATAAAGAGGTTCCCATGAAGGCGAGTGATTTCTTCAAATTTTGCTATGAGGGGCTATTTGGTTGGAATGCCAAATGGTGTAAAATATTCTAAATATATGGGTTTTGAAAATTTTGGTGTTTGGTTTGAATACAAAATGGAGCAAAGTAAAGTAAATATAGTGTAAACTATTTTAGTTCATTTTTGAAGTAAACCAAACTCACCAAATTTTGAGTGAGAACTTTTTACACCATAAGCAAGCTCGCTTGTTCTCCACCATCCGTCATCGTCACCCACTACAGGTCACCACCATTGTCGGCTGCCACCACTAGCTACCATCGCTAGCCAACACCACCGCTGGGCACCATCTATCGGCCACCACCCTCTCTTGGCCACCATCGCCTCCGGTCGCAGCCACCACTAGCCGCCGGCCACCACCATCAGTGGCAGCCACCACCTCCCTCTAAGTACCACTGTTGCGGCCAGTTGACACTCGCCGTCGACCACCACAGTTGACGTCTCATCGGCCACCACCATTTTTTGGACTTTACACTACATTCATTACTTCAAAAAAAAAAAAATCATTCACTTGCATTTACTTTACATTCATCCAAATAACTCCAAAGTTGTCGTTTTACAGTACATTTCTTTTTTAGCTAGCCAAAGAGTCACTGAATGTTGAAACCAGAGGAAGATATTTAGACTGAAATCCAAATAGACAGCAAAGTGTTGCGGTATTGTAGCCTGCAATGGCATGGTGCTGCACGTCGGATTAGAGATAGAGAGTGAAGCGTTGAGGCGCTCCAAACCAACGTCGAGGTGTTGCGAGTTAGGCTAAACAAATTTTCTTTCTCATTTTTCATATTTAACTTGAAGGGTTGCATGTAAGGGTATAAGTGAGTTAAGCAGACTTGGTGAGCCGGCTCAAGCTCGATTTAATAAATGGCTCATGAGCTGAGTTCGATAAGCTAACTAGTCAAGCTTGAGCCAGCCTTGACTTGACTCGTTAGCTCGCGAGTCAGCTCGTTTAAAAAATATTAATATAAAATATACTTAAAATATATTAGCATTGATTTTAAGTATAAAGTTATTTAAAATGTTTAAAAACTTGACATCGCTTTCTTATGATAAGTAATTCTTTATTATTATTATTTTAACTTGTCATTCTTTTTATCATTTTATTATAATAATTGCTTTAATCGTGATCATTTTGTCTCTTTCATAATAAATGAGCCAGCTCGCTAGTCGGCTAGAACTCATAGCATAAAGCTCGAGCTCAAGCTCAAACTCGATTAATTAATAAAACTCAAGCTCAAGCCAGGGGTAACTCAAGCTCTACTCGACTCGTTTACACGCCTAGTTGTATCCCTCGTGGTGGTTAATGTGCATATCTTTTTATGTTCTGTATGAGAATGGTGAAAAAGATTGAAGCGAGACAAGCAGAGAGCGAGAGAGTAACTGATTTGTATAATTTCTCTCAATTTTCATAATGTATTTTTTAGTGTGATGTGACTGTGATTTTTTCCTAGTTTTGGGTTTTTCCACGTTAAATCCTGGTGTTCTACTTTTTTCGCTGCTTTCTTTTTCTTGTTTGTGTTCGTTACATGATTTTATTCCCAACATGCAGCTATATACTTATGAAATAATGTAAAATTATCATAAAGCTCAAAATACTCTATATGTGACGGTAGTATATAGCTTTGTACTTCGCAAATAAGATGCTTGCGATATGTTGGAAAATTTTTAATTAGTCTATCCCACATAAATTAAACTCAATACTCTCATGTGCTTTAACTTACTAATTCCTTGCCCTTAATGACATATCTTAAGTATTTACTCATCACGAATAAAAAAGAGCAAAAAAATAACATTTTGTAGTTTATTTTCTTATTTTTCATCAACATGCAATCAAATGAACAATTGGAACAATTACTAGGCTTTTTTATTTTATTGGAGCTTAATTTCAACTGAATTTTTTTCTGCCAAACAGAAATGACAATATGACATTTCAAAGTAGAAAGAAGTAAAATTTTTCTCATTCCATCTTAATTAAAGTGAAGGATCTATCTAATCACACCATGCAATTTCTTTCTTAAGACAGCATATAATAATGTGCTGCATTTAGAGGTATTATCTACTTCGAGCAACATACAAATCACCATTATTGTTGTTTCCATCAAAATCATGCATTCTTTATGTACAAAATTGCCTTCATTTCTTGCATCCTTTGCTTTTCTTAAATCATCAAACCACACAATCATATCAATCTGATTTTGCCTTCATTTGGGATTGCTTCTTAAAGCAGCTTTCTAAAACTCAAAAGCTGCTTTAAAAAGCAGTAAGAAAGCCGTCTCAAACGAAGCATTTGTCTTTCCAAAATGGCTTAAATTAGGTTTCGTTTGGACCTTTTTTTTTACTGCTCTTCTAAAATAGCTTTCTAGTACAAAATTTTTTTAAATTAAAAATTTTTGTACTATAAATTTACTTTAGCAAACAATAAAAAATTATTTCAAACGAAGCTTCTGCAAATTTTATGTTAAAAATGTCTAAAGCAATATCATTCGTGTTTCTGAATAATTGACACTGAAGAAATAATATGACCTAATGGGAAGTTAATCATCAAATCTCTCTGTCAAATTCTATCAAATGTCAAAATTGTAGGATTTTGTTTAGTTAACCCATTACTTCTTTTGCCTGATAAAATCTTAGCCCACTAATTTCTGTTTTATGGGTGGTGGTTGTCTTCTTCTGAAATAGGTTTAAACTAAAAAAATCAAGGAGGCTAGAGCTTGTGTTGTCATACAACAACAGACAATATTGTCTTAGGCTTTAACTAAATAGCTGTTTCTAGCAAGGAAAATTAAAGCCACATGTTTGGTTGTGTTGATGTCATATAGTAAAGGAAAGCAGCCTTATTGAGTCATATGGATCATATAGAGAAATGGGCAATTGTGATGTTGCTCTATCTCAAGATGGACATGATGATATCTTGTTAGGTTATTTTGGCAGGAGCAGGCCAACCAAGCTTGGCTTTTGTTGTTATTATTGTATGATGAATTGATACGACATAATTTTGACGGCGGCGTCAAGCAAAAGAGAGATTTTTATCGAAAAGGTTTTAAATCAACCTATTCTTATCCAAATTTAGTGAGGATGATGAATGTTAGGCTTCGTTTGGGATAGCTTTTGGCCATTACTTTTTCGTTATTTTAAAGAAAATTTTCTGCTAGAAAACTGATGCAGAAAGCAATAAGAAAATTGTCTGAAACGAAGCCTTAAAATCATTAGATTAACTTTGAGATGAGTGTATTAAAATATTCTAATCTCAGCTCGGCTCAAAAAAATTTTATAAGAATCATTCTGATAAAAATTTAAATAAAATATATTCCGAATCATATATTTCCATTTTCATTTATATTCATATGTCATTTCAATTTCAGTAAGTATATCAAATTTATTATAATTCTCTCATTAAATTTTTTTTTTGTGACGATATCTTCTTATTTTTGGAAGAGTTATTAGAAGTATGATTTTGGCTAGATATTTTATTTATTGGAAATTGTTTTCATTAAATCTTCAATGCTTTTTGTTGTGGGAGTCAAAAGGCGATCCAGCCACCTCTCGATTCTTATCTTAAATCACATGGGTGATTTTAAGCATTCAAAGCTTAAGACCCATAGTCCCACACCAACCAGTTTGAACAGAACTCAGGCATTCTAGCTGGAGCATAGCCAATCCACATTATTGTCATTCAATTTAAATTATTCCAATATTTCTATTAGGGGTCAGAAATCCTTACATTTGTTTTCTCTGTGGTCCATTGGGATCTCTCATCGCTTAATTGAGCAATGGAGCTTTCCCCCACGATGAATTCTCCTCATCGTTCATCCACTCCTTTGAGGTTCCTTTATTCCACTTGTTACACATGGATGGATAGACAGGCAGTCCATGTCTTATGTTTTATTGTGTGTTATAATTTAAGAATATTCAATTTATCATGTGCTAGAAAATTTAATATCTTAGTAATTGACAAAAATCAACCATGAACAGTCAAAATTATAGGAGATAATAAAATTTGCTCTGTTATGTGTGGAATCTAATTGTGCTGATCAATCTGGTTGTTAGGTTGCATCGGATCTCAAGTTTGTCATGCTTGCTGGGAGGTGAGGGGGGTTTAATTTTTTTTTCCTGTACAACGCCCCGACGTTGTGTATTCGAGTGCCCTGGTGATGCGCACCTGAACCCCCCAGTGCTGAACGACAAAGAACAGAGCGCCACATCGGTTTAGATATGGAGCCGCAACGGATTAAGACAGAATTTTGAGCACCGCAGCGCCCCAAACTGGCGCCACAACGCTGCAAGACGGACTAGACGGTTTTATTTCTCGTATTTCTGAAGGGTTGCATCTCTTGGGGTTATTTACTTAGATTTCTCTTGTATTTTGAGTTGTTAGACATTTAGAATTGTGCATGTGAGAATAGAAGCAAGGAGAGAGTGAGAGAGAAGAGAGATATAAATTTTTTCTCCCCATTTTCATAGTGAATTTCTTGGTGTGGTACGGCTCTATGGTTTTTCCCCTAATTGAGTTCTTCCATATTAAATCCTGATTTCCTTTATTTTTCGGTGGTTTTACTTTCTTGCTTGTTTCATCATTGTGATGTTTACTCCTCCTCATCCTGAACATGTTCTACTACGTAGGGTTCATTATATAAATCATTTTTCTACATTGTATCCATATGTGTTAAATTAGTAAAAAAATTAGCCAAAGTTATTTGATTAAAATTTTGCATATAATCGGTCTCAATAATGGCCATCAAATTTATTTTCAGATAAATTTAATATAAAACTTAATTGATTTCTCAAATATTGTATTTGTTTTAAAATAAATTTAATGATTTTTTTATTCATAAAAAAAAAATAACTGAACAGGATGATACACGAGTTAATCAATTTCTTGCTGCCCATAATTGTCGGTAATGACACTTACTTTTGTATGATGCTTCGTTTTCATTAGTTAGAATTAAGAAGGGCAATTAATTAGCTATGTATAGTGTACTGCCAATGCCTCTAATGGTGTCATTGCCGTGAGGAAGAGGAAAGTAATTTGAATTAAAATTGTGATATGATATTTTAATCCAATTTTTATTAGAATATTCTTATTGGTGATAGAAATTCATAGCAAAAGAGAAATTTTTTTATCTTTTTTCTTTTCACAAAGATCTATTATATAATTAGATAATAAAAAAGAATATTGCAGAACTTAAATTTTTATGTGAAAATTTCATAAATAGAAAAAAAAAAAATCTTGGGATCTAATCCAAATGAAATAATCCACTATACATATAGGTTACAAGTTTGTCTTTTTCCTCAATTATAGGAGAAGACGAGATTACAAAGTATGTAATGCAAATTTGTCTTAATGTGAATGTGATAAATTACTTGAGATCTAGTAGTTGGATGGCATTAGTTCGGTGATGATAATTAAATGATGGTGGCTGGGTTAGTCGAGCAATGATGATAGTATGATGGCAGTTAGATGATGGTGGTCGTACAACTATGAATGGTCTATGAAATTAGGCGATGAAGATAAGATGATGATAATCAAGTTACAATGGTTGGATGATGCATGACAGCTGGGCAACAACAATTAGATGAAAATAGTGTGCAACGATAGTAGTCGGTGGTGATCATTGACGTTGAACATTGAGTACAATTCGAGACTTCTTTAGATATCTAAGCTCTCTACAAAATCAAGTTCAAGCACCTTCATATGAAGAGTGGAGTTCTATTTCTAATATTTTGTGAGTGATATTTTGATAAATTCGATTAAAATTCTATAACATTCAAGTGAATAAATCATCTTAAATATTCTTGATACGTCATCAAAAAATTATCTTGATCGGGCACGAATCTTGAGGGAAAATCAAGTTGGAAACTTCCGAAATTAAAATTAGGATCATCCAAACTCCGATTTCAGTGAACTTACAGTCAAACTGAACGTCTCGGAACTACGAACCCAACAACACCAAGTTCGACCCAATCCGAGCCCAAATGGGTCCAAATCAAGGGTCTGAAGCACTATTGGAAGGTTCAAACCATAATTTGGATTACCAAATGATCTCCAAATGTGACATGCTTATATTCGAATCGAGCGTCTCAACGAGACGAATCCAACGAGCCCAAGATCGCCAAATTCCGACATCATTAAGACCTTCAAATGTCCAGCGAACGATCTATGATCAAAGGATTCAAGATCGGCCATCCATTCAAACCACTCCCTAACTACCCCTGATCTTTCACCTATTTACGGGCCATGCCACTCACGAAAATCTATAAATAGAGCCCCCTCTCCTCTTGAAAAAGACACCTGATCCTAAGGAGAAGAAGAGAGAACTCTTGCTTCCTTGCTCCTCCTCGACCACCGCCGGACCACCGCCTTTGACGCCGTTGCTCCGCCGGACCACCACCTGAGGCCCTGCACTTCACTGGACCACCACCTGAGGCCCTGCACTTCGCCGGACCATCACCTGAGGCCCTGCTCTTCGCCGGACCACCACCTGAGGCCCTGCTCTTCGCCGGACCACCACCTGAGGCCCTGCACTTCGCCGGACCACCACCTGAGGCCCTGCTCTTCGCCGGACCACCACCTGAGGCCCTGCTCTTCGCCGAACCATCACCTAAGGCCCTGCTCTTCGCCGGACCACCACCTGAGGCCCTGCACTTCGCCGGACCACCACCTGAGGCCCTGCTCTTCGCCGGACCACCACCCGAGGCCCTGCACTTCGCCGGACCACCACTTAAGGCCCTGCTCTTCGCCGGACCACCACCCGAGGCCCTGCACTTCGCCGGACCACCACTTAAGGCCCTGCTCTTCGCCGGACTACTGTCGTGACGCTGGAATTCCGCCGGACCACTATTTACCGTCCTCAACTCTGCCCAACAACTACCTAAGGACCAAAGCTCTGCCAGACCGCCAGACGACCCCCGAAGTTCTGCCAGAGCTACATAAGGCCCTCACAAGCCTCTAACTTTCACCCTACGGGTGATATTTGTAATCTGATCGCCCTTGAAGGCGAGTCAGTCCCCTGTAATCTGCTCAAGCTCTAGTGGAATCATTTCAACTGGGTCAGGCCCCGTGGTTTTTCCCCTTTTCAGGGTTTTCCACGTAAAAATCTTGTGTTCTCTGTGTGCGAGCTGGATATTCGTGCAACGCTAAGACCTAGAATTCATACTCTACCGCCGCATATTTTCTAGCCCGCAACAATTCTAATCATAGATTATTCATTCAGCATTTAAGTATCTTAATGACTTCAGAATTGATTGACTTTGGGCTTATTAGATTCATCTCATCGAGCAGCTCGATTTGACTATAAACCAACAAAATTTGGCTTTAAATTAATGCCATAAAGTTTCCAACTTTACTTCACGTACTTGATTTGGATTTCTTTAGATTCAGAACAAATCAATTTTGGTGTCATTAGTTTCGTCTTGTCAAGATGCTCAATTTGGCTATAAGCTTGCTAAAATCTAAGTTGTGATGATTTAGAATTTAATTTTAAATAGTACATCAAAATTCGTGCTGATCGAGTAATCCATTCGGATATAATCTTCATTTTTCCAATAAATCATATATGCTTTGCCAGCTACCAACGACACTACATGGCCATTTTGTTGGGTTATTTTCGTTTACTACTTGTACTCAAATTTGGGTGGCAGATGGCAGCATGGTGTTCATCGGTCGGCAATGGCGGTTTATGAAAGGTGACTGTGATAAGGACCTTAATTATTTGTAAATTAGAAGAGTCAGAGAGAAGAAAAAGCTAAATGAAAAATGTGGCTTGAAGTGGTAGTCAATATGATCATCATTGCATGATTTTTTAATTTAATAATTAATAGTATATATAAATAACAAGTGTATGATAAACATGCAATAATTTTGTTATTATTTTCTAAAGCAACTTTTTAGTTAAAATATTTTATTTCAAAAAAAAATTTTATTAAAAACTTGCTTTTGAAAGCAGCAATGAAGCTTGATATGTCATAAAAAATTGTCTTGATCAGGTATGAATATTCGTATAAAGATAAGATGTTAAACTATATCACTATCTACCGTCACGAATATTTCAGGACGCAACAAAACTGTCTCAAGCAAAATCTAATTCTTCACTACATCGTAAGTAACCCCGGGTCCATTTGAGATGGCTATTATATTCATATGTACAATTAGTTGTAGAGCAGCCGTAAAAAAATACATTTTTTTTAAAATTACTATGAACATTATTGTTTTTTCACTCTAATAAATTTTGTTGTGAAAAATTTATTTTCAATACATAATTTTTTTAATAAGTAGCAAAAAATTATAATCAAATAAAAATAATAATTAATAAAATAGTATGTAAAAGAATATCATCGATCATGATGGTACGTACTACGGTCTACGTAGGATGATAATTATAAAAAAGCTGAGTTTTTTTTTATTTTCTTAAAAATGGGTGTTAAATTAAAATTTTAATATAAGAGATTTATGGTTTGCTTGTTATGGATATAGAATTGAGTAAAGATGATTGTAAAGTTGTTATGAGAAAAATAAATATTTTGAAAGTTTTTATGAATATTATAAATATATTCTTTTTTAAATTTTCTAAAGCTACCACATATTAGTACTTTGATTGTAAAAACAAGCTTCCGATCATAAAAATGTTGAGAAAGCAATGAGAAAATTATAGCCAAACATAATTATAATTAATGTCTCAAAAGAAAAACAATAAAAATAAAAAAGTTTTCTCAAACATACTCTTAAGATTTGTTTGGGACAACTGTATCGTTTTATAAAGTTGATTGTAAAGTTGTTTTGATAAAAGCAATTTAACTACTCTACTTGTAAAAAATAGCTTTCCATCTTAAAATTTTTTAAAAAATAGTGAGAAAAAGCAATAACCAAATGAAAATAGTAGTCACACATAATTGTAATTAAGATCTCAAACCAACGGAAAAAATAGTAGCTAAACATAATTGTAATTAATGTCTCAAAATAGGGTTTGTTTGGGAAAGCTGCAGTGTTTTATAAAATTAGTTGTGAAGTTGCTATGAGGAAAATAATTTAGCTACTCTGGTACAAAAAAGTAACTTAAATTTCTAAAAAATTATGAGAAAATAATAACCAAATAAAATTACAGTTGATATCTAAAAAGTAAAGCAGTGAGAAAGTTGTCCCAAATAGAATCCTAATTTTCATATTTTGGTCTTTTTGGGATGACTACAATACTTTATAAAATTGATTATGAATTTGCTGTGGAGAAAATAACTTCACTATTTGATTATATAAAAAAATTTTCATCATAAGAATTTTTAAAAAATAATAAAAAAATAATAAAAAATAATAGCCAAATAAAATAATAATTATATTTTGATAGGTAATGTAATGAAAAAAATTATCCCAAAATACTCTTTAACTGTAAATTTCAGAATTTTTCTTGGGTAAGCTATTATTATTATTATTATTATTATTATTATTATTTTGAAGAAAAAGTAAGCTAATTATTAAAAACAAAACTGAGATCCACCTACAATAATTCCAACAGCCCACGTGTGAGAGGTATGGCTATGGCCAGCTCGAAATACCGGACTCGGTCGAGGCTCGCGTTAAATGCACCATTACTTTTGGCAAGCTGGACGGACCAAACGGACAGCCTACGATTCCTAGACGAAGTTGCAGGAACAGTAGTGGGGTTTCTAAATATAGTATATATATATATATATTGGATTTTTGAGTCTATTAAGAAGAAAAATATTAAAAATTAAATAAAATAAATAATATAATCGAGAATATTTTTCTTCTTGAAAAATACTTTCATCCTCTTCATTTTAAGTGTTTATCTTCTATGTTTAATTATTTTATCTTTCTAATATAAAATATATACAAATACCTTGATGTACTTTTTTAGAGAAATTTTTATTGAAATATTTTGATGTAAAATATATTATAATGAGTTTTAAATTTATTAAATTTAAATTTAAATTAATATTATATATAATATCTTGAATTATATTAATCATCTAAATTTAAATTAGAAATTTTAATTATTATTTAATATGTTTTACATTAAATTACTGTGACAACTTTTTTATAAATATAATGTGCAAAAGAGATGTACACTGTTATTGAATATAAGCTCCCATGAATCTATGATATCATATCAACTTAAGTTTTATTGGGACAAGTTTCTTACTGATTTTAAAGCAGCTTTTTAATACAAAATTTTTTGAATTAAACATTTTTATACTAAAAATTATTTTAAAAATCAATAAGAAAGAATATCGCAAACGAAGCTTTAATTGAATTCATGCACCAAAGGTTGGTGGCAATACAAAGTGCTTCTAAACCTACACTTTTTATTTAATATTTTTATAGGAATATAAGATTCTTTTGTACTAGGATATATATGTTTAAAAAAAGTATCATATATATATGTCTATATTTTTATTATTTCATAAATGTATGGAAAATTTTTATTTTATATGCCTAATAATATTCAAAATTTAAGAAATGAGCCTGTTATTATTTCATAAATGTTTAGAGTGTTCAAAGCTAGCTAGTAATTTCGTATATAATATCTTTTTAAGTTTAGGGTCAGATTGTAAAACATTTTGGCTAGTTAATGGCTGAGATGGAGACAAAAACATTGCTTCAAATTATACCTTACAACTATCGCTTACTAACAAGAATTGTTGGAGAAGAAGATACTAAGAATATGAGGCATTGATCAATTTTTTGTGCAAAAGGTTGAGCATAAATGTGTCTTCAAATTTTGAGGCATTTTGCTCTGACCCAAAAAATTAAAACAGTAGGTATACTTATCCAATTATTAAGAGCATTATGAGGCATATAAAGTCAAATTTATCAATATTTAAATAATTTAAAAAATAAATTATATTTATTTCATACACCATAATAAAAGCATAATAGTATTAAAGAGGAACCATTAGATTGAATTATATATTGTCGCATGCCAAAACATTAGCGGCAGTAGAGAGATAAAGAGCTTAACATCTCGACTTTGAAGAAAGATCCATCACACGTACAGATAATAGAGAGGGGTGCAGCAATCATACGAGACACCAAATTTTTTACATGAAAATTTCAAGAAAGGAAAAAATTACAAGGCTTGGCCCGACAAAAATAAGTTCACTAGTGTTTGTCATTGATTACAAATGATGCACTTCCTCAGGGAAAGGTGCTGGCTCAATGCAGCAAATTATATAATTGGGGTTGAAAGATTTCAATATCCTGGGGTTGTTTTTAAGAGAACGTTGGCATATTCGTTTGGTCAGCAAGACCATAGTTGGGTAACGGTGGTCAGTTGGGATCATGGTAGGTGGAAGATTGCGGTCGGAGGGACCGTAGTTGAGCGACCGAGGTCGGAGGGACCATAGTCAAGTGACGACGGTGGTCCAAGTTAACATAGTTGGGCGATGGTGGAGGAAGGGATCATTGTTGGGAGATGGTGGTCGGAGGGACCGTTGTTGGGTGATAGAGGTCAGTGGGATCTTAGTCAGTAGACAATGGAGATTGAAAGAACTATTGTCATGTGATAGTGGTCAGAGGGACCATTATCAGCGGACAACTGTTGTTAGAGGGACTATAGTTGATAGATGGAGGTCGGAGGGATCATGGTCGAGGGACTGAGGTTGAAGGGATCTTCATCTGATGATAGAGGTTGGTGGGACCTTAGTTGGAGATCGATGGAGGTCGGAGGGACCGTGGTCAACACGCGACAAATGTTTCAAGGATCATAGGAGAGCGACTTAGGTTGACGGTATCGTTACTAGGTGACAGAGTTCTGAGGGACTATTGTTGAGTGACAAGGGTCAAAGGAACCGTAGTCGACAGGTGACTGTGGTTAGAGGGACCGTAGTTGAGCAATAGAGGTCGGGGGGACCATAGTCGGGTGATTGAGGCTGAATAGACCATTGTGGGATAACAGAGGTCAGTGGGACTATAGTCGACAAGCAACGGAGGTCGAAGAAATTGTAGTCGGGGAGCTGAGGTTGAAGGAACCTTCGTCAGGTGACAAAGGTCGATGGGCGACAAAAGTCAGAGGGATCATAGTTGGATGAATGAGGTTGAAAGAAATGTTGTCAAGTGATAGAGGTCGAAGGGACCATTATCAAGTGACAGAATTTAATGGGACCGTAGTCGACGGGTGACTGTGGCTGTTGGTACTACAGTCTAGTGACGGAGGTCGGGGGGACCGTTGTCAGGAAAATGAGGTTGAATGGATAGTTGTCGGGTAATAGAGGTCGAAGGGATTGTAGTTGACGAGCAATGTAAGTCGGAGAAATCATAGTCTACAAGCTACGAAGGCTGGAGAAATCATAGTCAGCAGGTGATAGAGGTCGAAGAGATCGTAGTTAGATGACTTAGGTCGGGCAACAGAGGTCAGAGGGATTGTTTTCATTTGACTAAGGTCGGAGGAATCGTAGTCGGTGGGTGGCAGGGGTTCGGTGGAGACTCGATGATGCAGAGGTTAGATGGCGATGGTTGGGCGAAGGTCCAACGAGGGTTTTCCGGCAATGGTGTCTGGGTGGAGCTCTAGGCCTCTTCGAGCCCCAAAGATCTCTTAAGTCTCTAGCCTAGGGTCCAAGCCTCCAAAAGCCCCCTTCATGTAGAGAGTGGGGACTATTAATAGATATTGAAAGTTTCATGCTCCGTAAATATGGAGAAGATCCAAGACAAATGCGGAGTGTGCTTCATTGGAAGGCTCATATTGATTCTCTTGATCATAGAGCGTTCATTTAGCATTTAAATGTCTTAATGAAGTCATAATTGATATTAGGCTAGTTGGATTCGTCTCATCGAGGTGCTCTATCCAACTATAAGCATGCTATATTTGGATATCATTTGTTCATCCAATTAATGCACTAAAGCTTCCAAATATGTTTAAAGACTTTGATTTGAACTCATTTGTGCTCGAATTAGATCGATTTTAGTGTCGTTAGGTTTGTCTTGCCGAGACGTTCAATCTGACTATAAGTTTGCTGAGATCAGAGTTTGAATTCTCTCAAATTTAATTTTGAAAGTTTCCAATTCAAATATGCATCAAGATTCAAACCTAATTAAGAAACTTTTTAGTATATATATATATATATATATATATATATATATATATATATATATATATATATATATATATATATATATATATATATATAACACTCATCAAAAATTTTAAACTTACAATTCATATAATTATTGATTGTTCGATCACCTATTTATTAATCTAAATTCTAAAGCTTTTAGAACTATGCAAAAACTAAGAGTTAATTCTATGTTCAACATAGGTATTTTGAACCGACAATTAAACATTAAATTTTTATTTTTTTTTTGCAATAAAGAGCTCTTAAATATAAAATAATATATGCCCTCCCACTAGATTGGTAGGTTGGGGCTGATCTACTTCCACATCGGTCAAGCTCTAGATTTCAAACAATTATGCCTCGTAGAAAACCTTAGGTGGATAGGTTCACATCCCTTTCAAATCAGATCAGCATCTTATCCTTGACACCGGCCATTCCTATATCAACCAATGATAAATTTGATAATTAAAAAACACATGTCGAACAAAGACCGGATACATGATCCTATAAGAACAATAATAACGATATCAAAATCTACTATGTGAATTCTTTTTCCCCTCTAGTGTCCTATTAAGAGTCAAATTCTCATTTAAATATAATAAAAAAAGATCATTTCTAGTATTTTCTAATCAAATTTTTTTTAAGTCTACCTCTACGTGGGGTCGGATGCATGATCCGTGATTAATAAAATATTATTTAGGTACATTAATAACATTAATATATTTCTAACATGTTTTAATTGAATTTATATATGTAGCATGTAGGCACCAACATCACTATTGAGTTGATCATAATCCATCATCACCCAATAATTTTCAACCTCATAACACAAATTTTTCATTAAGTTTTCATTTTGCTATCTTGTAGCCAAATTGTTCTTCAATAATAGTAGAAACAACCGCATGTGATTTATTCTAACTGCTGTTGGTATATTGTATAGATGTTATTCACTATGATAATCATAGGGGTGTCAAAATCGGGTTTCGGGTCGAACCCGGAATTGACCCGGGCTCAAGCGGGTCGACCCTAACCCGACCCGGCGGGTTGCCGGGTTGACCCGACCCGACCCGGTTGCGGCATCGGGACGGCGGGCTTCGGGCGGCGGGCGGGACGGTGGAAGGGACGCGGCAGCGGCAGCGGGATGGCGGAATGGCGGGCTCCGGGCGACGAGCGGGACGGCGGAAGGGACGCGACAGCGGCAGCGGGGGCAGCAGGGCAGCACAGCGGGCAGCTGAATGCGACGCGACAGGAGAGAGGCGACGCGCACGCGGGGCAGTGCGGCGGGCAGCGGGGCAGCTCTGTGTAAACGTGTTTTCGGGTTGACCCGGCAACCCGCCGGGTCAACCCGAACCCGACCCGTTTTTCAAACGGGTCGATTTTGGGAACCCGAACCCGACCCATTTTGAAATCGGGTCGGGTCAAACCCGAAATTTTCAGGTCGGGTTCGTGTCGGGTTTTCGTGTCGTGTCAAATATTGACACCCCTACTATGATACAATAAAATTATTCTTTATTTTGAGGAAGCCATGAACTACCATCCATTTGATAAGAGAGACTTTTTGAGTATTCTTTGAATCAAATATTATTAATCCCAAATACATTTGGAACATCATTAAGCCATGAAGTACCATCCATGTTTTGCATCATAAAGGTAGACTGAGGCATTGTCAATAGCAAAACATATCACAACCATTTGAAATAGGGGTTTTTCTTAAGCAAGCTAATTTTCATTTAAACAAAAATGAGAATTACAAAAAGACATTTAATGATGTCAAATTAGTAAAATAATCATGAAAGGTAAAATACATGAAGCCAAAAATACAAGAAGAAAGCCCGTTGTTATAGTTAGCCTTCCACTATGATGGGTTATATTAATTATAGTATTTGGAGTACGTAGATGTGTCAATAAATGAATCAACATGACAACCTTTCCAGAACCTAACTCGAAAAATTAAAATTTAGGTTGGCTCAATTATTAATCAGTCGGGTCTGAAGATATGATTATTGATATGAAATAGTTTGAGTTGACCTGAATAACCCATAATTGATTTGATTATTATTCAATTTTAAGTGTTGAAAAACAAAACACATTATTAAAATAGACATATAGATAATTGGTTCAAAATGGTCATATTTGACTTAATTTGCTCATGTTGGTCCAAAAATTACATGCATGATCCATATAATAAATGGGTTTAGTGAATTCGGGCCAAGTCAAGTTCAGGTCAACTATTTTGACTTATATAACAAATGAGTCAAATTTGAGTCAGGTCAACTTCAGGTCAAACCCAAAGCTATATATTTTCAACTCGAATTAATACCCCTAATTAGATGATATAAAAGCCTCACACTTTTAACATATTTTGATAGTCATCTTCTAATTTGTTGAGGTTTTGATTAACATTTTAACAATCTTAGAACAACTTCAAGCAAAAGGAGTGATTCTTCATTATTATATCAATGCATTGCAGTATCATTATTCTGAAATAAACCATGCAATTATATTCCTTTGCTCCTAAGTAATCCGACGTCTAATGTAAACAAACTGAGTACAAGACATTAAAATATATATATTAGGTGTACAGTGTACTCATACATCCATGATTCCATGTATGTACTGTACCAGACATCCATCTCATGAAGCCATACAATATTGTCTGATGAGTTTATTTTATTAACTGTACACATATAATTTTGAATCATTTTGAATAAAAAAAAAAGCCAATCGATTTCTCTTTTGAAAGGAGCAAAGTACGTGAAAGGATTTAGGCTTTATAAACTTGAGAATATTATTTTTTTAAGGACATAAATTTAAATTATGTATTATTCATGATTAAAAAATAAATAAATTAAAAGTATTTTCTATTCAAGCTATATTAGAATTTAATGGAAATATAAAGCTACAAAAACATGCATGGCCCAATGGAATTCTGACCACCCAACATGCATGCACGTACAGGGAACAAGGGGTGGTCCACTCTTAGAAGAAAGGGGCTCAGCTGCTCAGTACTGAATTAATGGAGCAAAGCTGGCCAGCTATATCTCATCAATGCGAGCTGACTTAGGAAATCCATCAGCTCGATCTCACTATCATCATTGCCCAGGAGAAAGGGAGGAGTCCAAGAATACAACAACGTTGACAATTACAAGGAAAAAATACTTTACATCGAATTTATAAGTCTAGCTAGGATAAGCAGCTCATTTTGATTTACTGGCTGCGACTTTTAGCTATTAATTAAAAAATTTTAAATTTAAATTATCAACTTTTATTTATTACTTGTATAATTTGTTTAAAAATATATTTGACAATTGCACCGACTGGTGTATCTAGCACAAGTGTGATCTCCCTATAATTTTACACAACTCAACAAATGGTATCAAAATTGATGATTTGATCCAGATCTAGTGATTAATGTGTTTTGTGTTTTCAATGGTATCAAAGCTGATGATTTGATCCAAACAATCTCCAATCATTACATGACATTAAATTCTTATATCACTTAAGATAAGCTTATATTTGCACTTGACATTTAATGTTTAGTCTCACTTTAAACAGTAAAAATATATATTGTTATTGAGATATCAAATGGTTTTAATATTTAGATCGAAAATATGTTGGACTTTAGATCTTTGTTAGCTTATAGTCAAAATGAATATCTTAATGAGGTGAATCCAATCAATCCAAGATTAATAAATTATAAGACAACTGGTTGAAAATAAATTTGAATAATTTAAAATTGGTGTAAAAGTATCAAATGGTTGACTAGCCTGATGGTTGAGCTTAAGCAACCTTTAGGCTGAAAATAAATTTGACAATTATATGGACTATGACATCTATTCTAATCTCAATCAACCTTCGATTTATTAATCTCCCCTACAAGTTGCTTTAGAGCTGATAATTCGATTGGAATCAAGTGATTACTGTGATCTATAGTTCACATGGTTCTTGGCCTTAACTCATGAAAATTAAGTTTGTTATTAGATATATTTTCAACTGCTTTAAAGAATAGTTGAAAACTTCCTAAGGTGATTTGGAAAGCCAAAAGTCTTATGACTCTTACATTTCTAAAGTTAAAATGATTGTCTTGGGGAGACACATTCAACATTTTCATTGTCATCAATTTTTCAAGTAACTTGAAGTAGGATTTTATTTATTATGAAAATTTAGGTTTTAGGTTATTCCATACTAGAAAATTTGTAGTTGTAGAATGAGAGTTTAATATCTTCGCTTTGTATAATTATCTAACATGCATAGAAAAGTTGTAGGGACGATAAATTTTTTACGTGAAAAACTCATGAATAAAAAACACCATGCATGGTGTGTGACCCATTTGCAACAATCCACTACATAACATAAAGTACAAGAATTCTTTCTTCCTCATAATTGAAGAAGATGAGATTATGTTGAGGATAAGTGACTGATTCTCGTTATAAGGATTGCAAAATTTTGATGACCATAAGCAAACAGTTAGAAATCCAATAATATGGTCAGAACTTGACAGGAGTTTGGAGATGAAGGTAGTGATTGCTAGTGATAGTCATCCGTATTGATAGCTAGAAAATACAAGAGTTTTTTTACTACTCTCAACTCTTGAACCTCCATTTTCTTTAATGAATGAGATTCTACTTATATCCTTTTTGGGATGAACTTTTTTATAAATGGCCAAAATGTAAAGCACCTCATTATACGGTCTATATAGATTCCTTTGATCATAGATCATTTATGAAACAGTTAAATGCCTTCATGATGTTAGAATCAAGTGAACTTAGGCCGTTTGATTTGTCTCGTCAAACCGCTCAATTTGATTATAAGCATGTTGTAATATGAAGTCATTTGGTTCATCAATTAATATTCAAAAGTTTCTAAACATAATTCAAGTGCTTGATTTGAGCTCATTTGAAGTCAGATTGGATCATTTGTAATGTCGTCGAGACATTCAGTTCAACTATTAGTTTGCTAAAATCGGATTTCAGATGATTCTAATTTAATTTCAAAAAAAAAAATTTAAATATTACCTCGAGGTTTGTGTCGATCATATGAATTTTCTCGAATTATATCATTCAATTTCAACATTTCTAGTTCAAAACTATATTAGTGTAGAAAGACCAAATCACTAACCCTCGTGTCATTTAAGCTCAAACTTTTAAGTTGAAAATATGTTTGACAAACATGTCTACTAATTTATCTAATCCCATTTTGATCTCCTTTTATTTATACTCTCTAACAAGTGACGTCAAAGTGGATGATTTGATTAACAACGAAGGATTAATGTGATTCGCTATTCACATGGAACATCTCCTTCCTTTAATCATAGTTAATCAAAATTTAAGAATGGTATGTAGCTCCCATAGTGCCATCATATGATTAAGTAGCTATAGTGCGATCATATGATTGAGTAGCTATATATTGGTGAATGGTATTTAATAAGCTCTAAAAGTAGTTGATCACTTATCATTACTTATATGTTAAAATTTTTAAGTTAAATATAATTTTTTATCATTGATATGCCTATCTCAACTTCAATATCTATTTTATTTTCACATTTATTAATATTATCTCAGAATATATCTAAAAATTATTAGATTTAATTTAAAATTAATTTACATATAAAAAATTTGTACTGTATTAATTTCTTAATATATAATAAATTTTTTATGTGTAATATTATTTTAAAATTTTCTCAAATAATTAATATCAAAATATTTTAACAAAATTTTTTTCTTTCTTTCTTTTTTTTTTTTTGGCAAGATTTTCTTTGATGTACGTACGATACACTGAGATGGGCAGAAATGCGGAGTTGTGAAAGCAACAGTGAGGGCCAGCGTGTCGGCCAGCGGGGCGGCAAGAGCCAAGGTGGAAAGCAGCTCAGCAAGGAGATATAGTAGAGGTGGGACCCTACATTTGTCCTGCTGGGCTATAATTCTGATTCCTGGGCCACCAAGAGCGTGCGGGAAATGTCATATTTATATATTCCATGATCAAATTATTAAAAAATTAATTAAAAAATAAAAATATATATATATTATAATTTTATTATATTAATTAAATTTAAAAATAGCGCATCCTTTTTGATCAAATAGAATTGCAGATCAAAGGCAAAATTGTAAACTCTATTACAGAGAAAGAGGTTTCAATCCATCATGAAATATTTAATATTGATGATTTTTATAATTTTGATAGCTTTTATCAATAATTTTGGATTTTATTTTGTTTTTTTAATTATTTTAAATATTAAATCTCTACTAGAACTTTTAGTCATGGTCAATTTTTTCAAATAATTTGACTAAAAATTATATTACTAATCAAATATTTTTAAAAAAAAGAGTGAATGAAAGCATTTTTTAACTAAATAGGCTTCGTTCGGAATAATTTTTTTACTATTTTACAAAGCAATTCTTTAGCACAAAATTTTTGCACTAAAAAGCTGCTTATAAAACAGTAAGAAAGTTATTCTAAACAAAGGCATAATCATCTTTTGCAGCAAATATTATTTACTTACATATTTAATTTTTAGATGATTAAAAACTTTTTAAAAATGAGACAATAGACATTTTTCTTATATATTCTTAATAACTTATGATGTATAGGGTGATCTTTAATTACACTATTTAATATAAATAATCACTATGAGAAAATATGATTTTACTCATGATTTTGAAGGATTTTAACATAGATTTGTAGTGGCTAAAACTATTACAATATAGAAGAATGGTAACAAGCAACATACTTTGAGCTCCAAAATAATGACTTCTTTATGAAATAGTTTGAAGTTTTTTTATTATAGAAAAGATATATAATAATCAAAAGACACAAATGATCATAATTTGTTAGAAAATAAAATGATTAGGCCTTTCAACAAAAAAAGAAAGAATTTGATTAGGAGGGCCAAAGGGAACATATCCCTTGGAGGCATAAGCTATTAACTAAATAACATTAGTTTAAATCTTTTCTATTCTTCATTTAATTAAAATTATTTCAACTAATTGCAGCGGTTTTAACCAGTATTAATATACAACAATGATTTAAATTGTTGTTATTGATATAAATAGCTTTTCCTTAAAATTATTATAAAGAATAAACAGAAAATAATGGATTCAAACTACGATTTTATTTGAGACTGTTTTCTTACTATTTTTTATTTTTCAGACCGCAATCATAATTTTTATTTGGCCACTAAATATTTGTGCTAGAAAGTTGCTTTCTACAACGGCTTTTGAAAAAAAATAGCTTTCTTCACAACAGCATTACAATCATCATTATAAAAAGTTGTAGTAGTCCTAAAGAGACTCAATATCTAATTAGCATCATTTATAAATAATAGACAGTTTATCTTAAGCCATCATTTGGGACGGCTTTCTTACTGCTTCTTTAAGCAACTTTTTAATTTTTGTACTAAAAAACTGCTTTAAGAAGTAGTAAGAAAGTCGTCCCAAATGAAACCTAAATTTGAAACTAAAACTGAGGTCATATCAATTACCCAAATGACAATTGATGTAGTCATGTTCAAATTAAGCTGTTCATGTTATTAAAAGATGCATTAAGAAGCCTCATATTTAGGTCCAAAAATCATATATTGAATAAAAATTGTATTTCTGAACAATTTGGTAGTGAATTGAAGCTTTGTTGTTCCTCATCTTTCTAATTAGGCAGTAATAGTTTCATTGAATAGGTTCCATGAGGCAAGAACTATTAAGAAATGAATGAATACAATAGCTAGGTGTTGCTATGCTGCATGTTATAAATATGACGCTGTAGATTAGCTCCAACCTTGAATGACTACTCATGGCCACTTTTGCTACCGCAGTAAAGAGCTCATTTTACCATTGCTTTATCGTTTCTGACAGTTTGTTTCTGCTATTCAGAGTGAAACTCAGGAATTACTGCTTATGTTTGTCTATTTGCATGTTTATTCTGTTATTGTTCAAATGATGCAGCTTAGGTACACTTCCTTTGCTGATGTTTTGGTATTAGAATTGAGCCTATTCCTTTTCATCTGTTATGTTTACTTGGTACCTCTTGAATATGCTCATTTTCTGCCTCTTTTAGGTTTAATTATGGCTAAGAAAGAATAATGTTGCTTAGAATACTAAGATTTGTTGAATGCTACAACTTAGGCTTTGTTTGGGATGGCTTTCTTTCTGCTTCTTGAAGCAGTTTTTTTACAAAAATTATAATTTTTGTACTAAAAAGCTGTTTCAAGAAGCAGAAAGAAAGCAGTCCCAAACGAAGCCTTAGAATGATAAAAAAATATTTTTTTTGTAAATTTTAGGTAACAATAGAAAATTGATCGAATGAAATTAAAAATATTTTGTAATGAATACGTCTAAAAAAAATTATTTGATCCTAATAGATCTTGATGCACTATTTGAATTTAAAAAAAATGAAATTAAATTCAAAATTGTCTAAACATTGATTTCAACACTTATAGTCAAACTGAGATTTTTCACAAAATGAATCTATCGACAAACAAAGTGATCCAATTTTAGCTTAAATGAGCCCTATATTCAAGCACTTGAAGTAAAGTAGAAATTTTGGAGTATTGATTAAAAGATCAAATAGTATCGAAATTGTGCATGCTTATAGTCAAATCAAGTGGCTCGATGAGATCAATCAAATAAGCCTATGATCACTTAATTATAAGGTTATTAAGGTTTCATTTGAAATGCTTTCTTACTGCTTCTTAAAGCAGTTTTTTAATACAAAAAAATTTTAAAACTAAAAATTTTTGTACTAGAAGGTTACTTTAAAAATCAATAAGAAAGCTGTCCCAAATGAAGCTTATATCACTAAAATACTAGATAAGTTGTTTATGATCAAATGATTTAATATGAGTTATCAGATGCAATGTTAAGAAATTTTGATTGAGTTTATAAAAATGTCACTCTCAAAATAATATAAATAGATCATCATTCTCCATATGAAGAGGACTTGGACTTGAGTTTGGAGAGATCTTGAAGATGTAAAGAACTGTAGAGCTATACCTGCACTACAGGAAAAATGTTTATTACCGGCGGAATTTCCGGCTCATTTCCGACGGAACAATTTCCGGCGGATTACGACGTTAAATTTCCGACAAATTTTCTGTCATTTTTCCGACGGATTTTCCGGCGAATTGCCGACGGAATTATTTCCGGCGGAGTTTCCGACGGATTTTAATAATTTCTGAAAAAAATTATATATTTGTAATTTAATTGATAAATAATTTTTTAAATTATTTTAATTAATTATTAAGTTCATAATTCATTTTAATTAATTATTAAATTAATAACTCAGATTAAATGACTTATTTTTATTATTTATTAATTTTAATATTTTATTTAAATTTGATTTGGATTTTTATTTTCGTATTTTAGTAGTTAAATATATAAAAGTATGCTTTTTTTCACATTTTCCTCTGCAGCATACTGGTTGAGAAGTTCATGAACTGCAGGTCTCTAGTTCGAGTCCCATAGGCGTCGGGCAGCGCGGGCAGGTTTGGGCAGTGCGGGTATCCCAGGCTAGCGGGCGGGCAAGGCTTCGGGCCCGGCGGGAAGCTGCTCCAGTCGGGCTCCGGGCCGGTGGGAAGCTGCCCCAGGCGGGCTGGCGGGAAACGCAAATTTTTTTTCTTTTTTTCTTTATTCCGGCTGTTTTTTTCCGCCAGAATTGTTCCCGGCGGAAATAATCCGCCGGAAAAAAATTTCCGGCGGTTTTTATTCGACGGAACATATTTCCGACGCTCGTTTTACCGTCGAAAAAATTTTCGCCGGAAATCCGCCGGAAAACTTCTAAATCCATCGGAAACTGAATAATTTTCCGCCGGAAAATCCGCCGGTAATACATGATTTTCCTGTAGTGCTGACATTTGACGTCAAAGATCACCGCCAGCCACCATCTTCGCCTGATTGCCTTCATTTAATCGTTATCGCCTAACTTCTTTCACCCTACCGTCATCACTCGGTTATAATCAACTGGCTCAAGGAACAGAAGAATTTATAGACACTACTGCCCACGCTCATGTCTCCATTTCGCTCCGTTAGGGGTTTGGTGAGGTTTTGGTTGGGGCTCAGCTATGGTGTTCTGTTTGGGGTTTGGTTGTGGTCCTTTGGGTTGGGGTTTGGTTGCTCGGCTGTGAGTTTTCTGCTGGCTGTTTGGTTTGGGTTATGGATGTTTCTTTTGGGGTTGGCTATGCTTGTGTTGTATCTTTTATTCAGAACTTATTTTTCATTGGAGTTGTTTTGTCTTGCATTGCTCATGCAAATCCTTCTGTTTACTCCAGTTGTGTTGTTGCTCTTCTTCTAGGAGTCTCTGGTTCGCTTGGTGTCCCTGAGTTGGGCTGGGTTGTGGCTCCTCATTGGTTTTTTTGTTTTCTTTTATTTATTGTATGTTGTGTTAGTTGGAGCATAGGCTTATTACGTTTTATTTCAAATGCTATATTTTCATAAAGCTATTGATCCATTAAGGACTTGTATCATTTTGTTTCTATTAATGCGTAGGCTCATTCGTGCGTTTTAACCCAAAAAAAAAATGGCTTATCGGCCACCATCATCTGATCATCATCACCCGACTAAAACCATCAAATTGATATATCTCCAACATTCTCTATCACACTCATAGAAAGAAAAGCAGTATTTAGTAGTTTGTAATACCGTCTTCTCCAATTAAAAAAATTATTCTGTGCGGAAGTCGAACCCCGTTCGGATACCTAAGCCCGCAGCTCAGCACCGCTCGGTACCCGTACCGAGGCTCGGTACCCGTACCGCGGCTTAGTATCGCTGACGTGGCTCATTTTGGTTGGTATCCGGATATAGAGCTGCATTCAGCATCCACACAGAATAATCTCTCCTCCAATTGAGGGGAAGAGCAAACTCTTATAATTTATGTATAGAGTAGATAATCTCATATCGGTCAGGACTTTTTTTTTCTTTTTTGATTTTTCCAAATAAAAATTATTGTGTTTACTACTTTCTTTATATATATATATTTGTATTGGATTTTTGTAATAAACTTCACATAAAAATTCTCTCTATCACTATAATTTTTCTAGCAAGCAAGGCCTATTATAATAACATTATCCACATAAACCATCACAAGAAGCCTCTTTAATGAAATAAAGTCTCCAATTATGATCAAGGTATGGAAAATAGAGCAAGTATGAAAATGATACCAGAAAAGAATTACCCACCCATCTCTAATGTCTGACCTAAAATCATTGGCCACTGGAGCATCTTCTTTCTCCTAAGCTTAAAGGTGAATGACCAGCTGCACCTCATCCGATCATTTCTCCACCCACTAACAAAAAGCTAATTCTTTGTATATGCATCACCTCTTAGAGATAAAAAGAAACTAAGTTTAGTAAAGACTTTCGCTACATAATCACAATAATGAGAGGCAGACACAGACACGTAAGACAAAGTAATTTGGAAGATACCATACGCCATTGACTGAGCTCTCCCTCCCCTCCCAGAAAAAAAATATATATTAAAAAAAAACTTCAAGATTTTCTTAAAAAATCCAAGTTGGGCGACATAAATTTAAGCACAATCTCTACCTGAGAATATTATTATATAGGTTTGGGTCAGATCTTATTACATTCAAATGGAAAATTTTGAGGCCAAATCAAATAACAAGTTGGGCATATACTAAATTTATCATCAATGAAATAATCGACATCACAATAAAGAGGTAATTTGATTTGTTGAAAAAGTAATACATAGTAAAATAGAATACTGTGTAAAAGATATGTAAATGTTTTTGAAATATTTTAAGTTGTTTGAATGAGTGTAAAATAAATATAATTGACAGCTGCTGGTAGTTGATGGTGGTGTTGGGCATCCAGCCATCAATGACAGTGGCGGTGGCCGGCAGACACCGGCGAAGGTGGCAATGATATATAATTTACAATGCATTTGCAAATCAACCAAATATAATAACTTTCAAATACATCAAAGTCGAACTAAATGATGAATTGAATTCTAAATTCTTTAAAATTGTACTCTATATTCATTTTACTTCGAATCAAATATAAATATTTTCAAAATCTTGACATTTGAAATACATTATATCTATTTTACTTCAAATCAAACGACCCTAAAGTTCAGAAGAGCACTAAAATAATAGTTAATGTTGAACCTACAATCTTCTTACAAAAATAGAGATAATTTGCACTAAAAAAAAACTAGCTAAGCTGTATGTCCCTTGCTTCTCATATCTCAAGGATATATTATAGAAACCTCCATGATTGACTTATAAATCAGATCGAGTGATTGTAGTTGAAGAGACTTATAAATCACTGAAGATTAATCTCACTTATTGGGGTTGACTTATAAATCATTGAAGATCGATTGATCACACTTGTAGGCTTAAGACCAAGCTCGCGGCCGCATGCAAAACTTGTAAATTTTGGAAATCCAGCAATCAAATAGTATAAGATATAGAGAATATCAATACATTTCCACCAAATAATTCACGCGCATGCAAATCTTTATTTTATCCTATTTTAATCGCAATGTATTATGAAATCATAATAACTTCTCTACAATTTTGTAATTCAATATAAATAAAAAATAAAAAAGTCATAATAATTTCTCCAAATTTCCAAAATGACTACAAGTTTTCATTTCAAAGGATGGAATTCTCTCATATCTTTAGGGTTATTTTATTTTTTAGTGGAATGTTTTTTTTTAATTTAAAATGATAAATCATATCTATCAAATCTAATTTTAGTATTTTCTCTTTAATTAATATAAAAGCTCAATTTGAAAATAATTTAATAATTTCTAATTATTAAAATATCTAAATTAATTTCTTAAATTAAAATTTGAAAGGATAAAAGACAAGAATTTTACCATATTTATAGTATGATATTTCAAAATAAAATTATTTCATTGCATGTCAAATTTCATTTATTCTTTCAATAAGAAAAGAAACAATTAATCAATTTCATCCAACAAAATTTAGCCCTATGCAATATATTATCTAATCTTTATTAAAATTATTAATATTTTTTAAAATTATCATATAACATTTGATATCTCATATTATTAGAATATCCCTTAATCTCCCATACATTGCATGATATTCTTTACTTGTAACTCATTAAAATCAACATGGTATGTAGTATATGCATCAAATTATTAGTGACTATGGTGCCCAAGAGTTGTGAAAGCTAATCAGGCATTGCAACCTAAAGGTGAAGCTTATATTTTGTTGGTTTGTTAGTTTGGCTCGTTCTCGTCGCACTTAGATCTGGTTTAGTGTTCAATAATGAATATAATTCAAATTCACTATAAGAAAAAAAATAAGTTTATCTTCTAATTGTTAGGTCATTAATTCTCACAAATATCAACTATAAATAATACTTATTTTGAAGAGCATTAGTGATGGTTTTAGTTGCTTGAAAAAGTCTAAAAATGATTATAAAACTATTATAAATATTATGATTGTCATTCGTTTGAGAATGTCATTGACAATAATTTTGTAATCGCTGGTTAAGAGATTTCACATCGGGGTCACTAAAGTGACTAAATTTCATAAATAATAGAACTAAAAACTATTTATAGCAAGTATAGAATCAGATTCAAGCACCGCAGCGCTCGATAAGGTGGGGCTGTGGCGGTGAAAAATGAACAAGCACCTCAACGCTGTAATGTTGGCTATATTATGACGCTGACAGATGCGGCAGGATTACTGTATTAAATGGTGCATCTTTTCACTAAATTGGTGCGGCACTTAAAACTGATTACTACTCCTTAGTGATGCTACAGGAATTTGTGAGAGAGAATTGACAGAGCAAAAATAACATATTAGGAGTGATAATGAAGAAATATTTTATTTAGATATAAAAATTATGTGATATAAATAATATATAATTATAGATATTATATATATATCCCATTCAATTTTTTATTCATTCACTCCCCGATCCATAAATCTCCACTTCATCCAGTTAGCGCACACTTCACACTTCCTCTGTTTAGGTTTCGTCTTTTCCCACTGTGATACGCAGGAGAGAGAGAGAGAGAGAGAGAGAGAGAGAGAGAGACACCTCTGTTTCAGAGTCACCAAAGCAAACGCTCTATCACTGAAACAGAGGACTCTGTGATGAGCTGAGAAAGACAAAGATGAAGTTTATGAAGCTTGGCAGCCGCCCTGATACCTTCTTCGCCAACGAATCCATAAGGCTGCCATCTCTCTCTCTCTCTCTCTCTCTCTCTCTCTCTCTCTCTCTCTCTCTCTCTCTCTCTCTGTGGAAACTACTCTAACTCTTCCTCCTTGCTCCTACTCTAATGGTTCAGGTCTATATCATCCGAAGTGTCCACCGATATCAAAATCCAAGTCCAAGACAGCTTGTACCATCTTCACAAGGTATCATCCTTTCAAAAGACATAACTTTGAAGACTACATCCAACTCTAATATATACAAACTCTCCTCTCTATCCTGCTCCAGTTTCCCCTGCTATCCAAATGCGGCCTCTTACAGACACTATGCTCAAAAGACTCCCCCCATTCGCCGACCACAATCTATCTCTCCGACATCCCCGGCGGCGCCGACGTCTTCGAGCTTTGCGCAAAATTCTGCTACAGCATCACCATCACCGTCAGCCCGCTCAACTTCGTTCCCCTGCGCTGTGCCGCCGAATACCTCCTCATGACCAACACCGTCGACCGCGGCAATCTCGCCGGAAAGCTCGAGTCTTTCTTCAAGTCCTGCATCCTTCAACGTTGGAAGGACACGCTCCTCACCCTGCAGAGCACGAGGAAATTTCCTCCCCTCTGCGAGGATCTCAAGATCACCAGCCGGTGCATCGACGCTCTCGCCGCCAGCGTTCTCGCCCACCCCTCCAAGCAGTGGTGGATAAAGGACTTGGCAGAATTAAGTATTGACCATTACTGGAGAATCATGCTCGCAGTCAAGTCGGCCGGAGTTGTCTCCAGCAAAATCGTCGCAGAAGCAATAAAGGTCTACGCCAGTCGGTGGCTTCCTAACATGGGAGATTCTCTCCATGAGGTTAATTTGAAGGACCAACTGCTTCTGGAGAAGATAGTGATTTTGCTTCCAATCGAGAAAGGCTCTGTCTCCTGCAGCTTCTTGCTGAAGCTTCTCAAGGCAGCAAACATATTGAATGCTTCTTCCACTTCGAAATTGGATCTTGCTAGGAGAGCTGGAGTGCAATTAGAGGAAGCCAATGTTAATGATCTCCTGATTGCATCTTTTACTGATGGGGACGAGATTCTGTATGACGTTGATGTAGTGATCACCATAGTTGAGGAGTTCATGCTGCAGGGACGGAGCCCGCCGACGAGCCCGCTGAGGAAGAAAACCAGCGGCGGCGAGAGGCGGCGGTCGAGGTCAGCGGACAACGTTGACTTTGAAGGGCAGGAGAACGGACGGCGGTCGTCTTCGGCTTCGCATAGCTCTATGCTGAGAGTAGCCAAGCTAATAGATTTATACCTGCTGGAAATTGCGCGCAATGAAAAGCTTCCAGTGGAGAAGGTGATCGCTCTCGCTAAGGCTGTGCCAGATTTCGCGAGGATGGATCATGACGATCTATATAGAGTTATCGATACATATTTGAGGGTAAAATCCTAAACTTGCAGGCTTTAAGGAATTATTTGTTCAGTATGAGTCCCTAATTGGCTGCTTCGACATTAGAAAAAATATTTTGAAAATCGAGTTTATTAGCTTTCATCGGGTAGTTATAAGATCATACTGATTTTAAATTTTATTTTTTATGTTTCACATTAGAATTTTGATTAAGGTCGTTCAATTGAAAATTGAATTAAAATATGCCAATTTATGGGCTTAAATTTAAATCAAGTTGTCAAAATTTTTTTTATTATTATGAATCATAAAGATTACTCCGTAATAAGATTAGACTAAATAAATAACATTTTTACGATTTTAATTAAAAGAAATGTTGAACACAACATTCTATTTTAATAAAATTTTCAGGAGGAACTGACAAAAGAACAAATTTAAAGGTTGTTTTGTTATCAGCTACCTGTCTATTTTGATGAATCTAAACGCAGAATATTTAAGGAAAAAAAAATGGTCAGGAATTTTATATGCATTTTTGTGCGAAGAATTTAAAACAAATTATTAAGACAGATGAACATTTAATTAAAAAAATAAAATATTTATATCATTCGGAGGCCAAATTCCTCTGTTTTGATTTCTTATCTCGTACTTATCGCCCAAAACGCTGATATTTAGCTACCAATAAATCAAATAGGCGCATCCACAACTGGAGAAGAAAGAAAGGAAGAAACTTTGCAAGATTATTGATTGCAAGAAGCTATCAATGGAGGCATGTGTGCACGCAGCTCAAAACGAGATGCTGCCTCTTCGAGTAGTGGTGCAGGTCCTCTTCTTCGAGCAGGCTCGCGCGGCAATGGCCGGAGGCCATGTTACAGAGCTCCCCACCAACATCAAAGCTCTTCTTACAAAGGCTGTCGGCTTCAATGAGAAGGGAGTGACGATGAACTGCACAAGCCTGGAAGCAAATGATAGCGAGTGGAGCTCTGCTTCAGGGCCTAAATGCCAGATGACGAAGGTGGCGACATTGAAGATGAAGCTTGAAGAAGATGACAATGACATGGAGGAGCAAGTCATGGTGAGGGATGGGCTGATGAGAAGCACGTCTTCCAGGTTTAGAGCTCTGTGCCCTATTCCTAGCAGGCCAAAGAGGATTCTAAGTAAAATTTGGACTATGAATAGAAGTGTTAGTGAAAGACACTGATGTCCTTTGCTTCAGATTTCTGTTGAGAAACCATAGATTGGATGGTCTGAGAGTTTTGTCTTTGTTTGATGTTGAAAGTTGAAGCTTGATGATGAATTGGTGTCATTTGATTGAAGTTACTGCGATTAGTTATGAATGAGAAGTGATATCTAATATATAGCTGGAATATGCAGAACCGAATTAACACACATTCATCTTGAATCTATCACCATGTGCAAGGACTATGCTCTTTGATGAAAGGAAGCGAAGGAGATGAAATAAATTTCAGACAATTTGTATTATTACATTCAAAATATAAGAAACGTTATCTCCTACCTTGCAGCAAAAAGATCTCTATGCGACCAGGAATCTCTCAAGTCAAAAATGTAATTCTTCTTCTTTAAGAACCGGTAGGGTGAATGATTATATTAAAAAAAAAAACACTTTTCTGTTAATCTGGCACTTGTTGGTGGGTTAGGTTTCAGTTGTCTTTCAGTCGAAGCAAGCGATCAGAATTCAGTACATTTACTAGATCACCTCTGAATATGGGGAAATTATTTTGTACGGTCATTGGATCTCGTATGGAGACGAATCAGGACGTGTCATATTATTTTTTTGCTGTGTATCGGTGTTACGTATCGGATGACATGATACATTCTGATTCACCTCCGAACGATCAGATGACCGCACAGAATAATTTCCTCTGAATATGAGACTTCCGCACACTTTCTCTATAATTATTATGATGAAATACAA
The DNA here is from genome assembly GCA_019925795.1 of Dendrobium chrysotoxum. Classification (NCBI taxonomy): domain Eukaryota; kingdom Viridiplantae; phylum Streptophyta; class Magnoliopsida; order Asparagales; family Orchidaceae; genus Dendrobium; species Dendrobium chrysotoxum. The sequence continues at coordinate 99,861 of JAGFBR010000812.1, forward strand.
GACAATTTAATTGACCGCAGAAACTTCATGAAAATGAACAATGATTTACATTTGGCAGAAATCTTTAGAAGATAACAATCCCACTTTTGATTATACAGATTAAATTTTGATGAGCCTATGATGAATGTGATAAATATCTATCCTCTTTGATCTTTTCTTATTACTTTTTAAAATAATTTTCTAATAAAAAATTTCTTGAAAGCCAATAACTATTCCTAATGAAGCCTTCGCATGATACTATTTTTTTTAACTGACATCACTCATCACTATGGTCACTTTATTTAATAAACAAATATAATTTATAGAGATTTAGCCATAGGCACTTGATGATGAACTGCAAAGAAAGGATTGCTTGGTACAATCTTTTGCATTCAATGACATGGCACTTTGAAGAAATCTTATCCTTCTGTTCTTCATATCTATGGTGAAGAATTAAGAAAAAAATGAGGAATAATTAGATGAAGAAATAGGGGTAAACTGATATGGAGATCTTCATATGGAAGATTTTGGTACTGAATTGCAGAAAAGGATGGGATGCTAACAATGAAAAAGATGAAATTGTAGATGACGGTGTCTTTTAATTACTCATTAAATAAAGGCAGTACCTTTGGGCTTTTGGTGGATTCAAATAATTGAAAGATTACCAATTCATATCAGTAGCTGAAGATTTAGCTATATGACTTTTTTCTCAAAGATTACCATTGTTTTTTTTTGAAAAAAAAAAAGAATGTATGACGCGCTAGAATCTAATTTAGAAAAATTAGTATTTTATCTTTTAATGTACAACAATCAGAACTATCTAATTATCCTTATTAATATAAATACCAATGAAAATAAAACTATCGATCAACACGTTAATATATACATATGTATTCATTTCCCCAAAATATCATGTACAGTATCCATGATCTATACAATCAAATTATAAATATTATGTTATGAGGATAAAAGAATAGCTAAATAACAAAAACTTAAACTTGAAAGATCGTGGTTAATCTCACACCCATGCTCCCTTGTCCTGACACCCTAGAATCATTTAACCACTTATAATGAGCTCAAGAGCCCAATAATTAAATACTACAACTAAACTCAAAGCACGACAAAGAAGCAATATGCATGTTAGCAATCAAATCATAACAATAATATTTATATGATCATGAATCAGTGCAGAAGCAATAAAACTCACATACAGTAGCAATAAAGTTTGAAAAAGATAAAACAATACGGTATAAAAGCCAGTACAGTAGTATAGTGGTGAAACCAGTAAATCAGTACATGTGTCGAATTAATAAAGCAGTCGTCATATCAGTATTATTAATTAGTAAAGAAATTGTATAAAGCAATAAAACTAAAACATCGATAATAATTATCGAAATCATATTAATACAATAAAATCATATAAACTTATCCACATATATCATATTAGTATCTTAATCACATGCTCAGTATATTATGTGCTCAGTATCAGTATAATGAATTAGTGGTATCAAATAGTATTGGTATCCGTATCGATAATAGTATCAGTACAATGTCGGTGTCATCAGTAAAATCGGTGGCAGTAACAGTAAAGCAGTCCGCCAACGTCAGTGAATAACCAATCTTTACTTATTTTCTCACACACACATATTATTATCATAGTACTATAACAGTAATAGTGATCAGCTATTAGTCAATCACATATCCACATTCATTTTTAATGCATTATAGTAAATAAAACATAATTAAGCTTAATTTAGAAAGTGGCAAAATATCTTAACGGCGGGCAATAGAAAACTCTACTAAGCAAAAATTTATATTTTTAAAAATTAATCAATTATCAAGGATTATATATAACAACATTCTGAAGCACTTATTGAATTAAAGCACTAATTTTATATATCAAAATAAATTTCAGAGTAGGAACAAATCACTACTTTTTTAAAGTCACCACGCAAAATTTTTTTTGAATATGCTAAAAATATTTATAATCTCGGTCTCTATAACGAATAAAAAGTTATGCGGTAAAAATTTTACTAATACAAAATTATTCTCATTTTTCGATAACTGAAATACAAATTAATTGAAAAAATACCAAAAACATAACATCGTTGATATCAGAATAAGATATAGATTTCTTACAGCGTGTTGAGCAAATTTCTCAACAGTGTCGATGGACCAAAATCACTCTATGGCCTTTAAACCCTAAGATTTCCTTTCTATCTCTTCTTTTTTTTCTCTCTAATTCTCCCTAAGCCTTCTCTGTTAGCCGAATCATAAAGAAAAAAAAGATTAATAAAAGTTATATAATTGTTTAAAATATTTATATAAAAATATTAATAAACTATTAATACAACTATTTAATTTAATCAAATTTTTAATATAAAATTCATATAATTTTTTTAGAGCATTAAAATTATAGAAAAATATCTATATAATAAATTATGTTATTTAAAAATATTTGCTAAATTGATTTGCAAAACGGACACCTAACAGTCCCAAAATCCCCACTTGCATCAACAAGTTTCAATTTCTTAAGAATTTTCATTTGTGCCCAAAAATTATAAAAAAATTATGTAATTAAAACATAATAATATATATTTTATGACGAAGACGGATTTTAAATTTGACTTATAATGACTAAAAAAAAATTGTTTGGGTTATTACATGGCATGTGTCATTGTTATTTTAATATAATGATGATAGGTTATTACTCCATTGTTGTTTATGCTTTGATAGATATAGGAGTTATTTATTAAGTTTGATTTATCAAGCTCACTCATCGCCTCTTCTTATAGTAGGTCCTGTAGCTTTATTTAGCGGACCATCACCACTAGAGCAGAGTTATCAACAGTCGACATTTTTGATATTTTATATTTTATAGTAGTTTATTGTGTATTAATTTTGAGGTTTGGGTAGTTCCTTTTCTATTATTTGTTCTGTTTACACTCCTTTTTGCTTGTATCAAAATTTTTGCTACTTGGATGTACTAGTTTTTTACATTTTTTTAGTTAATGAATTGATTTCTTAATTTTCATTTCTCAGTTTACTTTGGTGTATATATATTCTATTATATCAGTTATATATGCATATTTCTCTTTGTGAATATAAAATATGTCTTCATATCCTTTCATTAAGCACCCAAACGTGAGTTTCCCTCTATATTAGTCGGAGGATTGACCCTAACCACAGGGAGCCCTTTCCCTCTTCTCCCTCTTTCTTCTCTTCTTCGATCTCCTCTTATCATTCTCTCCTTAACTAATAAAACATAAATTAATCTTATTTTTTTTGTTATTATGATATTATATTTATGCAATTTTAATAAACTTTATAATATATTATGTGTTTAGGTGTCATGTTGTTTAGGCGTCATGTGGTTGGCTTTATCCCGTAATAATGATCATAATCAATTTAAATGACCTTGATGTATGTGAGCTAAGTTGCACTTATTTTATGTAGCAATTAATTTTTAATGCCAATGTGTGCTTTTGCAATTGATTTTGGGTCCTCATTTTGTAGGACTTTCTCGTTCATTTTCACTTGGTGACAAGTTGGCTCAATAAAACTTGAAGTTTTGCACCATGCATTTTAAGAAGATTAACTTTTACTTATTTGAGAATAACTTAAAAGATTTCTCATCATGCCTTTCACATTCAATTGATTGCCATACAGCCTCATAGATCTTATTTAATATTTATTTGAAAAAAATTATTTGACATAGATAGCTTAATCAGATTTAATTGATGCATAAATTCTTTTTTAACTTTGAAATGATCATTTGATAGCAAGACTTATTCTCCTATGCCTTGTTTTAGTTGAATACAATAAATATTGCTGATCAAACCAATCATATTTTAGTATAAACCTATCATTGATTAGAAAAAACTAATAAATACTTGTTTAGTATAAATATAAAAATATATATGTCTATTTGTAATGGATGTGTAGGTTTATAAAACTCTTTTAGATATAGATTAGTCAGGGAGACGGGTGCACATAGTGACTACTCTTTTGAAAATTATTGAATTTCCATGGTTTGGTACTTCTCATCTTTGTTTAAGTGTGAGTTTGTATAAAGAAATAGTAAAGGACTAACGAGTTAGCTTTATATGCATATGATTATACCTAATGTGGTTGCACATGAGAATGTTAGAGTGGAATTGAATTGGTTACTATTTTCATCTAAATGATCTTAAGCATAATGATAATGCTAATTATTTTAAAATATATGACACTCTTTCATTAATGCAATGCAACATTACTTAAATGTGATGACTGGACGCATTCATTGTACTATTATCATATAATAAAAGGTGTCTCTTATTGTTCAAGATGAACGTTCTATACTTGTTATTTTTACTTAAATAAATGAGAGTTATTTGTTGAATTATAAAACTCATTTGTATAATAAGTTTTACCAAGTTATTTAGTGGATCATCACAATGAAAGCATAATTTTTAGCAATAACATTTTATTCAATACTTGACTTAAACTATATTTATACTTAGATTACTATTAGATTCGGGTAGTCTTTACTCATATAGTTGTTTCTCTCATTTACTTTTTAGCATTTGTTATTTTCCTTTTGAACTTTTGTTGCAGAGGTTATTGTTGCAATAATATTATTTTTTCCCTTACACTTGTTTTTATATGTTTTGCTTATAATAACTTTCCTCTATTGAGTATAAAACGAAATTAATTAATATTGACTTTTAAAGCTTATCTCAAAAGTTGAAGTCAATCCCTTCATCATATTCCATGTTATCAACATGTACTGTCTTTTAGACCTAATGTGTGATAATTTGGGTTACGAGCGTGTTTGATGACTTTTCGATCACTGTCCTCAACCCCATGAATGTTTGGATTAAGCTTTTTAATGACTTGGATTATTGTAGGGTGTTTGCTCATCGTTCCTACTTTGTGAGCAACTTTTTTATGAAATTGGTTAAATGGACTCCTTCTTTGAATATAGAGGTTAAACCACTTATCATTCCTATTTGGATTTCATTTCCAAATCTGCGAGCTCACCTTTTCTCTCCGCATATACTCCATGGTCTTGGGTCCCTGCTCGGTTGGCCTTTAAAAATCGATAACACTATTTCATCTGGTTCTTGACCGTCTGTCGCTTGTTTCCTTGTGGAGTTAGATGTTACCAAATAATTTCCTGATAAAGTTTGGGTTGGTCCTGATAACTTGGGTTACATCCAGTCTATGTTAATGAAAGAATTCCATGCTGATTGTGTGCACTGCAATTCGTTAGGCCATTCGAAAGAGGAATGTCGTGTTTTACATCCCCATCTCAATATTTCTTCTTATGTTAAATCCCATCCAATTAACAAGGGTACCCAGCCCTCTACCGACAATCAAGTTGGTGCTAGTGATGTTGAACTTCTCTTGGTTGTTAGTGGTAATGGGTCTAAGCCTGTGGTTTTGGCCTCTGTTGGCCCAGTAGTTCTGGCTCGTTTGCCTGCTTCTGTTGTCAGTGTGGATTCCGATCCTAACCCTCTGGTTGCTCCTATTCCCGTGAGGGAAAATGTTATGGATGTTATTCCTGTCAATGTGGATTCTGTGTCATCTCCTGTGGGGCATTTGGCGAGGGACAAGGTTGTTTCCTCTCCTGTTCCTGTTATTGTGCACACCCTTGTTATTGGTTGTTCTCCTGTGAAGGATCCAGAGTATTGCGATCTTAATCAAGTGGATGAAACTTCTGAGGAATGCAATTCGAGTCATTTGGCTGTGGAATCCAATGAACCAGCTGTGATAAATAGGAGTTTGGGGGAGAGTGATAATGTGGCTTTTATAGATATGCCGGTCTCTTTTGTTGCTAATGATGTTTTGAAAGCTCATTTGGATTTAAAATCAAAGGATGCATATGTGGATCATTATGATTGGTTGGCTGAGTGTAATCCATTGGCTAATTGGGGTGTTGGGGAAGATAATGATGATCATGAAGATAATTTTCAGGATATGTATGGTTTGAACGTGGGCCGTATCGAGGATGGTTTTAACAAAATTATTGGTGAACGAGGTTGGCATAAATCGAAAAAGAAGTGTTTCTTTTGATTTGTTTATCTCATTCTTTCATTGATTTATCTGTTTGTTAATGTTGTGGATCCTCTAGGCTGGCTGTTAGATGTGTTTGCTACTTGGTTGTGGGTTTACTGGCAACTATTTGCTGTGGTGTATACTTGGCTGGTTGAAATTGCGGGATCGGACAATGATGAGGTAGGTTTCCTGCACGCCCCTTGGATGACCTTGGCTTGTTTGGCAACCTTGGCGATTGACTCTCTTCTCGGTTTTTGGTGGCCTTTGTGTATTTGGGACTTTTGGCTGTTGCCTTCTCTATCTCCAAGGATGGTCTAAGCTTGCCAACTGCGTGGCATTTCTGAGTTTGGCAGCCTTCAGGACTTTATTTTTCCTTTTTATTTGTAGGCAGCTTTGCAATTTATCGTTTATTGGAATTTTTTGTGGCTGTGTTATTTCTTGTTTTGACCTCTTTTTGGGCTTGCTTTGAATGTTTCTTTTCATCTATTGAAATCAAACTTTTATCCAAAAAAAAAACATGTTTGATGGCTTTATGATCATGGATTATTCTATAAATTTGTTTAATCTCATAACTTTATGATGTGAAAAACCTTTGAATCATGAGAAACAATTATTATCAAAATGATTATAGTAAAATTGCTCATTTAATGAGGACCATAATAGTGAAACTAAGCCCCTTCAAAAATGCAAAGATTTTCAAACTATTTGATTGAATCAACCTAAACTATTTAAATAAAGTAGGTAAAATCTTGTTATGAAAAAAAACTATAATAAGACATGATCAAATAAAAATATTCTCAGTAGCCATTCGAATTATTCAATTAATCATGATTCGAACTTGCACTACTAAATATGTTTAGTGCTTGCCAAATTGACCTAGTCATCTAAGATCATGAGAATGCATGAAAGGTGAGGGGACAAAATCTAACATAAAATTCATATGATTAGATCCCTCCCTCTTTTTTCTCTCTCTCTCCAAATTTCCTTACCCTCCAAAAACAATATCATTTATTTTTTTAGGGATCTTTACATACATACCACTTTATTTCATGATATTTATATATCTAACACATAAAACTTTAATATTACATACTTATCATCCATAGAACAAAAATGTATGCATGGAATGAAATATTAAAGTTTGTAGAGTGGTATGAGTGGTGATAATGAAATATAGGAGTGATATATTTGATATTAAAATTTTAAATGAGTAATATAAATGTAATTTTAAAATTTTAGATGTTAGATATGTAAATAGCATGAAATAAAGTGGTATATATATGTAAATTTCCCATTTTTGTAATATCAACTTGAATAAAACATTATTACATACTTAATCCCGCTCTTAGGTCTCCACTGTAAATTGCCGCACCAGAGTCGACAACGAGGGCCGCATGATGAAAGGCGCGGCGAAGATGAACGGAAAAGAGAAATACAGGAGCGGTAAACGTCGGAGATCATCCCAGAAGCAAGAGGATGCCCCCAAGGAGACGACTGTGAAGGATCTATTACCTTCTTCGCCGTCGAAAAACCCAAAGCGGAGAAAGAAGTGCAAATACGCTCCAGACCAGAACCGGCCTAGTCTTCTGGAGAAGGTACTTTCTTTCCCAAATCTTATGCCTTGAATATCCTCCCTTTTTTTTCTGTCTAGGGAAACGATGATTAGTTATTTCCGCCATTAAAAGGCCGAACTTTTAGCAGTTAGTGCATTGCTGCGAAAATCCTTTTTCCGAATTTTACTACTCTCTTTACATCAAGAAAGCTCAATGTTTTCTTGTTGAAGTGTTTGATACTTTGATGGGATTAAGGGGCATTTTGGTTCACATATATTGTTGTTATGTTATGTCATTATTACTCGAAGATGCCAACTTCTTGGTTTGCAGTCATATTTGATTGTATTTCTCTAGAAGTAATATTTGTGTCCTAAACAACATCTAGATGTTTTTCTGGTGCATGCATCACAACGGCTTTTGGCGTCGTCATCCTGGAGTTAGTTCTCATATGTACTTAGGACATGTCTGATTGTATTTTCATTTTCTCATTCTTTTCCTTTTGCCACCCTTGTGTGTTCTCCTCATTGAGTCACCTGATGTATTATGGGTTGTCGCATCATTATGTATTTTGGGCCTTTTGCTGTGAATCTCATGTGTTATCTTGTGTCATGTAATAATGATTGTATGGACTTAAGTATTAAGCTGGACTAACCCTTCGAATCCTTTATTTGAGTAATAAGTTGTCCTCAAACAACATCTAGATGGGCAAGCATAACTATTATAGGCATCTTATTATCAACACTCATTGTTTCATGATCATTAATCCATTTAATAAATTGCTTAGCATCAACATGGAGATAGTAATACAGAACTAATCATTTTAAAATGACAAAACAAGCACCTTTAACTTCATAATAGTCTTACAATGATAGTTTTATGTTATTTTACAATGATTCATGATTTTAATTACATCAAAAACTAATCACTGCTTGCTTTTCTGCTACTTCCACACTTTCATTTTGCTATTACTTTTCATAAATTATTATAGTTGAAAATTGCTTTTTACAATCAACTCTATTAGTGTGTGGAGTTGTAAAAATGTTAATATCCATTTTTTACACAAAAAAAAGCCCTCAACAACTTTTTAAAAGTTGATTTCCTCACAATAACAGTACAACCACCTTTACAAAAGGTTGTAATCCCAAACAGACCCTAGAGTCAATATTAAACCTCCATTATAACCTTCCCCTTACAAAACCTCAGTAAGCTTATTCGCCCTTTTCCACGCCTTAAAAATAATTTTATATGATTGGAATGAGCACAAAGCTCAACATGTAATGCATGGACTAGCATATCAAATGATTCCATTAAAAGAAATATTAATGGTAAATTTTTTACAATATTTAGACCATACCATGTTCTCATCCGACATAAGTAAATAATTCATCATTTGCATATAATTGAATTTCATGTTAGTAACAGCAAAATAACATTACATTCTCATAAAAAGTAGTAGACCATTTTAGCTCTCTTTTGCATCTTATTATGTCATTTCTTGAGCATGCTTCTCCTATACAGGGATCATTTGGCACATGACTTTGCTTGCTCTCTAGTCTAGATTGGGGATCATATTTGGGCACTACTAACTCGTGCTAGCTCATCTGTTTATACCATGGATCATTTTATAGCACAAGCATGCAGCTTGCTCTCTTGTTTAGGCAGGGCTCAGAACATAATCATTTAACTCATTCTCCTACATTCTTAAAAATATAGGGTTCATCTTTCATTCTTTATTTTTCATTTTTACTTCATGCCATCATCTCTCCATACTTTTCCATGCTTTATCATAAATAGCATATCAACATATTGATATAGCAAGCTTTGCATTAGTTCTTAAGCATATCAAGAGCTTTACAAATAGCCATTTATTTTCCTAAACGAGTTCTCACAATTTATTCTTTACCTTCAAGGATGTGGCATCATCTAGTTCTACATATATGAACACATAACCTATCTAATGTGAAGCACGTTTCATAAGAGAGGTAAGAATTCACTTTAAGCTTTGCATTAAAAGTAGCATGTTCCATGTAATTTCCCTAACGTTAAAATACTTTGTTTGGTTGATAGCATAAACATAATAAATTGCTTCATAAAAAGTTACACAAACATTATCCATAACATGTTCCATAATATGTAGTAGAAACATTTTCATAGTTTTCATGGATAAAACTTGCAGGCAAAATAAAAGGAACTTCCATCAAATTTAGCTATCCTACTTATTTTGGTATATATATAAATATATATAGTATTTACTTTAAGCATACAAAAGAAACATTGCTTTCTACACTAGTTCCATGAATTACTTCCCTCATTATGAAGATACCTTAATGAACTCTCTTCTTCAAAGCTTTGTAGCTCCTTTCCTCTCCCACAATTCTCTCACTCATTTTCCTTAGGCAAATGCTCTGAAAGCACTATGCCAAAATCTTTTTCCCTATTTTCTCTTACTTTGTCACTAAGCTAACTCTTTTTCTCTTCATATGCTAGCATATGCCACAGGCCCTCTTTTAAGAAATCATGTACTTAACACAAGATTAAATAACACGAATGATATTAATTTATAATAATACTATTATTATTTATCTTTAAGCAATGTTAATTACTTTAATTATATTTAAACTTATATTATCATACCTACTAATCAAATCAAGTTTCGTAAATTCTAAATTACTGATCATCTCTTTGTTTTTTGGGCATAACATTTTCATTAGAACTGCAAGATTTTATTCTCCTAGTTTTCATTTTGATCACTTTATTTAATTCTGACTAAAAAAATCTCCAAAATTGCCAAAAAGCAAGACCTAAATTTTTTGTACTACATTGCTTCAAACGAAGTATACTCAACATATTTTATATAATAGCATGTTATGTTCATAATTACTCATTATTGACCACAATTAAAATTATATTATAAATTTTGAATATTGCATCCATGCCTTAAAAGTTGTCTTTTGAAAATTTAGTGCATTTGATAACATTTCTCTGAAGGATTGTGGATATCTTTATTTAATATTATCGCAACCTCTCAGGTAGCTAATCTTTTTGAGCCATGCTTCTAGTGCACTCTAACATTTAGGGCCCTCTTATCCCCCAATTGCTTTATCTCACATCACAATATCCTTTGTGGTTCTGCTAAAATCAAATAAGGCCAAGCTTCTATCTCTTTATATGAAATTTTGCTAAAAGCATTTGATGTCCATTTTCTCAATAATAACACATGAAACATATTGTGAATATTTGTTGAAAGTTTCAATTTGTATGATACCTTACTAACTCTTTCAACAATCTCAAATGGACCAATTTATCTAGGAGTGAGCTTTCGTTCTTTTCCAAATCTAACTGCTCCCTTCACTGGATTCACTTTGGGATATACAAATCCCCAACCAAAAGCTTTACCATTCTATCTTTTGAATCAAACTATTTACTCTATCTATCATGAGCAATTTTTAGGCTATCTTTAACCATTATGATCTTTTCAATAGTTTCATCCACCATCTTTGTCATAAGCATATTTATTTTACTAATTAATCTTTAACTTAAGGGAGTTTTAACTAGAATATACTTCCTCTAAGATGCCCTTTTGATACTAGACATATAACTATTTTTATAAGTAAACTCAATGATTGAAATGTGATCTTCCCATTCTTCACCAAGATTTAAAATACATAATCTCAATAAGTACTCCAAAATTTGAATCACTCTCTGATCTTCAATTTGAGTATGAAATGTTGTGCTATTAAGTGAAATTGCCCCCATCTGTACCTCCCTATGCAATGTAATCCTCTAATCTCTATCAAAGATGATAGCCTTGGATGATAACCTTGGGAATTCCATGCCATGTAATCCTCTCATCCCCCCTATGCAATGTAATCCTCTCATCTCCATCAGAGATGATAGCCTTGGATGACAACCTTGGGATTACCATGCAGTCTAACAATCTTGTCAAATGCTTGATGGCATTGCCATAATTAGGAGGGTTTCTAATTTTACATCAGAAGCTGGAATCAGTAAATACGATAAAGAGCCTTATAATGATAGTCAAATCAAGTGGAGATAAATAAAAAATGCCTTTGACCTTGTATTGACATTCAAAAGTAATGCCTGTTGCCAGTTTATGCCGCTTTGCTAGTGTGATTATTGTAAGAAATAACATAATATCACTCTTGGAGGAATGTTTTATACCCAAATAAATAATTCATGTTGTTTGGAGGTAACAGGCAACTTGATTTCACCTCGGTGGTTTTGTATCTATGATCATAATGTAACTGGCAGCATAATGACGGAGCGTAAGAATAACACTAACTAATATAGGCTGTAGATTTTAGGCTGGTTGCTTGTCAGATGGCAATGAGAGACGAATTTTTCTTTATAAAATTGCACAGTAAGATTTTGTATATCAAAGATGAATTCTGAATAAAACGTGAAGATGACATTCTATGCATCAGCCATTTACATGTGGAACCTCTACATGAAAAAAAAAATGCGAAGCTTTGTTTGATTCATTTAAGTTTGAAAACCTTTAAACAATCAAAATTAAAAAGATTGCCAAATCTCAAAGGTCGTCAGAATCTTAATTCCTTTTAGATATAAAACATATAGATTATGGGATTAGCCTTCAATTCTGTTCTTTCTTTGAAATGACTGTTTTTTCATCCTTTACTTTCTTAAAAAACATTGTTGCCTGTCTTGCTGTGTAAGTACTCCTGAGAAGAAGAAACACAACAACAAGCATCGTAAAGCTGCTGAAATCAAATAGCATCTCAGGAAATATTAGACCATCCTGTTGTAATCATCATGATCTGGTATTTCACTTGAGTTTTTCTCCACACTAGTCTAGCTCATACCTCAAAACCATCACGCATAGCTGCATAAAAAAAAATAATCATGCATATTTGCTTTGCTGGGTTTACCACAACCTATGACCCAATAGTTTCCAAGGCAAAATAAAAAAAAGGAACACGTTTGCAATAATACAACCAAAAAAACACATCCAAGTTCTGCATGGTCAATATTAATGAATCAAGGTTATGATTGTCAAATATTACTTGCTTTTCAGAACCTGTCTGAATCCCAGTACTACTTTCTTGACGGTTTTTCAATTAGGATACTCAAAAATAATAATTTTTTTGGCATTTGTACCCAAAAGAAATGTTAACAACACTTGTCATTTCTGAATTACAAAATAAAAGGGCTAAGTTCACCAATTTTACCTCTATCAAGTGAGCTTTTTCCATCACATACAAAAGCATCAGATCTTCTATCTCATATTGAGTGGCATGTGCAACTCAAAAAGTTTGAAAAAAAGCAAACGGAAATCCATAATTAATAAAATGCTTCTCGAAGGTCCAACTTGAAAAAGAAAAGTGGAAGAGTGAGCTTATACATAGGTAATTTTCTTGGCAATGATAAGGCCTTGATCTCTATTTCAGGCTGCATGAGAGGATTTAAGAAGGAAGGCAAATGGAAAGAATGTAATGCAATTGCAATCCTTCCCTCGACAAGGCTGCTGAAGATGAGTGTGGAAATTAAGTGGACTTAGGGTTCTCAAACAACTAGACAACTGGATTTATTAACAGTCTAGGAAGATCATCTATTATTTTAGTGGGGAACATGCGCAACAGAGAAAACAACGTGCATTGCAAACGTGGATTAAAGCTAATGAAAAACCAGCACTGATTTTAATTTGGGCAAAATGCTGGCATAAGCAAGATAATAGGATCCTTGTAGATATATATGTAATTTATATGAACAAAATGACTAGTGTAACTATGCGTTGAGAGATTGACTATTTTTCTGTTAATTAAAAAAATAGAAAATAGTTCAGTTTTGTGGGTAAGTCTGATGCGCCTTGGATACAAAACAACAAACCATAGCAAGAATCCACATAAAACAAGCCAAAAATAGCAGATTTAGGGGGAATAGTGGCTGATTTTTATTAATAACACGACAAAAAATAAAAGATACAATCGATCTATAATTAGAGAGGTATATTGTCTCTCCCACTAACCCTTGACGCCGCTAGGAAGCCCTCACAAAAGAAAAATACCGAACACAACTTAAATTCTGCATAAAACAAAATAACCCTAAACTTCTCCTTAAATAATTTCTCCCACCTCTTTAGCCCCCTTTCCTAATATATTTCCCTCCTAATTCCCATCTTCATATCCCCCTTCCCTAATATATTTCCCTCATAATTCAGCCTTCCTGCCTTAATTAATTCCCTCTCTTATTTGAATTTAAATTAGGAAATTTCTTTTCTAATTATCCCCTCCTAACATAAGTAATTCGATCCTTGCTGGACCCCACCAAATTAGCTGCTGGGTTGTTACCTCTACCTCTGTATCAATACTCCCCCCCCCAAAAAAAAAAAAGTACCACCTTGTCCTCAAGGTGGAAGGTTGAGAACGGCCTCCTAATTGTCTCGAATGGTTCCCACCTGGCGTCGTGCCCTGGTAGATTCTTCCACTTAATTAATACATTTTGTGCTTTTACACCTCTACCACGTACACCCGCTACCTCTAGGGGTTCCACTATGACCTCCATATCTTCTGTCAATGTCGGTGGTAGAGGTGATGGTGTGTGTTCTCTGATTGCCTTCCTCAGTTGGGAGACATGAAAGACTGGTTGTAACGCTGATGTGGGTGGTAACCCCAATCGATAGGCTACTGCTCCAATGCGCTCTAAGACCTCATAAGGCCCAAAGTATCATGGGGATAATTTTTCATTCTTCCTCCTTACTAGTGTTTTTTGTTTGTAGAGCCTCAATTTTAAGTAAACCATCTCTCCTGGCTCGAAGTTTACTTCTCTTTTGTACTCATCATCCTTCCTTTTCATGATTCGTTGGGCTCTCAACAAATGTCCCTTTAGCTCAGATAATATCTTTTCCCTCTCTTCCAAGTACTGCTCTATATCGAATATTGGTGTAGTGTTCTGCTCATAATGAATCAAGTGAGGTGGATCTCTCCTATAAAGAATCCTAAATGGAGTGGTCTTTGCTGCTAAATGTTATGAGGTGTTGTACCAATACTCGGCCAACGCAATCCACCTTGCCCACTTCTTCGGTGTGTCTGATGCGAAGCATGTCAAATAGGTTGCAACGCTTCTGTTGACCACCTCTGTCTGGCCATCTGTCTGGGGGTGGTAGGCTACGCTTTTCTTCAGGATTGTCTCCTGTAAATGAAATAACTCTTTCCAGAAGTGGCTAAGGAACACCTTGTCCCTGTCTGACACGATAGTTTCAAGGAATCCATGCAAGCCCACCACTTCTTGTATGAAAAGAGTAGCCACAATAACCGTGGTATAAGGGTGCTTCAGAGGGATGAAGTGGGCATATTTGCTTAGGCGATCCACTACTACTAATATCACTGAGAACCCCTCTGATCATGGCAGCCCCTCGATGAAATCCATCGTCACCTCCGTCCATACCCTCACTGGTAGAGCTAGGGGTTGTAGTAATCCTGCCGGTGTTATGGCTAAGTACTTGTGCCTTTGGCATACATCACATCGAGCTACCCAGTCCTCTACATCGCAGTGCAT
Source organism: Dendrobium chrysotoxum (assembly GCA_019925795.1). Lineage (NCBI taxonomy): Eukaryota > Viridiplantae > Streptophyta > Magnoliopsida > Asparagales > Orchidaceae > Dendrobium > Dendrobium chrysotoxum. The sequence goes on from JAGFBR010000812.1 coordinate 114,971, forward strand.
CCCCACCCAGTATAGTTCTGCAGATAATCGACAGTAGGTTTTCTGAACTTTGGAATGCCCTTCGACTGTACTGCCATGAAGCTCCTATAGCAGCTTGGGGATGTATCCTGATCTGCTTGGCAGAACGAATCTCCCTTGGTGTAGCAGTTGGGCTCCCCTTAATGTGTAACCAGGGTGACTAATAGGGTCCTGCAGTAAATTGGCCCTAATCTTCTTCAATCCTTCATCCTGTTCATTCTCTTGTTTTAAAGCTTCCCAATCTAGGCTCATAGGTATTGACAAGGCTGTCAACCTGATGCACCTGTCTCTACCACAAAGGGTCTCCTAAAATTTGGAAGTGCCAGCACAGGTACACTGGTTATCGCTGTCTTTAACTCCTTGAAGGCTCAGGTTGCCTTCTCCCCCCATTTGAAATTATCTTTTTTCAATTGCTCCGTTAAAGGTCTTGCTACGGTACCATATCATTTCACAAACTTTCGGTGGTAACTGGTGCGCCCCAAGAACCCCGTAGCTCCCTCAAGTTCTTAGGGAGAGGCCAATCCACCATGGCCGGAATTTTAGACTGATCAGCTGACACCCCCTCTTTGGACACCACGTGCCCTAAATACTCCACCTGTGATTGCCCAAATGTGCACTTTTTCTAGTTGACAAACAATTGATGCTCCCTCAATGTGTCCATGACAGTCTTCAAGTGCTCCCAGTGTTCTGCCTTTGCCCTGTTGTATATCAAAATATCATCAAAAAAATACTAGAACAAACCTTCGGAGATATGGCTGGAACACTCGGTTCATAAGTGACTGGAAGGTGGTTGGGGCGTTGGTGAGGCCAAAAGGCATCACCAGGAACTCGCAGTACCCTTTATGTGTCCTGAAGGTCGTCTTATGCACATCTGTTGTCTTCATTCTGATTTGATGGTATCTCGACTTTAAATCTATTTTGGAGAAGATCACATCTCCAAATAACTCATCCAAGAGTTCATCTATCGCTGGAATTGGAAACTTATCTAACACCGTTTCCTTGTTTAGAGCTCTGTAATCTACACAGAACATTCAACTGCCAACCTGCTTCACCAACAGTACCGGGCTAGAGAAGGGACTCACACTAGGTTTGATGATCCCTGCTTCCATCAACTCCCTGATCAGTCTCTCTATCTTATTTTTCTAGATCCAGGGGTAACGATATTGTTGCATAATCTGTTGGGCTTCCACTAGAATTTCCCTTGCATCCTATTCCTGGACCCTTTATATGCTTTGCAATTTTACCAAATATCCCCGGCCTGCATCCTGAATTATCCTGAGCATGATTTTTAAAGAGACCATGGTCTTGCATAAGCTGACATCCCCTTGAAGCACTACCTGTTTCCCTTCAATCTGTATCTCCATGGTCAAAGTTTTCCAGTCCACTCTCATATCTCTCAGACTCTTTAGCCACTTCATCCCCAGAATCACATCTGCACTTCCCAAATCTAGGGGAATGAAGTCTTCCACCACCTGAATACCCTACAAGGTTATCACCACCCGTTTACGTATCCCCATGCTCTCTATTTTGCCTATTCCCATCATCACCCCACATCCTTCAGTCCTCACTAACTTCAATCCCAACCGATCCACCAACTAGTTTGAGATGAAGTTATGTGTAGCCTCGTTGTCCACCAAAATTATCACAGATTGCTCTCCACTTTGCCCCCTCACCTTCGTGGTATGATTGGGAGTAAATCCCACCACTGAGTTCAAGGGCACCTCTGCCACATCCAGGTGTAACTGCTCAGTCTCGTCCGATTCATCCTCCAACTCGTCCCCGCTCTCCTCTTCCCCTTCGCAGACTAGTAAGACCTGAAGGGCTCGATTCCTGCACCTATGCCTGGGTGTGAATCTCTCATCACACCTGAAGCATAGCCCTTTCACCCACCTCTCCTGAACTCTTGCTTCTGTGAAGCATTTGAAAATGCTTCCAGGACAGGCTCCAGTGCCTTTTGGGGCTTCCTTTTGAAATGACACCGTCTGGGTCCTCGATGCCAAGGTCGTAGAAGTGCTCCTATAGGCCCCTCCCATGGTGTTGCTTCAATTGCTCCTCTCCCTTTGCTGCTTTTCCTCCACCTTTTATGCTAGCTTCATTATCTCCCTCAGCCCCCTAGGCCACAATACCCTGAGTTCTAGCCGTATGTCCTCCATAAGCCCCTTCATGAAATTTCCCTTCAATTTTTCTTCAGAGATTTCCCTCAGTTTCCCCGACAGCAGCTCAAACTTCTCCCGGTACTCCATAATTGTCCCCTCCTTAGTGAGGGCACAGAACTGCTCGTGGAAGTCTCCTTCCCGAATGGCTCAAAAATGTTCCAACAAACACTCTTTAAATTCTCCTCAGGAGTAGATTGGATACCTAGCCTTCCTCCAATTAGAACCAGGCTAGAGCTTTCCCTTCAAAGCATAGACCCACCATTATGAGTTTTTCCCCTTCATTCAGCCTGTTGACAAAAAAGTAACAAGAAAATGACCAAAATGGTCCCTCAACTCTATGTGAGGGATCAAAATGGTCTCCAACTCTTTGGATGGACCAATATGGTCACTCAACTCTACTAAATGGGACTAATATGGTCCTCACGTTAACTTTTAACGACAAATATGCATCTGCCAAAAGCACCGGAGGGGTGTAATTAGAAAAGGAAAACAAATCTTCATATTATATGCGTAACCCTTCTTTGTGTAACCCTTCTCCGTAGAGTTGCATGTCTCGCCGCGGACCGAGCGACAGCAGAAGATTAAATTAAACGCAGCGGACCGACTGTCAAGCGCAGTTCGCAATTTGCAGTCCGCACGTATCGACTACCGCTTCCGCTTCCGCTTCCACAGCCCTAGCGACCGTCCGAAGCCGTTCGCAGTCTCGCGCACGTGTTGACTACCACTCCCGCTCCCGCAGCCCTAGCGACTATTCAAAGCCATAGCGAGCCATCGATCGCGTCGAACACCAGGTCCCGCAGCAGACTAGAGATCTTCCTTCGTTCAGGATCGTCGATTGCAACACTTGCTATGGATCCTTCGTTGTTCACCAAACCTACCTCGTTAGCTACTCGTAAGCAAAGAGTGGCACAGTTGAACATAACACAGTCAAGAGGTATAATTTTTTTTTCAACTTTATTTTGTGGATTTGATTATTTTTTTCTTGGAATTTGTTAAGTTTCAAATACTTCATGCTATTGCCTTCTTGATCTAGATTTTTTGTATGGGGTATTGACATACTCATGTATTTTGATTGAAAATAGAAATGCTTGATCATTAAATGAAATGTATTTTTCTTTTGCTACAATGTATGTAATGAAAAAAAGCGACGATGGCCTTCAAACAACAAAATTAGCAAGGCGGGATGAAAAAATGTCGCAGGAATCAGCTATGAGGACTTAAATTTTAGCCCAGGACATCGCTATGATATCAATTTGATGCGTCTTGGATACAAAAACAGCAAACCACAACAGGAAATCCATATAAAACAAGCCAAAAACAACAAATTTAGGGGGAATAGTGGCTGATTTTTATTAATAACACGACTAAAAACAAAAGTTACAATCGATTTACAATTAGAGAGGTAGACCATCTCTCCGGCTAACCCTAGATGCCGCTAGGAAGCCCTCACAAAAGAAAAATACCTTAACACAACTCAAATTCTGCATAAAACAAAATAACCCTAAACTTCTCCTTATATAAGCTTTCCCGCCTCCTTAGCCCCCTTTCTTAATATATTTCCCTCCTAATTCCCACCTCCTTAGCCCCCTTTCCTTATATATTTCCCTCCTAATTCAGCCTTCCTGCCTTAATTAATTCCCTCTCTTATTTAAATTTAAATTAGAAAATTCCTTTCCTAATTAATCCCCGCCTAACAGTAATTAGATCATTGTTGGACCCCACCAAATCAGCTACTGGGTTGCTGCCTCTGCCTTCGTATCAAAGTCCTATTGATCCGATTCGAGAAATATTAAGTACAATGTAAGTTTTCTGTTACCTGATTGTTGCAAATGAGATGAATATGTCAGTTGTTAGTTTCAACTCTTTGTTTGTTACCACCCCTGAGCACATGGAAGTCATTGGTTTCTTTTGAGTTATTTTGCTCCTGAGCAGTTTTTTTTTTTCCAGTCATTCTGATGCCTATAATTTTTCAGCTGAGACTTAGGTTATCTGGTGGACATTTTCGAATGCTCAATGAAAAGCTGTATACATGCAGGTAGCTCACTTTCTTCGCTTTGGTTATTGTTCAGCTTCTCAATCTATGCAGCATCTTGTTTGCTGCATTTTATTAAGAAGGAAAAAATGAAAGGACTCAATTGATTACAGATATCCATGTTGGACTTGAAAATAAATTCTAATCCCAGAAAGTTTGATTTTAATTGATGAATTGTGGGAAAAATTAATGTCTAACCAGAATATGAGTTGAATGCCATAAATTTATGGGAAAAATAAGCTTGCCATAATATCTTAACTATTTTTTGAATCTATGGTGGTCCCTGTTCTTTGATGAGTAATCCTATTTCATTTATTTGTGCCATAGTGACATTTTTCTGTCGATTCTTTCAGTCACCAAAAACTTTGTACTTTGCTGCATATATTTGTAGAGATAAGTACCTCATTTTTAATCCAATCAGTTAACTTTAATTTAAATTTCCATCACTTTTATTTGCGGGATTATTTTGGCTTCTATTTAAAGAGTTTAGGGACTAATGGGCCATTTTATATTGTGAGTCTAAAATGGCCCCCAACAAATAATAGGGGGATCAATTTAATACTTTTCTGTATCGTTATATATATAATTTCCTCGTAGCTGATGGATTTTATTCATTGAGCACCACAATCTGCTGCATTGCTACTTTGTTTACCATTACATATTACCATTTTTGCATGTCCGTAACACAAGGAGAGGTTGTTTGTATACCGTTGTATGGTAAAGCGCCATTATTTCCCTATCATTTATGTTGTGCATATGTTCTTCTCGTTAGTGGCAATGAGGCATTCCACTTCTTCAAGAAGGAGCCAGAACTTTTTGATGTGGTAAGCGGTTTTCACCAGCCTTTACTTTGTCTTCTCCCTTCTCAATCGATATTTTAAATTTGTTTCTAATTTTTTTATGTCTATCCATTATTTTTATTATCATGTTCATGATTAAATGACACGAAACAATATTCCTACGTCTCTGTCTTATTGGCAAGTTGCTTATAGTTTTATATTGGCCTGCTTTTTTCGGTTTAAAACTTTCTAAATCATGATTCTTATATGTTTCTGTAGATATTGGTGTCAAGTGTACTGCTTCTCAAAAAATAATATGTTCTTTTTGCTATTTATTTTTAAGATGTCAAATTCAATCTGAATAAGTTCTCATTTGGTCGCATGAAATTATAAATCTTGTTTTGAAAAAGAGAATGTTAAATCCAACATTTGGTTGGGGTGTAATTAAACACTAGAAATGTTTCAAATTCCACAAACCTCCTAAAAATTCTCAGAAATGAGCTTTTCAATTTCACACTAAAAATGAGTGAAAACAAAATCCTCAGTTTTTAGAACATATTTTTTTCATCTACAACCATCCAAATGTGCCCTAACAGGAGTTCACTGTAGTCATTGTGAATAAAGACAGCCATTTCGTGATGTCATATATGAACCCACTTACAGTTATATAAGTGGTTCGAAGGGAGCTGATACGATTTCTCCTCCATTCCTTGGTCAACTTAAATGACTTGACTTTTTGGCTATATTGTTACTCGCTACTATCTCTTGTAACTTTTGGTGCATGAGTATAGTGTTGAGAATTCTATATGATGAATAGCATTATCTTTTGAAAGTTTGGAAAAAGATTGGGATTGTTGGAACACCGTTGTTCTTGGTTAAGAAGAGAATAGAAGAGAAATAAAGGAGAAGAATTGAGGTATACTTTGTTGTGTTCATTCGACCAAAATATGTTTTAATTTATAGGATTTTACAATGAGTACAAACAGGAAGATGCTAGAAAGGAATAATAATATTATGGCAGCAATAATAATATTATGGCAGCAATTACGCATAAACTACACTCAAAAGCTTCCTACTAAATCAATCCCAAAACCACTAGCCGTTAAAAATCAATCTAGGGCCTATTAGAATGCCATGCCAGCAATTCATGGGGAGAAAAACAGCCGCAACACATGGGTCCAAGTCCAGAAGTATTCCAACATTTTAGCTGCACCTCACCTTGACAAGTTGGAATGCTGCCAATTGTGCAAAATCCACCCAGGCTATTATTATTGTAGCTCCCTTGCCAAATTTGGATTCCTCCACGTGCAGGAGTCCCTAATTACCTCTAGCATTAGAAGGAAAAAAATATATTATTATAGCAGAGAATTATTCAACACTTTCCCTCAAGTTGATTTGTAAACATCCAACAAACAGGGCTTGTTTATTAATTTCTCATTTAGGGGTTGACAGTCTTTGGTCAGGAAGGTATATATGGAACGAATAGATCTCTGTATTGGATTTTCTAAATATTGAAGTTTAGATCAATCTCCACATGTTTAGTCCTATCATGACGTACAAAATTGTTTGTTATATTGATAGCAACTTTATTGTCATAATAGAGTATCGTGGGAGTTCTAATATTTACCTGAAGTTCTTCTAAGAATAATTTGAGCCAAAGTAATTCATTGGTCCCACTGGCTAATAATCTGTGTTCTAATTATGCACTACTTGCCACCACATGTTATTATTTTTCTTCTCTAAAATAAAGATTATCCTATAAATATGTACAATATCTAGATATGAATCTTCTGACAATTATAGATTTTGCCCAATCAACATCACATGCTTCTATAATTCTTGATTTTCCTTTCTTAAAGAAAAGTCCTTTTCTTAGGCTTCCTATTTGGCATTTAAGAATTCTAGTAATAATATTCACATGTTCTTCATAAGAAGCATGCATGAATTAACTTGTCAAACTGAAAACAAAGGCTACGTCAGGTCTAGTATGAGACAAATAGATGAGTTTTTCACAAAGCTTTCGTATCTTCCTTTTATCGACTGGTGGTGAACTAGTGCTAATATCACTCAATTAGTATTAGGATCTATACGAATGTTGATCAACCTGCTTTCAATCGAACCAATTTCTTTTTAGAGATCAAGGATATAATTTCTTTGAGAAATAGCAAGACCAAATTCTTCCTAGAGATTTCCATTTCAAGGAAGTATCTAAGATGCCCAAGTCTTTTGTTATAGGTGTGTATCATTTGGTCAATCCCCATTCTTTCTTGCACTTATTAAGTTTGGAGAGGAGTAAAATATGAAAGATATTTTATATAGAATATTTCACGTGAGAAGATAGGGAGAGAAATTCAAAAAATTCATATATATATATATATATATATATATTCTGGATTTTGGATCTCTTAAGAATGTTCTCAATAAAAAGAATTAAGCTTGAATTTCAAATCTATTCAACTAGGTTTATCAAGGAATGATATTTTCATTTCATTATTGGAAGCCTTATGTTTCAAGGTTAAATTGGGACATAGGTTATAGGGTGAATGATCCTATCCCAGTGGGTAGCCGCCTTGCAACAAGCGAGAGTCTATGAAATGACCTCAAAGTAAGGCATCAAATGGATGAATGGGTTCAAATGGGTTGCTGGGTTTGTAGAAGGAATAAAGAGAAGGTAGACATGACTTGATCGGTACTTCATGGATCCCTCTTCTCACCTCATCAAGCTTGAGATTCGTTTAGCCTTGAAGCAAGTCAACTAACCCGGCCTTGAGACGCTTTGTTAGTAACCATGAATTGTATCCTTTAGAGGAGTTTTGTAATCTCAAACCACCACCAATAACAAGCTTTTATCCCACTATGTGGGGTTAGCTACATGAATCCTTCTTCTCTATTGTGTCTTATTAAGAGTCAAATTCTCATTTAAATCTAGTGAAAAAGGTCATTTTTAAAACTTTTTAATAAAATCTTTTTAGGTCTACCTCTACCTTTCTTAATATAGGTAGGATCTAATACATCTACTCTCCTAACAAGGTCATCGGAAGACCGACGTTTTATGTGACTTAATCATCTAAGGCGACTCTTTCTAATCTTATCTGCCACTGGAGCTACTCCAACCTTTTCATGAATATACTCGTTTTGCATTTTATCTCCAAGTGTAAAGCCACTCATCCACCTGAGCATACTCATTTCTGCAACACTTAACTTAGTTTTATGCTTCTCTTTTAATGGCCAACATTTTGCGCCATAAAGTATTTCATGTCTTACCCCCATATCAAACCAAGGAAAGCAAATACAAATTTCTAATGGATTTTAGGAGCATAGGGCTTATTTCTTTCAAAACGGATGCCTACGAGTAGCCTACGAGTAGAAAAGGATAGGGAAAATCTAACCATAAGAGCTAAAATATCCAAGTTGGCCTTATAATTTTGTCTGGATCTAATATACGCAATATCATTTTAAACCATCACCCAAGCAAATAAAATCATGAAATCAAGTTAGGTGTAGGTAGAGTAATATGCTCCACGGAATATTAATGATGCAAAATTAGATCTTAAAAGACTTGGTTAGAAAATATTAGAAATGACCTTTCTATATTAGGTTTAGATGAGAATTTGACTCTTAACAGGACAATGGAGAAAAAGGATTCATGTAGCCGAATCCACATAGTGGGATAAAGGCTTGTTGTTGTTGTTGTTGTTGTTGTAATATGAAGGCTTTATTAATCTGCTTTAGGATTTAGGCCATCTAATGCTTTTGTAAATTAGTCCTGGTTCAATGCTAATAGTTGAGGCGTTGAATTCATTTTATTATTATTTTTAATGGAGACCATAAGGGCCTTGCAATAGTAAACATTTTTTATGAAAATTGATTTTTTTCTTAGGATTGATTTTAAAGTTGATTATCATTTTAATTAGCTTTATAGAAGATATACTTTTCCCTATGAGCCTAGCGTTTAGTAATAGCTTTCAGACAAAAAACACATGAATAAAAAAAACAACAAAAATCATTTAAGTGTAGTAAGTGAACACAATATTAAAAATAAAGAGAGGCTGTTTGCAGCTGGTCTGCTATGCATCCTAATAAAAAAGAAAGCAGTTGGGAGCTGCATATATACAATCCGATTTATGCAAAAATATTATTTTCAAATTAAGGTATAGAACATGATCTATCTGCTCTTGGTCCTTGCCTTCATTGTTTTATAATTCTGATACTCCACCGGAAATCATGATCATATCTTGGTTTTATACATACTCTTTATACTCCGAGAAGTACATGTAAAAGCAAAAAGAACCCAATATTTCATTCATTTACATTCCTATCCTCTGTAGACATGACCCCCTACAGAAGATCATGTCTAATTCCTATGCATATACATCACACAACAAAGCACAATAAAATACATTATAAGATGTGCAGCTAGCACAAATAATATAAACAACAATAGCTGCATAGTGAAAAATACTAATTACACTTTACCCTAATCTAAACAAGCATTTACGATTGTGTCTGTCATAGCATCAAGTGCTTGCAGGGGATTGTGTAGCTTTGTGGTACACCCTTTGTTCTATCAATTGTCATCTTTCTTCTACCCCTTTCTCTTATTCTATTAGGACTGCGTGGATCTACTTTTGAATATTCTCAATTCTGAAAACAGGCCAGAATTTTCATTCTAAGGTGTTTCTACTTCCTCTGATTTACTAGGTAAAGCTGATTTTATGAAAAGTGCTTATGGGAATTAAATAATAACATCCTTTCTCCAAATTTTATGGTTTTCTTTTGTGGAAATGCTGAATTTTATGTTTTTAATCAGTAGTTTGGTGAATGGCGTTTGGTAATCATTTATTTGGCAAGACCACCAATTTCAACAAACCTTAACCGAAGTCCTTATCTATGCTATTTGCTCGGTTTACTTGTCCATTCTAGAGATTCCAAGGTCATTCACTTCTGTTGGTTTCTTATTTCCTTATAAATTGTTCCCTTTTTTTGTTTAAACTTTCTCTGCAGAGCAAATGTTAGACCGGTCCAGCCGGTCCACATAGGACCGGCCCAGGCAGAACCGAGGCGGACTTCCGCCTCGTTATCGCGTGATCCGCGCGATCCATCGCCCAGCCAGCACCCGTTAGGAAAGATTTTGAAGGGAGTTTAGGAGGGAAATTGAATGTAGGGACTGTTTAGGGAATTCCTTTTGATTTGTATGTATTAAATAGTTTGTTTTCCTAGGGTTAGGGCATCTTGAATTTGGCTGAAATTTGAGATCTCTTAGGTCTTTTGGGCTCTAGCGGCGTCTAGAGATTTGGGAGAGAAAGATCCTCCTCTCGAATAGAGGATCAATTGTATCTTGCAGTTTTCCGTTCCCTTTCATCAAATAATACAAATTATCTACTGTTTTCGTGTGGCTTTTGGTGGAGATTTCTCGCTGTTTTTCGAAGATCGATAGGAATTACTTGAGATCTTCAAGTGTTTCCTATCAAATTGGTATCAGAGCATTGTCTTGGGACCATCGACGGCTGAAATTATAAAATTTTAGCGGTGAAATCTCATACGGAAGAAGATCTTCTCGTGGTTCTTGGGAAGAAATATGGCCGGGAAGAAGGTTGAAGTTTTGGAAGGAGAAATTGCGCAACTTAAATCAGAGTTGGAGGAAAAATGGTTTGATTTTCAAAATCAGATTTCATCCAATAATAAAAGGATGGAAGAGAAGTTCGCCGTGATGGAAGAGATGTTGAAGAAATTGCTTGAAGCCAAAATCAAACCAGTGACATCGGAAGCAAATGAAACTATCGGCGGCCATGGAAGAGATGAGAACCCTAACACGTTTAGGGGAAGGGAAAATCCAGAAGTGGAGATCCTGGAGGGAGAAGATGGAATGCCTCCTATAGAACCACTTTCTAGAGAGGAGAGGAGCAGTGACTACGCAAGAAGGGGTGCTGAATTTGAAAGGAGAATGGATGATTTTGATCGCCGGGTGCTGATTTTGAAAGAAGAAGAGGGGATTTTGATGAAGGGTTTGGTTATGATCGCCGGAGGGAAGATCGTGACAATTGGGGAGCACCTCCTCTTCAAGGAATGGGAGGTTATGGAGGATTTAGGGGAAATTGGTGTGACCCGAGGGTGAGGAAACTGAAGATGCCAATCTTTGAGGGGGAGGATGCACACGGGTGGATCTACAAGGTAGAAAGATATTTCGCCGTCAATGGGTTGACAGAAGAGGAGAGACTGACGGCGGCGGGCCTATGTTTGGAAGGGAAGGCTTGTTCTTGGTATCAGTGGAGGGACATGCGACGACCCATACGGAGTTGGAGAGAGTTCAAGGATTGTTTGGTAGAACGTTTCCGAACTGGCAGGGGAGGAGACTTCTACGAGCAGTTCTTCGCCTTGACACAGGAGGGTTCAGTGACGGAGTACCGGGAGAGATTCGAGTACCTTGCTAGCCGATTGGACCGCCTTCCTGAGACAGTGCTCGAGGGAAATTTCATGAAGGGGCTGACACCAGAGATCCGGGCAGCAGTTAGAGTAATGAGGCCTCGTGACTTGGGAGAGGCTATGGAACTAGCTCAGTTGGTGGAGGATCAGAGACGCCTGGAGAAATTGGTGGAAGGCAGCAGCTCAAGAGGCACGTACAGGATGGCCACCACCTTTTTGACACCTAAGGAGCCGACACCGGGTACCTTTCGGGAGACTCCGAAGGAGAAGACTGCCGGCGGAAGACCTGGGGACAACTTCAAGAAGCTCACAGAAACAGAATTACATGAGAAGAGGGCGAAGGGGATCTATTTCAGATGTGACGAGAGGTATACGCCGGGGCACAGATGTAAGGACCGAACTCTTCAGGTTCTTGTTGTTTGTGATGAAGAAGGATGGGAGGATAGTGTCGTCTTTCCACCTTGTGGGCAAGGTGGATCTTTGGGAGGGGAGTATTGTTAGACCGGTCCAATTGGACCGGTTCAGCCGGTCCACACAGGACCGGCCTAGGCAGAACCGAGGCGGACTTTCGCCTCGTTATCGCGCGATCCGCGCGATCCATCGCCCAGCCAGCGCCCGTTAGGAAAGATTTTGAAGGGAGTTTAGGAGGGAAATTGAATGTAGGGACTGTTTAGGGAATTCCTTTTGATTTGTATGCATTAAATAGTTTGTTTTCCTAGGGTTAGGGCATCTTGAATTTGGCTGAAATTTGAGATCTCTTAGGTCTTTTGGGCTCTAGCGGCGTCTAGAGATTTGGGAGAGAAAGATCCTCCTCTCGAATAGAGGATCAATTGTATCTTGCAGTTTTCCGTTCCCTTTCATCAAATAATACAAATTATCTACTATTTTCATGTTTTCATGTGGCTTTTGGTGGAGATTTCTCGCTGTTTTTCGAAGATCGATAGGAATTACTTGAGATCTTCAAGTGTTTCCTATCAGTAAACTCCTAATTGCCTTGTGGTGATGCTTTAGTTTATCAAATAAAAGGTCAACGAACCAACCTTAACATTGCCGCAAGTGTAGTCTTAGAGCAAACTTCTAAGAATTCCTGGAAACTAGATTGGATTCTCCGACTAAGTCATAAAAAGAACATTTAAGCAAATTGCTAATAGCTATCACCCGGTTATTAGGAGCTGGACCTGCCGATGTAAAAAAAGTTTAAACAATTTTCAATAGTTTTTTTCTAAAATAAATTTAGAGTACTAAATTAGTTATTTTCAATAGTTCTACCAAGCTTACCCATTTTGTTCTTAGTACCATGCAGGATATCAAGAGCAGATGTCAAGATGGCCTGAACAACCAATTAACATCATCATTAAGTGGCTGAAAAGTCGTAGTTCTTCCTTGGTTGTTGCTGATTTTGGCTGTGGTAAGAGCAGATGCAGGTCTAGTTACACTTTCTATTATTGTATTTTCAGTCTGTAAGGGAAAAATCTCAGATGATCGACAGTGAGGAAATCAAGTTAAATTTCTTTCTTGATTTTCATGTTAATAGTTTTCCTTATTTGTAGGGAATGCAAGCCTTGCGAGAACCATAGAAAATAAAGTTTTCTCTATTGATCTTGTCTCAACTGACCCATCAGTGATTGCTTGTGACATGTCTAAAGTAAGTTTCTTTAATAATTGCTGTCAAGGTTATTTTTGCGCCTTATAGAATGTGGTTTGTTAGAGAAAAACCTCTTCCATATGTTACTGGTTAAACATATAGGTTCTATATACAATACAAATTTACTACAAAAGAAAAATAAAACAGAGGAGATTTCCTCAATTAAGTGGATATAAAAATAAATCTTCCGAATCAAGTATCCTTTATTATAACACTTTCCAATCTATAAATTTTTTATGATAACAATTTTTGTCTATTTGAAGTATATATATTAATGAATTCTAGCTTGTTATAAATATTAAAAAAACTGTAAAAGCCTTAGAACTTTGCTAAAGATACCCACTAATTGTTTTTCTGTTGAAGACATGTGGAGTGATGATTTTTTTTTAAAACATAACATCATTCTTAATAAAGTAAAAATCTACTTATTGTGTTTGCTTCTTTTATGAAAGATAAGATTATTTGTGATGTAGATGGTTGCCTGATTATCATAGTTAAGGCTCATAAGCTATGTAATAGGAAAGCAGACTTCTTCTATGAAAGGTTTAATTCACTTCATTTCACATAGCAAATGAATAATGGCTCTATACTTTAGCTTTAGCATTAGACTTAGTTACAACCACCTATTTCTTCACTTTTCTGGGACATGAGATTTTCACCCACAAAGATAGTAACTTCCTATGATAGATTTTTTATACTCAATTGCATGTCAAAATAAAAAAGGTTTCAATCTTTAAGTGCATATATTTTTGTCAGACTAGGTATTTTTGTACAGATTTTTTGATATATCTTAGAATCCTTAGAACAACTTCCAAATATTTCTTTTTTGGATTTTATACTTGCTAGCTAACTGCGCCCATAATGAATAATGCATAAGGTCGAGTGTCAATCTCATAGATAAGTTTGTCAACTAGATGTTGATAGCTAGAAGTATCTCCATGTTTTCATCATCTTCAGATGATTGCAGAGTTTCTATGGGAGAGTCAGCAGACGCATCTTGGAAGTTGATTTCTTCAAGAAGATTTCTGTTATATATTCTTTGAGAGGGCATACCTTCATGTCTTTCTGCAAACTTGATGCCAAAAATAATATTTTGGACATCCCAGATCTTTAGTGAAAAACAGTTTTTGCAGATATTGTTTTATTTCAATAGTGGTCAAAATATCACTCCCATTAATAAGAATGTCAAATTTTTACAGTTGGAATTATTGTGCTTGTGGAAAAATATGGAATGAAGATAGAGTGATTAGCATTACTACTCTACAATTCAACATCAACAAGAACCGCGCACCCCTCCCAGATCTTTAGTGAAAAACAGTTTTTGCAGATATTGTTTTATTTCAATAGTGGTCAAAACATCCCTTCCATTAATATGAATGTCAAATTTTTACAGTTGGAATTATTGTGCTTGTGGAAAAATATGGAATGAAGATAGAGTGATTAGCATTACTACTCTACAATTCAACATCAACAAGAACCCCTCCCCCCCTCCCCCCCCCCCCCCCCCCCAAGCATATCTTGGAGGTTGCTCTATATGAACAACATCAGTGAGATTTCCATGGAAAAAGCATTGTTGCATACTTCTAATTAAGGTCAAGAAGAGCCTCTTGGTTGTCATGGGAGTAGAGATAATTGGCAAATCAATGAAAGGAAGGGGTGAGATTATTAAAGAACATAAAAAGGTGTAATGGATAGTTCGTGTGTTGGAGCTTACCTTTATAGAGGGCAATAGGAATATGTAGATCTAAGGACCCAATAACAATTGCATAACCAGTCGTAGTAGGCAAGATGGAGGGAAGTGTTGAATGAGGTTGACTAGTATAAATAAATAATGGAGAGGCAAACATCAGGGCTAAATGAGGTAGAGATATAGAAAGGGAGTATTGGTAGGAGATGATGTATGAGCAAAAATAAGGAGATTTTCATATAAGGTAACATGATAGATATAGTATTCTAGTAGAAAGTTCATAACATTGATATCCTTTCTAAGTAGGATAATAATTCAAAAAATTCAAGCTTGGCAAAGGGAAGGAAATACACAATTAGACAGATGCGAATGGTTAGGTGAAAAATAAGTATTATGGGGATAAATAATGAAAAGTAGAGTGTTATGATGCACCGACACGGGCACGGCGACACATACACATGATACGACTATCATTGAAAATATAGGACACGGGTACGGTGCGGACATGACATTATAATTTTTTAAATAATGTATAGAAATTAATATAACATCATATTAGAAATGACAATCAATATCATAATTACTTGTCTATCCTAACATCATCAAGTTTGGCTTGAGTATAAATATTATTACAGTGTGCATACGGCAAGCTATCATTACATTGTCCATCAATCAAATAAACTTGATATGGATTCTCATGTTGAGAGGCCATAAAATGCAACTTATGCTCTTAATATTGAACTTGATTTAGTAAGATTTGTGGAGATCTTATACTAGCTATGCAGAAATCCTATAGACTACTGCATGCAAGATGATAACAAAACTAACTAAAATCAAGATAAAGTTTTTAATGGTTTGCTATCACAGGCATGCAAAACTCAGATTCTATTATGTATAAAAATCAACATTAAAGTTTGGGATAAATAATCAACAGTAAATAATAGACTACTAATTTAAATAATAATAATAATAAAGAACTTCAACAAATTGAATGGTTTGCAAACCTTAATCCTAGAACTCAAAAGAGCTTCTAGCATTTGGGATCATATGCCATTCCTAGCTTAGATCATTAGTTGCGGAGGTTTGAGGATGTTAGTCACCATTCACTTGGAATAAATTAAGAACAATCACCAGAACAATAAAGAAGATTGTGAAATTGAAAAGATAAAATAAATAAAGAACACCCTACATCTTTTAAGCCACCTTACGAAGCATACGCATAAACTTACTTTCGACAATGCAGACACAATAGAACGAGTCGCATGCCCTAGCCGATTGTGGAAATGATGAAGATGACTACTGATAAAGCTTCAATAAAGCACACGACGCTCGTGCGTCCTCGTCTGCTTGCAGAAATGAAGAAGATGATGAACACCAACCTTTAATCGCACATTCGAATTTTCATGCCTTCGAAAAATAAACAAGACGACGAAGACGCAAGCTCCTTCGGCCTCTCCTGCTCGCATATTAGGTTCCTTCGGCCTTGCCTACTCGCGTATTAAGCTCCTTCGGCCTCCCCTGCTCACGTAAACGAAGAAGACGACGCAAAACTCTTGCCTGCTCGCGGAAATGACTTCGAATACGAAATGATACAAGATAACTTATATGTATGCAGTTCAGCTCATTTTATTTAATTAAAAAGACTTTAATTTTTTTATTAGATATCATTGAAAATATTAGGACACACGTATCCATTTAAATTTAAATATTATTTTAATCAGACACGTTTCAACCCTGTCTGACACGTGTCCCAACCATGTTGGGCGCTTGTCTGTGTCTACTGCATATCTTCATAAGTAGGGTGTCGATGCATCATAGATGGAGTGTCTTCATTTAAGAGAAGTAGCGGAATCTTAATTTATTAATGTGTGATGAGAATTGCATTCCTAAAAATGGCCAAACATGCATGTCAAGTATTAAGGATTGAGCAACATCAAGAAGATTATGATGTTGCATACACTTACGCTCATTTTTGTCGAAATGTATACATACAAGATGATTAATGTATAGTAACATTTTGGACACATAAATAATGAAAAGAGATTGCATAAATTCACGGGAATCATCTTTTTAACATGCAACAACAACAACATCAAATCTTTATCCCACTACATGGGGTCGGCTACATGAATCCTTTTTCTCCATTGTGTCCTGTTAAAAGTCAAATTCTCGTTTAAATCTAATAAAGAAAGTCATTTTTAATATTTTCTAACCAAGTCTTTTTAGGTCTACCTCTACCTTTCTTAACATAAGTCAAATCTAATACCTCTACTTTCCTAACCGGGTCATCGGAAGGCCGTCGTTTTATGTGACCAAACCATCTAAGGCGACTCTCTCTAATCTTATCTTCCACTGGAGCTACTCCAACCTTTTCACGTATATGCTCATTTCATATCCTATCTCTAAGGGTAAAGCCACTCATCCACCGGAGCATCCTCATCTCTGCAACACTTAACTTTGTTTTATGCTTCTCTTTTAATGGCCAACATTCGGCACCATAAAGCATTGCAGGTCTCACCACCATCTTATAGAATTTTCTCTTAAGTTTGAGGGGGACTTTTCTATCACACAAGCCCGATGCATTCCTCCACTTCAACCATCCAATTTAAATTCTGCTGATAATATCCCCATTTATTTCACCATCACTCTGAACAATATATCCAAGATATCTAAAACGTGTACTCTTATTAATGACTTGATCGCCCAAAGTCCCAATCCCCTCACTAGGTCTATTACTACTAAAATTACACTCTATATATTCCGTTTTAGATCTACTCAAGCGAAAACCTTTAGACTCTAAGGTTCACCTCCATAATTCAAGTTTATCTTCAACTCCCTCTCTAGTCTTATCAACAAGAAGAATATCATAAGCAAAAAGCATACACCAAGGTACATCCTCTTGCAAATGTCTAGTGAGAACATCCATGACTAAAGCAAAAAGATATGGGCTTAAGGCTGATCCTTGATGTAATCCAACCGAAATAGGGAAATACTTGGTCAAACCACCTTGTGTTTGAACACAATTAATAGCTCATGCATACATATCTTTAATGATTTGAATATAAGCGTTATTAACTCCTTTCTTTTCAAGAACTCTCCATAGCACTTCCCTTGGAACTTTATCATATGCTTTTTCTAAATCAATAAATATCATATGTATATCCTCCTTATTCTCTCTATATTTCTCCATCAATCTTCTTAATAAATGTATGACTTCCATAGTAGACCTACCCGGCATGACTCCAAATTGATTTTGAGAAACAGTGGTATCACGCCACAACCTACGCTCAATAACTCGCTCCTATAGTTTTAAAGTATGACACATTAACTTAATTTCTCTATAATTCGCACAATCTTGTCATCACCTTTATTCTTAAAAATAGGAATTAACACACTCATTCTCCACTCATCTGACATCTTTTTAGTCTTCAAAATAGTATTAAAAAGTTTAGTAAGCCAAGAAATTCCTTCATCTCCTAAGTATTTCCACACCTCTATTAGAATATCATAAGGTCCAACAATTTTTCCACCCTTCATTTTCTTTAAATCCTCTCTAACTTCGGTTTTACTAATACGCCGATAAAAACAGAAATCTTTATTTTCATTTAGGGCGCTAAGGTCAATACAATCAATCGAATTTTCACATTCTTCATTAAAAAGTTTTGCAAAATATCTCACCCACCTTTATTGAATATCAACTTCTAAAAAAAGTACTTTTTGATCTTCATCCTTAATACACTTCACTTGAACTAAATCCTTACTACTCCTATCTCTTTGTTTGGCTAACTTATACTAAATCTTTACTACTCATATCTCTTTATTTGGCTAACTTATACATATATCTTTCTCCCTCCTTAGTATCTAATCTATTATATAAATCACTAAAAGCTAAAATCTTTGCATCGCATATTGCTTTCTTAGATTCCTTATGTGCCTCTTTATATCTTTCTCAATTATTAGAATTTTTACAATAAACTAATTTTTATAACAAATCTTCTTATTTTTAATCTTTTCTCGTACATTTGGATTCCACCACCAACTATTTTTACTATTACAAATTTTTTCCTTTGATGCTCCAAATACATCTTTTGCAATATTCTCAATATCACTAGCCACTTTTTTCCACATAACATTAGCATCCTCATGCACAGACAAAATCTTAAGATCTAAAATCTTACTCTAAAAAATATTTTTGTTAATATTCTTTAAATGCCTCAATCTAATCCTAGAATATCGTTTTACTTTATTTTTTATTTTCTGCCCCTTTATCTCAAAGTCCAAAACTAATAATCGATGTTGGAAACATAAATTTTTACTCGGAATAACTTTACAATATTTGCAATCTAAATGATATAATTTTCTTATAAGAAAATAATCAATTTGAGTTGTACTATATTCATTTTTATAAGTAATGAGATGCTCATTCTTTTTCTTAAATAATGTATTAGCAATTAAAAAATTATAAGCTAAACAAAAATCTAATATGGTCTTACCACATTCATTTGTCATTCCAAACTCATTGCCACTATGAATGCTTTTAAAATTATCTACCTCTCTGCCAACATGTCTATTTAAATCTCCTCCAATAAAAACTCTTTCTTCAAGAGGTATCTTTTATATTAATTCTTCTAAGTCATTCCAAAATTTTAATTTTGAATCCATATCCAAACTCACTTGAGGAGCATAAGCACTTATAATATTAACAATTTTAGCATCAACAACAATCTTTAAAGCTATAATTCTATCTCTAATTTTATTAATTTTTATAATATTATTCTTCAGACTCTTATCTATAATCACACCTACACCATTTCTAGTATGACTCCTTCCTGAATACCAAAGTTTAAATCCTAAACTATCAATCTCCTTAACCTTCTCTCCAACCCATTTAGTTTCTTGAATGCATAGAATATTTATCTTCCTATGAATCATAATATTTATTAATTCCATTAATTTTTCTGTAAGGGAACTATATTCCAAGTTCCTATCCTAATTTTAGTTTCATGGACTAGCTTTTTTGTCCATATCCGTCCTTGATGTGGGAACTCTTGCCTATTTAACACTGCACTCGGGCGTCGGTGCAGCGGCCCTTGCACACTTGTCACTGTATTCAGGCCATACAGCGCGTCGTTTCCAGGGGACGCCCTAGCATTAACACAATTTCTTAAAGGATTCATGTCATTATTATTCGACAAGTTTTACGCTGGATGTCGACTACTTAACGCAACCATCCACTTTTTTCATCCAAGACTTGGGACCTGGCAACGGTAGTGTTATCTTTTTAACATGGATAGAAAATTATACTTTTATTTATTTATTGAATATTTTTTATGTTGATAAGATCTCAAAGTGACACTTTAACATATAAACTGAAGTCATCTTGGTATAGTCATCAAGAATGGAGACAAAAGAATAAAAACCTTGAAGGGACATGGTCCGCAATGTCAGTTTGGTCAAATTAAAAAAAAAAGTGCATTACTATGTGAATATGACAAGTGAGAGGGAACTCAATGATGTTTTGTCAAATTTATAGGCATCATATTCAAATTTGAAAAAAAAAGCGTGATACTTAGGTGAAGCTCTAATGTTAATTTGGCGGTGATTGATCTAAATGGCATTGCCATTTATATGGGGAAAGTAAGGACAAAGCAAAAGTAGAAACAACATTGAGATAATAAATACTACCAACTTTGACTAGGCATAGAAGTAACATTGAGATAATAAATCTGTCCATAGGATTTGGTGTTGTAAGGAGTGGATTAGGCACGAAGTATGTCGAGTCATGAATGGATGATTGAATTTCTTCTAGCAATATTCAGGAGGAGGATTGGTGTGACTGCAATTAGGGAAATGAAAAGGTTTGATGGCCGCGACAATTACCACCCATATGACCACCACATTCACGATTCCCTTGACCACTTGAACTAGTTTTCCAAGTTGATTGCTTAGGAGTAATAAGTTGGGGATTGAGGAGGATTTTTTTGTGATGCAACAAACCTGAGATAGAGTAGTTGCAATATTTGGGATGCCAGAGTCAACCATCAATTATGACTACGCACCATGTAAAGAAGGATGTAGGACAAAGATAAATTTGGCTAGGAGAAATTTTTCATTTTATTTGTCTCAAATAGTGCAGTTAATAGTGAAGGGGCGGTGCTGAAGTTATTCATCTCATTTTTCTCTCCTTGTGCTATAATTCGCTTGGTTCTACATGTCATTTGTTGAAGAGTAAATCTTAGATTAGTGAAGATGTAAGTGATATTATTATCCCTAAAATATGTTAAATATGTTGAATAAAGAAAATGCCACATTTTTTTTGGCAGAATCTTGAAACATGATGGTTGAAGTAATATAAGGCTAGAGACTAGAAACAGGTAAGGGTACTATTGTTAGATTATTGACACTTGAAAATATTGACATTTTTAGTGTGACATGGAGGAGAGACATCAAGATGTTAAATCTTGTCATGAGAAATAGCAAGGAAGCTTAAGTCATTTGACAATAAAGGATAATTGGTACTAATAAATTTTATGGTACTGATGGCGAGGAGAGTTTCACGGTTTCACCTCATTAAGATATGATTGAGAAGCCATGACACCATTTGAGAGCAGGGAAAATCTGAGGTTTATTTAAAAAATTGAGACCATGGGAGCCAGGTAGCCTGAAGTCATCATGCCCTTGGCGATTTAATGACGAGTGAGGTAGGGAGTAAGACAGCGTTGCAGACATGATAGCAAGGGGCAAGAGCATGAGCAAAGAGGTTTTTCAATGGATTGGCATGCAAGTAAGCATGGGAACAAGTGATTTTAGCAAGGCTTCTCAATTGATCATAACAAAGCAGGAGTGGTAGCAATAGGGGAGTAGCAACGAGGAAATTTGTTGCATGTAGAGATTGTGCGGCATTCAAGCGGAGGAGACTAAGGCAAGAATCTACTTGCTCTTATGCCATAATTGAGGAACAATTCTTCAATGTATTATTGACTTATATATTGGCATATACGTTAAATGCAAAGGAAAAGAATAAAGAGGAGAAGATCCTCATTTAAGAGGATATAAAAATAAATCTTCTTAATAAGATATTTTCCTGCAGTTGCTTCCAATCTAGAAATTTCCTTCCATAATATGGTCAGAAAATGGATATTACTTGACATTTGCTTAAGATTTTTTCCACTGGAGTGCTTTAGCTATTACCAAGTGCATAGATCTATGGTGGCATGTGTTCTCCTATACGCTTTAGTGAACTCGCACTTCCCTTATGCGATTGTGGTTCTCGCACTCCTAGATCTATTTCTAGTAGAAATTATGCTACCTGGAACCTAGTATGTGAATTAATTTATTGGGTGCAAGATTAGTACATATATGTACATATTTATATATTTTTTACGAAGTAAATCATTTACCGAGCCCAATTGTCCCGAAAATAATAATAGAGTATTGTAGTCCTTAAAGTTCATACTGGAATTCCTCTCTATGGGAAAATAAAATTATCATCTACTTAGGTGGTAATTTATTTAGCAAAAAAGCACAAAATAGTCAAGTGGCCAATTTAGTACCATAATATTACATTTCTCCAATTTATCTCCTTGACTAATGCAGAATTGATTTTAAAATGGTCACTCAAACACTAAATTGGAATCAACTTTGCATTGTCGAGGGCATAATTTGGCATCTTTTGGGTTCACTTTTATATTGTTGAGGGACTAAATTTGTTATATACGAATAGTTTGGGGATTATTTTAAGCTTTTCTCTTATTTTACAATATCATGTCTAATATGTCACCCCTCAGACATACTTCAGTATGAGCCTCATCCACTCAGTGTACTCTTTTTTTATTCTTGATAAATATGATCATACATTCATACCTGTAACCAAGTGCATAATTACTCAATTCCTTATTTAAGATGTTTGGAATCCTCAGGATCTCATGAACTAAACGCCTCTTCAGGTTCCTTTTCCTGAAGATTGCAATTCCTAACTTTAAACTTGCGCATTTGCCTTTGTTACTAACAGACCCCTTTGGAGTCAAAATCTGTCGATGTTGCCGTCTTCTGTCTTTCTCTGATGGGAATCAACTACCACAGTTACTTGAAGGAAGCAAATAGGGTCCTCAAGCCATGGTTTGCCACATAACCTTTATATGTTCCGATATATCCAAATAGCTTTTCACATGATTCCAATGCAAGCAAATGCTGGTCTAAGATTAACTGTTATGTTTAGTATTGTTTTCATGTCTATTTCTGCAGCGGCTGGCTTTTGATAGCAGAAGTAAGAAGCAGGTTTGATCCAAACAATGGAGGTGCTGATCCAGATAAATTCTCTGAAGCTGTAAAGCAGCTTGGCTTCACATTGAGCTCCAAGGTTCATATTGCTGTCACAGTTTTTCCGCTTCCTTTACTTACAGAGCTAAGCCACTGATACTAAACATATATACTCTGTTCTTTTATCTAATTCATGCAGGACTTCACAAACAAGATGTTTGTTCTCTTTTACTTCAAGAAAAGGGTAAAAACTGGAGAATAATTCATATTTCTTCTGATTTTTTTTTTTTTGGGTTCTGTAACTATCTCTGTAATGATTTTCTTCTACCATACTGCAGGAGGGAGCCGCGTCGATGCATAAGGCAATTGATTGGCCAGAATTGAAACCATGCCTTTATAAACGGCGTTGAGCACAGTGAGGCTTAGGCTTCGTTTGGGATGGCTTTCTTATTGCTTCTTAAATAACTTTTTAGCATAAAAATTTTTGTATTAAAAAACTGTTTTAAGAAATAGCAAGAAAGCCGTCCCAAATGAAGTTTGAAACAATTAAGCAATTTTATTTATTTATAATAATGTAATATAAATTTTGAAGGGCTCAACAAAATTATTATATATTATTAAGTAAATTATTGGATCAAGTTTCCAAGCACTAATTACTCAATTAATTAGTAATTAATTTGAACACTAAAGCGTTCTCTTAGAAGTAATCAAAGACAAGCGCACTAATTACTTGAAGGCTCTAATTCTTTAATATTGTTTGTCTCAAATCAGTAAGCGATTATTGCTATAATTGTTCTTTCATTTTTATTTTTTGTTCGCTTTTATGGAACGTTTGTGTAAAAAAAGTTTTTTTTTGGTCAATTATTATTGTCATAGATCTTAAAATTCTTAAAAATATGTAACTAACTTCTAAGTTTAACTGAAAGCTCTATTCTAAATTCTAATTAGTAATCTCATGTTATTAGAACATATTGTATAAAGCAAAGTTATTATTTTTAAATTTATGATTTAATTATTTTGCAAATTGCTCATAATTATTTTCTTTTTTTCACAGTTGTCTCATCTTTTATGATAAATAGACTTTTAAGAGATAATTAATGAAAAAATATTTCAAGTTGAGGCATAGGGTTTTTTTAATAATATTTGTATGCTATTAAACTATATGTTTAATTTCTTAATACTGAACATCATGTATAATCTAATCATAACTAAAGTAAATGGACTGTTTTGAAAGCAAGCATATCTCTCAAAGAGAGATAAAATCATGATATATATATATATATAATAATAATAAAAGTTAAATTATAATATTAAAAAGATAAAATGTTGAAAAGAAAATTTATATCATGAAGAATGATTTGAGAGCTTAAATTTTTTTAATATTTTTTGTGACATTTAGGTTGATTAAGATAAATTTATATATATATATATATATATAGAATCTAAAATTTTTTAGTTGATAGTTAAAACTCTTAATTAATAAATCAAGATGAGCTGAGTCTTAGTTTTTTTACAGAAATTCATGTATGAGGGTAAATTTGTAATAAAGTTTTTATCAAAATGAACAAAATAAAATATAATAATATAATATAAAGCCTATATGCCTCAGCCAAATACAACATCAATATTGCAGAGGGGATTGGCGTTGCCGGCTATCACTGCTCTTAAATTTGCTTTTGACTGCTCTTTGATTGTTAGGCTCTCCTCATGGTTGTTTAGCAGATATTGCTCTCCGTGGAAGGACATCTCTCTTCCTTCTTCTATGTGGAAAAGTATCAATGGCATAGCTCTCAAAGCAAAAAATAATTTCAGTTTTAATGTCAAAGTTAACAGCCCCATCTCCCTTAAATGGGATCACTAGTGCAATGGGTCTTTTCTCAATGATATCCCCAACCATGACTCTCTTCTAGATCATTTTCCCTCTGCCGCTAGGCTTAATGTTTTACTTAGCCCCACGGGTTGGAATTTGCCTGTCGTTAGCCATGAGGCATTAAGTGACACTATTCGTGCTATTCCTATCCTTTTTGAGGAGAATACTTGCCGTTTGAAATGGGATAAGGGGATTTATTCTTTTAAATCCTACATTTTAGAATATTGCAAAGATGACAATGATATTTCTTGGTACCATGTTGTGTGGCATAAATACTATGCTCTGAGATTTTCAATTTTTGGGTGGTTAAGCATGGTCAGAGGACTTAAAACTGCTGACATCTTAATTAGGAGAAAGATTTTGGTTGACCCTTTCTGTTCACTATGCAATAACAAGCATGAGAGCGTTTCTCACCTCTTCTTCGAGTGTGACTTCTCATTCTCTATTATTTCCAGCTTAATTCCCTGTCTCAGGGAATTTCTCCGAAGGCCAAATCTATTTCAAATTGCTGATTTCATCTCTGAAGGGAGTAAGGAAAAACCGATCAAGCTGTCTTTTTTAATTTTATGGTGCTATGTCTATTATATTTGGAGGGAGCGTAATGAAAGGAAGTTTGCATCTAATGCTAAAAGCTCATTCACTATTAAGGAGATTGTTAAAAAAGCTGTCTTCATGAAGCTTTCTAGATGGAAGGATGGGGAAATGCTCAAAAGTATTATGTAAAGGGAGGTTACATTTTGTGTGATGGTTGGCTGCTTGCTCCTTATGGCCTTACTGGAGCTTTTTCGGGGTTTTATACTATTGTCTGTCCTTTTTCTGGTTCGTTCTGCTTGGATTTTTGCTGCTATTCTGCTAGCCGTGAGTTCTTTGGCTCCTCCTTGGACTGATTTGTATGGTTTTCTTCATTTGGTCTTGGCTTTTTGGCGTCGAGCTTGGTATTATGGCGCGAGGATGAATGGATTGTATTCCTCTCCCCTGGATGGCGTCTCTTCGCAACCACATGCTCTTGGATGGTGACCCTCGCAACCAGAGAATTGCCTGGCGAACGCAATTCATATACTGAGCCCCTAGGATGGCTGGACCTTTTCTACTTCTCTCTACTCCCTTTGATTTTTAGCTCATTTTGTTTAATGTTTCTTTAACACTATTCTGTTTTGAAGCTCTTTACTTTACTTTTTTTCATGAATGTTCTTTTTAATAGAATTGGGCTTTGCCCATAATTTTCCCAAAAAAAAAAAACTTCAATAAATTTATTTAAAAAAAACGTAGCTTTATTTGCATTTTACTTGTCAATAGTTAGCTAGAAGCCTACACCATCTTACATGAAACTTTCTCATAAAAAAATATATAGAAAAAATCTTCATGCAAAGCAAATCATCTCAGAATAATAAGAGATAATCTTGCACGGGTCCTTCCCTTTCACATCCTCGTGATCCTCGCCCTAAACTCATGTACGCCGCATAGAACCCTATCAATCCCGAGGAGAGAGAGAAGAACCACAAGGGAGAGAAAAGAAGAGAGAGATAGAGAGACCACAAGCTCAGGCTGACTTCCCTCGGTCCGTCCTCTACATCCCGCCTCCATATCTGAGGAGCGTGCTTGTCTGTTAGAACAGAGAGGCCCGACAGCACCAGCTTTTCCCTTAAATATCCTCTCACTTCTCAGAAAACTCGTCATATATATTTGTATAATACCTCGCTCGCTATAAATTCCAGTCACTCTCTCTCTCTCTCTCTCTCTCTCTCTCTCTCGCTGCTCTAAAGCATGTAGATGCATTAAAAGTACATAAAATCGCATGCAGTCAACATAATTCCCATCACTCTCAATTTCTCAATCACAATAAATTCATCCATCTCTATATTTATATTATGAGCTTATGTAAATATAATGATTTTACATAAAAATTTAACCGTCAGTGTCATAGGAGATATGGATGTTGGGCCACGTTTGGCAAAAGACTATCTTGGAACAGAGTGCAACACAAAACCATAAAAAAAACCATGGGAATTAGCTCCAATTCTGCATCTCACAATTGAGAAATTATTGTTCAGAAGTTATTTGATGGATTCAATCTTTACGATTTGTGTATTCATTTGCAGTGAAAGTCTGAAAATGATGAAATCAGCAGCGGTGGTGCTCGCCACATCTGCGCTATTTATACAATGTCCTGCAACCTTGGTAGATCATTCGTTAATGGATATTCCAATTATATTTGTTGCAAATTTGCAGTGGTTTAATTTTTATGTTAAATTCATATGATATTATAAAAACTTACAAAGCAATGCTATGAAGATCTATACAATCCATGACAAAAAGAAAATTTTATTGAGAGTTTTTTGTATAAATTCTATGAAAAAAATCGAGAAAAAAAAACTTGTGCATCTTTCTTCTCTTTTGGAATTGATCAACTCCATTAAAAGGACCTGCAACTTATTCTAAGGAGCAAATTCAAATAAATTCGGGATTTTTTGGCATTAAGATGTTGTATTTTCATCAGCAATTAGGAATATCTACTTTTAAAAGTACAAAGCTTGATTTAAATAAAATTAAAAAGATCCCACGAACAATTTCTTATTTGATTCCCCCTTAGAAATTCTACAAGGAACAGTTCCATTCGGTATATATTACCTAACATTCACGTGTGGAAATTATGCTGAACAGTTTCCATTCAGTTTGCAAAGAGTATAAAAGAAACTAAACGGTTTCCATTAAAATCAGAAACAAACTTAAATGAAACAAGGCCAAAAGATATCGCCCAAGAGAACCTTACACGGTGCATGGAGAAGAAGATGCTAAGAAACCCTAACAACGTACAGAAGCTATATATATCTATCTCTGAACCCAAAACAAACATCATTTAATATAAGCGCCGAAGACCCTATCAACCTATATCAAGTCGCAGTGTGACTGATTCCAGAGTGAAGCTTGCTTGGCAGCATTTCAAAAAACTCTGGATACTGTATGATATCCTCAAGCAAGCCTTCCGAAACAGTCGGAAAATTCTCGCCGAAACCGAACCCGAAACCGATACTATCCGACCCAGGCATTTCTTCCAATGACATCGGCTCGGTTTCTTTCATGGCGTCGATGGAAACGTCGACGACGTTATTCTGACGCTTGGGGTAGAACCCATGTATCACTTCCTGGAGCAAGCCGGAGCCCGGAGGCTCTGGCGAGAAGAAGTCGCAGCAATCGTCGTAGAACATGGCAGGAGCACTGCCGGCCGCGGCTGGTGAAGAAGTTTCGGTGGTTGTGTTGCGATGATTTTCTTGGAAAAGAGCAGGAGATAGATTAGAGGTGGAAGAAGGGGTGATGAGGTTGCGGAAGAGAAGAGAGGCGTGAGGAGAAGGAGGAAGTGGAGATGGCGTGGGGACGCTGACGTGGGGCCATGGAAAATCATGTGAGGTAAAAGGCGGCGGCGGCAGCGGAGGCGGCTGTTGTGGCGTGGTGGCGGCGTGGGGAGGAGGGTAGTGGAAGTTCGTGCGGGCTTTGAGGCCACGCATGGCACGTGCCGCAATATCGTAGGCCCACGCGGCTTGCTCAGCCGTGTCAAAGGTGCCTAGCCACCGGCGTTCTTTAGACTGGGGGTCCCTTATCTCGGCGGCATAGCGCCCCCACGGCCGACGGCGAACGCCGCGGTAACGAGCGGCGTCTTTGGGTGGCGGTGGGGCTGACGTGGCTGCGGGGCGTTTAAAGTGGGTGCGATTGTTTTGGTCTTCCATTGGGTTAGGGTTTTGGGTGGGAGAAGAGGAGAGGGCTATGATGTAATATTTATAGAGAAGGAGAAGTAGAGTTGTCTTTGATTCATGCATTCATGCAAATATAACGAGCCAGAATTTATAACGGCTAATTAATCTTTCTCTCTCTCTCTCTCTCCTAATTATCTCTATCTCGGTTCTCTCTCCAGCTGAAATGAATAGTAATTTCATTGGAAACCTACTACTATTTATTTCTCATCATGTTAAAGAATATAACAGTTGGAGCTAGCCCATCATATTCGCAGGGCATCCATTATTTATTCATAAATGCAGATTACTTTTCGAAATCCCCCTTATATTAACGTTTCACTAATTAATATTGGGGCTATTTATATATAATATTATATAAATAAGGGGTAAATTTGTAAAAATGAATGATTATTCTACTAAAGGAAAGAACTTAAGATGGGCAGATGCTCCCCTTCAGTAAATAAATATATATTTTCCCGAATTATGAGAAAAAAAAATTCACCTGTGAAATTATATATGCCTCAATTATTTTTGCACACTATAAAAAAAAATGCTAATTCAGCCCCTGTATGTAAAAATTTATAAATGAGTTGCATAATGTGTCAATTTTATAATTTAATTGCAAATCTATTTTTGCAAATTACTACATGAATTGCAAACTGAAAATAACAAAATAATTTTGAGGATCGGTGTTTTCTTAACCAAAAATCTCAATAATTGATTTTTTTTTTAGAAAAATCTTTTTAAATAATAATGAGATTATTTTATGCGGCTATGATGAGTCTTCATTGGTCCATGTATTATTCAAGAGACGATTTCAGCCCTTGTCATTAAAAAAAAAAAAAAAAACGCACTCCATAAAGGAGCCGTCGCATAAATTTTTTTTTTGTCTGAGATGTGACAAAATGTTTATATGTAAATACATATTAATTATATATAAAAATATAATTAATTTCAAAATTTATTATGTAAATTGGATATTAAAATACCTATATCTCGAATTTGACCGTAATTCAAGATCCGTTTGAAATTGCTGCAGCACTTTGTATAAGTTGCTCTGAAATTATTTTGGAAAAAATAATTTTTTTAGAAGTTGTTAGATATTATAAATAATTTTTTTATTTTTAAATAGAGGACCTGATTTATTTAAAATTATTAAACATTAACAATTTTAATTTCGATTGTAAAAAGTTATTTCTCATAACAAAAAATTATAAAATACAGTAAAAACGTGGTAGCCAAAAAGAACTATATCAATTAGACCCTCAATTTTCCAATATTTACATTGGTGTTGGAACCATACTTTCATGCTTTTTTTGAAAATTTTCAAAAATTAATTTTTTTATAAAATTTTTAGTGTTAATTCATCAATTTCGAAACTTTACTGTGAATGCACTTCAATTAATATATAAGAATAATGAAGCATACGGATCCCAACTTCACATTAAAAAGTTGCCCACATTAGTTAGTAGACAACTTTATATAATCCAAGGCTTCACATTTCCACTCAAATGATAGATCATTACTCCTCTTTCTTTCACAATCTTTTGCTATTTGACCTCCTTGAATTTAATTTTTAAGGAAAAAACGTCAAAGTCTTTAAATTATCACAGTTAAAAATTTTTATGGAGCTATGTTGTTCAATCATAATTATATGATTTTGTTGTTGATGGCGTTTTCATTTCCTTAAAATAGTCAAATCAGAAGCTTATGCTGATAATCATGAACTCAATGTGTTGAACGCTACCTCTGATGCTTTTCAAATAAAGCTGTTGAGTAGATGGAAAAGATAAAAAATGAGAGTTCTGATCAGTCGAATTTATAACGATTAGATGAGTAGATCATCATTTATGAACTACTTTATAAAGGTCAACCACAGTGTTCATCAATGGAAGGAATTCATATATTTTTTAATTATTTAGAAATGGTTTGTTTACAAAAAGGAGAAAGTGATTGACAGTAAGGAATTGAAGAATGGAGAGTGGATAAGATGAAAGAGCAATTAAGAGATCAGATTAATATTTAGCTTGAAATGGTAATTAATCTAGCTGAACCAGTTGAGCTACGAGAGCTAAAGTTTAGAGCCAGTTTGATCTTCAAGGCAATTATGATCCAGACCTGTCTTGGAATAGGTTGGAAACATACTGTTATATATATTTTAAGTATTTAGATAAAATTTTGTCTACAAATAATTTAAAAAAATATTTTTTTCTACGAAAGCTCTACACAATAAATATATAAAATATAACTTTATATTTTTTAAAAAAATATTGCAGCTAAAAAATTATGCTGATTGCATTAACCATTTTTTATTTTTTATGAAAAATCCTTGGAAAATATCGCTTGAGCAATCAGGATGAGCGATGTTTAAGGTGTTGATGCAGGTCAACACGAGCTTATGAAAGAAAATTGACAAAAAAAAAAATCAATGTTTATTGCCCTTCCTTTATAATTTGATAAAATCTCTTCAAATTCACTCGGAGTCTATACATTTTCATTGCCATCTTTATTATAAAATTTTCTAGATTATGTTGTGATGGTTTGTCACTTTCTCATGCACCAAACAAACATTCTTATATATGATACATCATATTATTAAGAATATCAAAATGTTTAGAAAGGTTTTCTTATTACTTCTTAAAACAATTATTTAATGCAAAAAATTTAATTTTATACTAAAAATATTTTAAAAAGCAGTAAGAAGGCTCTTTCAAATGAAATCTTAAAGTAAATATTACTGCATTTGAATATTTGGTTTATAAAAATTGATACATGAGTATGTTGATTTTCATAGGGCAACAAGATTTACAAGAACTTGGTCAATGAAGAATGATGACATTGAAGAAATTGTAAGGCCTACACATGAATGCAAATGTTGTAGAAGCATGATATGATTGATGTTGGTGTGACATATCAAGAGGTAGTTGTTGTGAAACTCTAGCTACTGATGGTTGTCATGTAATCAAGTCTTGTAAGAAACAACTGTAACATATATATGTAGGCCTTTAGGATATATAGTTGAGATGTAAAAGATGTTGTAGCTAGTCAACAATATTATGATGATGGATGTGGCAAAAGTTATGTTTTGATGCAGGCGTCATTACAGATGAGAGATATTACAGGATGAATCTTAGGGAAATAATCACAATGCAACTTTAGGGTGTGTTGAGCAGATTAACTACGATACAATGACATATTATATTGGAGAGATAATATCAACATCATTTTTATGCATGTCTCAAGGGTGTGTATGCTAGAAAATGAGGTTATGATGGATGATGATGCATTATGTACGTATATAGGAAGGGTTGCTGATTTTGGTTAACAAGTTTAGTTTAGATTCAACTTGATATGTTAAGTAGTTTGTGTGGAATATAATTATGTGGATCAATTGGGTTGTACTGTTGTCACATCACTTGGGGGGTGTGGGAGGTCCTCCCCATGCTTGGGTTTGGGACCCAAAAAAATTTTCCCTTACAATACCTTGGCACTATGTACTCGAGTGCCCCGACGTTATATAGTTTTCTTAGAGAATAGATAGAGAACATAATGCTGCAGCGCTCAAGATATGTCATTACAATGCTATCAAGCAAACTGAAAATGAAGAATTAAGCGTCGCGACACTCCAAACTGGCACCGCAGCGCTACGAGGCCAGTTGGCCAGTTTTTCTTAAGGGTGGTGTCCCTTTGTGGTATATATTATATCTCTTTGTTTGTTATTGTATAATAATGCTGTAAATGAGAAAAGATGCAAGGAGAGAGCGAAAGAGGAGGTAGATCTGTACGAATTTCCCCAATTTTCATTGTGGATTTCTTGGTGTGGTGTGACTGTGATTTTTTGCAGGTTTCAAATTTTTTCACATTAAATCCTGGTGTTGTTTGCTTCCGTTGCATTTTCATTTTTTTGTTTGTTTCATTGTGTGGTTTCGTTCCACTCCCCAACATAAAAGTGACCTATTCTGAATAAAACTAACTTGAATTTGACTCTTTTATTAAAACTGTCAAAAATCTCAACTCAAATTCAATTTAATAAACTTAGGTTTTGTTTGTGACAACTTTCTTACTGTTTCTTAAAGCAACTTTTTAGAACAAAATTTTTAATTTTTGTACTAGAAAGCTGCTTTAAGAAGAAGCAAGAAAGTCGTCTAAAACGAAGCCTTAAACTTCAATTAAAGAGACACTAAAAGCAGTTCATTATCTTCATGCATGTTAGATTATTATCAGCTCAATACGATTGGATAATGCACTCATAATCAAAATATGATGAGATAATTCCCTCATTTAATTTTCAAAGCCAATCTTCTTAATAAATTAGAGTCAAGTAATCATACTTGAGTGAGTAATTTAATCCCATAAGAATAATTCATATGAAAAAAAGTTAATTTTGACCTCTGGTTGCATGTCTTTTTGATATTTAGATGATGGGACCGTGCATCATACATGCAAGGGACAAAAGGATTCTGTTGTCTCCCATTCCCGTTTCCCAATAGAACCAATGGCTGCTGCTTCTTAATTCCTTCTTCTCTCATTCCCATTCCATTCCATCCATCTTTCTCCTTCACCCATCCATCATATCATCATCTTTTCAAACCCACAACACAACAAACACAAGCAAACAAACTTCAACTCTCCTTCTCTTCCTCTCTCTCCTCTCTCTTCTCTCTCTCTTCACCTTGCATCCGCCATTTATGAGCTCAAGTCCTTTCGTTGTCTCGTCCCCACAACCAGGTCCGCGCGTGTAAGCTGTGCGCAGTCTTTGACTTCCACGCATGCAACTTATCAGTGTACAGTAAACCCTAGATATCTACCATAACACAAGTAAACCCTCGCTCCGTGATACACACATGAGCTGTGCTAAATTTTTTTAAATAAATTTGTCCCTAAAGTTAAAAAAATACATTTTTTAAAACAAAATAGAAAGTCTTTATAATTCTCAATAAAATTTTCTTTTATTAAATAATACTTTTATTTAACCAAACAGAAGTATTAATATTACACAAGAAAAAAGCTGTGATCGCGTTATAAATTTAAGGTGTTTTATCAGAATCCTTTGATAAAATAATATGACATTATGAGCCTTAAAGAGCAGTAAGCTCCTCATAGTAACAGTAACGAATCCCCATTCGACCGGTCCGTCTCTTTTGAGGGGAGTAGCAAAGTGTGAGCCCGGCGTATGTTAGTTGGCTCCGTTAGGTTCCACTGAGAGATTAGTTACGCTGTCATGCACCTCTTAAGAAGACTCTTGTTCCTAAAAAAAAAAAAAAACAAATAAAAAGATATTTTATAAGTAAAGGGAAGATAGAATAAAGCTTATGAAATAGATTAAGTAAAATCCATCGATAAACATATCAAAATCATGATTTTATATGTATATATTATTTATTCATTGAAAATTTTATTTGGTCCAAATATCCTAATCCAATATTCTTTCTTATGATGATGCTAACATGTTTGCAAGTGTGTCACTACCACTCGTAGAAAAAGTATTTTTTGGAGTCCAGCTAAGAAGGCTTCCCACCTTCGTACTAATTACCCGGTGGCCATATTTGTCTCGGATTGAATGCCTTAGAGGTTTCTCTCTCCCTCTCTCTTTCTATCTCTCTCTATCTCGAGGTGGTGGTTGGAGTTTTGATTGATTGGAAGCTTGGCTGTGTGTGAATGGCGTGTGGAACTGTAGATGATACTAATTCCCAATAAACTCCTTCCCTTCTTAATGGAGGAGATAAGAGAGAGAGAGAGAGAGAGAGAGAGAGAGAGAGGCAGAAGAGAGCAAGGAATGTAGATAGCCACAGGGAGAGAGAGAGAGAGAGAGGTTTACTGCTTTATTTTATGACTTCTGCATCACTATCATTTAGAACGATGATTGCACTGTGTGGGATCAGAAGTTGTTCCCTGCCTTATTTCTCTTCCTCTCTCTTTCTAATTTCTCTATCTTAATCAGAGAGAAGGAATGAAGAAAATGAAGCGAATAGGAGGGGGAACAGACTAATGATATTAGACAGTGAAATTGATTTAAATATTTTTAGAAATTAAAATTGATTGATAGCTCAGATCGAATCGGGCAAAATATTATAAATTTATTAAAAAAAAACCAAAATTCAATGCGAATTGAATTTGAATTAAGCTATTGTTGAATTCAGTTGGATAAATATTAAATCAAAGATAAATATATCTTTATATTTATGAAAAGAATTTGCTCGCATAAAGTAACATATAAGAAATTGATCAGGTATCCTTTTGTGTGGATAATTAGGGTTGTAAGTCAGTTAAGTATATTCTCTTCAAATTTTATGAGCTAACGAGTCAAATTTGAGCCCCTCTCGACTCTTCTCATTATACAAAAGTTAGCTTGGACTCTTAGGCTTCGTTTGGGACAGTTTTCGTATTGATTTCTAAAATGATTTTTTAGTATAAAATTTTCTAATTCAAAAAATTTTTGTACTAAAAAGTTGTTTTAGAAAGCAATAAAAAAACTGTCACAAACGAATGCCTTAGAATTACATCAATATGCATAAAATATTATTTCACTGCCCAATTCTTTGCCTAATATTTTATTTTTCATGACAATATCTTTAATAATGATTTACATATATCTCATGCAATTTTTATCTATATAATATTTTTTAAATTAAATGAGTTTTATAAAAATATATAGGCTTCATTTGGGATCATTTTTTTACTGCTTTTAAAGTAATTTTTAAGTTCAAAAATTAAAATTTTTATATCAAAAAAATATTTTAAGAAACCGTACCAAATGAAAGTTTAATATAACATCAAATAATATCAAATTAAACCACCATTTAAGACTAAAATTATAGCTCAAAATCAAATTGGAAAACTTTTTACCGATTTAAGTCCGAATCAAAATAATTAACGGCCTCAATTACAAAGCAGCAAAGTAACAAAGCTCTTTTCTTCACTGCATGGGCTTTACCACTTTTGTATCATGCATTAAATTGATCTCTTCTTAGGGTTGGAAACCAAGAATTTGTCACATGGACTTGTCCCTTATAGGTTTATTATAGGGCACTAGTCGATCGGGCTTTTGAGATCCAACGGTGGAGATCAAAGGGCCAATGCCCCCTCCCTAATTTACCTTGCTGTAGCTGAATCGTATGTGTAGCTTGGTACATTAGACATTTATATTATTAATATTAATGTGGGGGGTCCTAAAGAAAAAAATGTTATATATAATTGTCGTGTCAACAAGTACTGAAGTGAGAAAAGAGAGTCTTAAGCGGGCTTTGGGCGTAGGACGCTGTAGGGGAATAGGGGAGGGTCTAAGGGATGGTTGGCCCGTGGGAGTGTCGTCCTAGACCGAATCTGTGGGTCTATGTCCTAACGGTTGTAGCGGTTCCGAAAACGGAACGTTTCGGTCTCCTGCCGATATTGTCAGACCGGTATAACGCTTTTTTTGTGCCATGCGCGTCTTCTTTATCGTTATCTTTATCTTTATTATATATATGCTTATTAATGGACATCTTAAATTAAAATCAAACGTTGTAGTTAGCCAGTTACTTTTACTTTATAAACAATAAGTAACTCCTTCTAGAGCTGTAAATGATCCAAACTAGTTTGGGTCATCTCTTATTTGAGTTTTTGATTAATTAAATCCGAGCTTAATTCTATGTGTTCGAATTGAATTTGAAGCATATATATAAATTAAAAAGATTAAGATTTTATTTGGGATGATTTTTTTATTGCTTCTTACAGTAATTTTTTAGTATAAAATTTTTTAATTTTTTTTATTAAAAAGCTGCTTTAAGAAGCAATAAAAAAGCTGTCCCAAACGAAGCTTAAGACGCTTAAGTTTCGTCTCGGATAACTTTCTTGTTATTTTTTAAATTAGCTTTTTAATAAAAAAAATTTAATATTAAAAAATTGCTCTAAGAAACAGTAAAAAATATATCAAAAAAAAAATCTTAATTTGAGATTGAGCTATTATCTTATAATAAGCTTTAAGATGATATTCGTTCTCTTTGTTTCTTATATTTTTAGTTAAAAACATTATTAAATTCTTATAGCACTTAGAAGTTTATATAATTTTTAAATTATAAAACTATTTAATTTATTGAAGGGATGCAAGTTGATTTCTTTTATTACTATAAGTTTAAACTAAGAAATATTTTCTACTAAAAGAATAAAAAGATATCTTAAGATTTTGGAAAAAAGTTATTATTATTTTTTTAGAGAATTTCTCTTGTTTTATAATTTGATAACATTTAAAAGAAAACAATACATGTAAAACTTTTGAGGAAAAAAATCATATATAGTTATTACGTGCTAGAAAATTTTCTGTAGAAAAGTATATATTTAATAGTTTAGCTTTAGATAAAAATCTAGCACACAGAGAAAAAAGCGATAAGAGACTAAAATGTTTTGCGTGAAAAATCCAAGAATGAGATAAACTCCATGAGGCTCGATCCAGCTGCAAAAGTCAAATATATTATCACAATTGATGATAATGAGATTATATACAGTTGAATAAATAAATATGATTCTTGTTGTTATGATTATAAAAATTAGGTGTCCATAAGCAAATAGTTAGAACCTAAAAATAATGTTATATGTTAATACTTAAGTGATAATAGTTAGGTGATGAAAATCTAATAATGGTGGTCATCGATGGTGATCACCATAAATTGCTATAGAGTTTTTTTAGCTCTCTCATCTCTTGAATCTACGCCTCACTCAAAGAATGGGACTCTATTTATTGTTATTTTGAGTGCAGCGTTTTGATAAATTTAGTCAAAATCCTAAACACTCTATCATATAGTCCACATTAACCAGTTTGATTATAGATCATTTATCAAATCTTTGATTGCCTTAATGATGTTAGAATCAAATAATCGTGGGCTCGTTAAATTCATCTTGTCAAACCTATTGATTTGATTATAAGCCCTTAATATATGGAGACTATTTGATGCTTCAATTAATATTCTGAAGCTTCCAAATATGTATCATATACTTATTGAAGCTTATGTTGAATTAAATTAGACCATTTGTTGACATTCAGTTTAACCATAAGTTTATGGAAATTAAAATTTGGTTGGTCTGAAGTTAATTTAAAAATTCTAATTCAAATTGTGACGATCAAACAATTTTTTTAGGGATGTATCAAAGCTTCTGCAAAATAATTTTATATATATAAAAAAATCAAAATATCTTAATTTATGCAATTACAACGCTTAATTTGAATTTGAGCTATAGGATAATAATTCGAAATGTGTATATGTTACATATGAATTATTTTCTTTTGAAATATTTGAGCAA
The DNA here is from genome assembly GCA_019925795.1 of Dendrobium chrysotoxum. NCBI lineage: Eukaryota > Viridiplantae > Streptophyta > Magnoliopsida > Asparagales > Orchidaceae > Dendrobium > Dendrobium chrysotoxum. The sequence continues at coordinate 152,841 of JAGFBR010000812.1, forward strand.
TAAGTTTATATATATATAAAGAATTATTCAATTAATAAATATAAATTTTCATTAAATACTAAAAGGTTATGTAAACAAATTAAATATTAAATAATAAATACATAAAAAATTTATGGTGTGCATGTGAATATCCCATTTTCTCATTCAATGACTTTGGGGCCCTTCGATATCACTTTTTTGCTTATTTTTATTTTAAAAAATATATTTGAGTTATATTTTTAGCTATTTTGTTTCTTCTTTTTTAAAATTCAACTAAGTTATTTTTAAAAATACTAAAATAATTTCTAGATTTATTTCCATAAATGAGAACCATCTTGAATACCACTTACAACCTCCAGCCACAAGTCATCTGCCACAAACCACCATCTTCAGCCACCATCATCATGATATGCAATATTCAATAAAAATAAAAAATATTTATTTAGAATATTAAATATATTTTTATTTATATTTAAAATATAAAAATAATAATAAATAATTTTAAAAAATCCTTAAACTTGAGTTAATACATATCCATTCATCACTCACTACAATACTACATTGAGCTTAACTTATGACCGGCCCTCGTGGTCACCTACACAATAAGTAATATTAAGATTTCGTTTGGGATAACTTTCTTATTGTTTTATTTTTTTACAACTATAATTTTTGTTTGCCTACTGGCCCATTGCTTAAAAAAAAAAAAAAAAAATTTGAACTAGCAAGCTGCTTCTACAACGGCTTTAAGAACTTAGGCTACTTTAGGACAACTTTTGATCATTATTTTTTTACTATTTAAAAAAAGGATACTAAAATTTTATTTTAGAAAGCAATAAAAATCTATCTCTAAGGCTTCATTTGAGATAGCTTTCTTACTGCTTTTTAGTATAAAATTATTTTGAACTAAAATTTTTTATACTAAAAAACTGCTTTGAAAAGAAGTAAGAAAATTATCCCAAATAAAACCTTAGTTTTTTTACAGCAGCTTTATAAAATAATAAAAAAAGCTGTCCCAAATGAAACCTAACGCTTCGTTAGGGACAATTTTTGAACACTGAATTGTACGAAAAAGCTATTGTCGAAAATAATATGAAAATTGTCTCGAATGAAACCTAAATCTCATAATTTTACTTAAATAAAATGATTTATGCAATTTGTATATGAGCACTACCACCAGATATGGAAATCATTTCAAAATTTCCAAATAATAGTCCAATCATGCCAATCAACATACTTGACTCAGAATGAACTTGAGTCTACTCATATCTTGAAATGGACTAAAAACATAAGCCCAATCCAAACTTTTTTGGCTATTGGGTCAGGGCAACTTAACGGGCCCCAGCCCATTGCTAAGTCTGTTCCTTAAACATACGACATTTTACCTTATAAAAAATTTCCAATCATTTAGGTAACAATGTTATTCAGTTTGCAATATAGTAGTAGTGGATCTTATCAATGAGAAACTTTAGATTTGATGAGTATTCATCCTTAAACCAAAATAGATTGTTCCATCCACCCTAATGACACCACATCTATCAAAGCAATAATGAATTTTTTGTAATTATCAATATATTATTGTTACGTCCTGGAGTATTCGCGGCGGTAGAGAAAAATAAAGCTTAACGTCTTAGCATTATACGAAGATCCGGCACGCAATCAGATAAGAGAGAGAGGGTGTAGTACTGATAAGAGACACCAGAGTTTTTACTTAGAACCCCTGAAAGGGGGAAAACCCCCGGGGCCTGGCCCAGTTTGAAATCCATTAGTATTTGCAGTTGATCACAAATGAGGCCCTCCATTTGGGGGAAGGACTTGGCTTGATATAGCCAATATACATCATATAGAGTGCATTACATGGTAGAAATTAATATATACATATTTGTTGGGTCGGCTGACCATAGTTGGCAGGCGACGGAGGTCGGAAGGATCGTAGTTGGTGGGAGACAGGGGTCAGAAAGATTGTTGTCTGGTGATGGAGGTCAGAAGGATCGTAGTTGACAAACGTAGCAGGTCAGGACGATCGTAGTCAGCTGGAGATGGGCGTCAGAAAGACCATAGACGTAAGGCGGTGGTCTGACTGAAGTTCGAGCCTTTGGTGGTGGTTAGGTAGATATCCGGGCCTCAGGTGGTGGTCCGGCAGATGTCCGAGCCTTAAGTGTTGGTCCGTCAGAAGTCTGGGCTTAGGTGGTTGTCCGGCGGAACTCAGAGTGTCAAGCGGTGGTCCGACGGAGCTTAGGACGCCAAGTGGTGGTCCGGCGGGACTCAGGGCATCAAGTGGTGGTTCGGCGGTGGTCGAGGAGGAGCAAGGAGGAAAGAGCGATCTTCTTTCTCTTCCTTCTTCTCTCTTGGCTTCGATCCCCCTTTCAACAGGAAATGTGGTTCTATTTATAGAATTCTCGAGTGGCAAGGCTTGTAAATAAGTGAAAGATCAAGGATAAATTGGGATGGTTCGTATGGACGGCCGATCTTGATTCCTTCGATCATACACCATTCAATGGACCTTTGACTATCTTAATGATATCAGAATTTGATGATCTTAGGCTCGTTGGATTTGTTTGGTCGAGCCGCTCGATTCGACTATAAGCATGGTATGATTGGAGACTGTTTGGTAACCCAAATTGTGGTTTGATCCTTTCAAAAGTGCTTCGAGTCTTTGATTTGGGCCCATTTGGGCTCGGATTGGGTCGATTTTGGTGTCGTCGGGTTCATATTTCTGAGATGCTTAGTTCGACTATAAGTTTTGTAGAATTTGGAGTTCATATGGTCACCGAATTAATTTTGGAAGTTTCTAACTTGATTTTGCTTCGAGATTCGTGCCTGATCAAGATAATTTTTTTGATGATATATCAATTATATTAATTTAAATCTAATAAATTTAGATCTTATTTAGATCAATTTTTAATCATAATATCTTTATACAAATTTTTACCTTAATGAATCTAATTAGCGAGCTAGAATAATTTGCATTGATATGGGCCCATGCCATAGCTAATTACTACTAATTCACCTCATTTCTCCTTACATGAACTAGCCTTAATTAAAGGTCCATTTGAGGCCATTCTTTTTTATATAAAAACTATTGTGAGAAAATCACCTTTTTTTATGATTTATATATAAAAGCTCGCATAGAAGCTCATAGAAGCTCGCATTTTACCATGCTTATTATTGTTCCCTTAACTGTCTTCATACGACAATTAATAAAATGAGAAGAAAATAGTTCAAAATTGATAATGGCTAATAAAATTAATTTAATCATACAAAAATTTTGATACAATTTTTCAGATCTTAAAGATCAATTATTTAGCTCAATATTTCTTGAATCGATTTTAAGATCATTCAAATTATTATATTTTAATAAATTTATAGCAGAGTACAATTTGATGATGCAATCAAACGGGATCAAACTCACATGTAACCAAATCTAATGACTAAATAAAGCACTCATAAGCATAATTAAAAATTTCTTCATCTATTTTGAGATGTGAAACACAATCAGAATTCTGAATGTTTACAATCGAAAGAGGATCTCAAAGAGATGGATACAAAGATTCCAAGATCACTCAAGTTTTGAGCTTACTAAGGCACTTTATATATAATGATCCAGGAGGATCTATTTGAACTGTCCTATGAATTGTCCAAGAATCTAGTAGAGATGATTAGAATATCCTATCTTAAAATCCAACAAATATTACATTTCTACACATTCATAAGAGTATCTTAAACGGAGAGAAATGTAGAATTCAAAGAGAATTTCATAATTGGCCACCGATAGATGTTAGCCAATGGTTGATACTAATGCT